>VXBI01012062.1:136469-168697 GCA_013397375.1 Toxostoma redivivum
TTTTTTTTAATCACTGTTGGTGTAGCATTTGTAGGAGGGACAAATGCACTGACTTAACATAATTATGGCTTTGTATACGTGAAAACTTTCTGCAACCTGACTTGCGCTGGGATAGCTCCAGACTCCTGTTTTGTTGCTGAGGCACAGCTGAGTGATCTCCAAACTAAAACTGTGTTGTAATTGGGTCATGGGATGAATTCTTTTCTAAGTGGATTTGCTGATATGCCTGGAGATGTTGCCTTAGACTACTGCAAGAACATTTACGCCAACTCTTAGTGCTCTTTAAAACACACTCTGTGGGATGTTTGAACTCTTGACTGCCTGTGTTCTTGCTGTAGGAATTCGGGTGCTTCTACATTCCTTTCAGACTTTGCGTTCTTATGTGATATCTGAGGCAAAAAAAGAACAAGAACTAAAATCTAGCAGTGATATCTTGCTGAGTCACCTAGTTTGAGATTGAAATGACATTTTGCTGTTTCTGTCTCTTTAATGGCTTTCCCTTTCAAATTTTCTGAAATAAAAAAAAAAAAAACAGGACTGGGAACAAAGGTCTACAATCAATTCTAAGGTGTCAGTTCAGAAAATTTCATGTTCCTTTCCCTATTTTTCATTTAAAATACTATTAGACAAGTGCAATTTGACTTGTCAAGTGTGATGCTCTTGTTTTCAGGGAACTTTGAGTTTTGTTACCTGGTCTGGGTTAAGCATAGCATGTGCTATTTAACTGCTGCCTTTTGTTGCTAGGAGAGAGTAATGGCTGCTCTACATTTCAGTGACTTCCTGTTGTAATGAGGTACAATGTCAACAAAAGTGACAGGCAAGGTTTAATAATTCACAAACAGAAGATCACGGGAGACAGAACTCCAGCCCGCTGGGGATCCTGCTCTTTCCTTGGGCAGTGGTGTTTCTGTAAGTGAAATGACCATGGTGATTTGAAGCATGTAGTTAAGAGGATGTTAAATAGAAAGGTGAAGTTCTGCTTATGGAATAAATTTCTTTTCCTTAGCAGAAACCTAAGTTTCATTAGGTTCAACTGAATAAATCTGAAGCATAGTGCTCTGCAGTTGTAATGGTGGTTAGGAGCTGAAAATTCCTGAGTCATGGAGTCACCGACTGTGAACTCTTGAAGGAATATGCCTGACAGGAGATTCCTTGTCTCCCTTTTTGTGAAAGAATTATAATAAAAACCCGGTTGAAACCCCTTGTTTGGTACACACTTAAAATATAAGTTTATATCGAAGTGCATATTCTTATGATTGCATTCCTCTCTGCCACCCAGCATCAATGATGGCTTTGATGGTTAATGGCTTGTGTGGATTTCTGGCTTCTCTTGGCCTTCCTTCTAGAAGTATACTCCTTTTGCTTTAGATTGGCAGAAATTAATTTATTTGAGACTTCTGGCTGAGGAAAACAAGAATCTAATTTCTTTTCTCCCGGTGTAGTATAGCAGAGAATGACACAGCCTTTCATTTGCACTCTTCTTTTTAGTCCAAATAGAAGTCATACTAGCTTCTGTCCGGAGAGTACTGATTTGTTTTCCTTGCTCTGTTCCCTTGTTCCAAGTAAAAGGAGCTAATCTTCAGTACTTCATAAGTCACTTTTTGAATGGTGTGTAAAACACTTAAGTAATACAGTAGTCAGAATAGTTCTGACCTTAATATGTAAACTTTTCATGATGCTTTCATTTCTGTTGCATTTCTTGCAACAGCCTGTATTTTTTATTATCCTCTAGTTTGTACTCTCACACTCAGGATCTAAACTTGTGATCTCTAGAACCCAACCAGACAGAATCACAGAGGCTGGAAGGGGCTTCTTGAGATGATCTGGAGCAACCCTGCTCCTTAAGCAGGGTTGGCTGGAGCCAACTGCACAGAATGATGTCCAGTTGGGTTTTGAATATCTCCAAAGATGGAGACTCTACAGTCTTCCTGAGCAACCTGCTCCAGTATTTGACCACTTTCTCTGGAAATTTTTTTCTTGATGTTGGGTAGAATTTCATGTGCTTTAGTTTGTGTCCATCACCTCTTGTCCTGTCAGTAGGCACTGCTGGCTTTATTTGCTTTACACCCTTCCATCAGGTATTTATCCATATGTATAAGTTACCTCCTGAGTCTTCACTTCTCCAGGCCCAGTTCTCTCAGCGTCACTTCAAATAAAAGATACTCTGGTCCCTTAAGCACTTTCGTGGCCCTTTGCTGGTTTTGCTCCAATGAGTCCATCTCTTTCTTGCTCCCAGAAGCCCAGAACTGGATGCAGCACCTCGTGTTCACCAGCAGAGGAGTGGTGTCACTCCCTCAACATGCTGGCAGTGCTTTCCCTAATGCAGCCCAGGATGCTGTTGGCCACCTTTGCCTTGAGACTGTGATTTGCTGGCTCATGATAAAGCTTGTTGTCCACCAAAACAATATGAATCAATTTCTGAAAAATTAATCTTAACAAACAGCATATGCTTCATTTTTTGTTTAATCATAATTCAGCTTTTCTCCTATGGACCTTTCATTTCTCAGTACTCTTGCTTTACTAGCTGGTTCCTTTTAATCCACCTGAACATTAATTCTTCCTTATTGGAGGTGTGTTTGTGTGTAATAGTGCAGAAAATATCCCACTGTACTTCTGAGATGCCATTTTGAAACTGAAGGCAGGTGTGATCTTTGAATGATCATTTTACTTTGCCTGCACAGTTTCATTTTACCTTACAAAAATCACTGGAACAAGTACTGTAAAGAAAGTAGAAGCTTGTGTCTCCTGTACCGATAAATCCTTTTTTCTCCATTGACTTGGCTGTGGTCAGTCAGTACTAAACTACATTATTATTTATCTAGTTACATTTGACATGTGAACAGTCACCCCAAAATGGATGCAAGTATAGAAAATGTAGTGCTGCAAGGAAAGGCTTGCATTAAATTCACTCCTTTCATGGATTTAGCCAACAAAAATAATTATTAACCTGTTAATGTTTTACAGCAAATAATGTTTGTAGCATGTGCTTCTCAGTTTATTTTTTGCTTGAATTCCTTTCTTCAGCAAGTATTCCTGTTGCTATGAGTTGTTGGGGCAGCTGTTTTTCCACAATAAGGTGAAACATATATGTATAGATGCACACAAAGAATATACATAAATTCTTCAGATCGCCAGCCTTTTCAGGGTGGGTTGTTTGGTTTTTTTTGAGGGGGGTTGGTGGCAGGGAAGGGCAGATGGTGGGTGTTTTGATTTGGGTATTTTTGACATGCTTCTGATCTGTATGGCTTTCAAGAAAAACACCTGATAATTTCACATTAAAATTCAGTTTTTAAGCCTGCAGGTAGGTAGAAGCAAAGTTTTAAAAGACTAGCTTGTTTTGTTTCTTTAGGATCTTCTTAAAGTTATAAATTGATCTTTAAGTTGTAGATTGTTCAAATAGTTGGTACAAGTTATTGGCAGGAATATGTAGTGGATTCAGGTGTATTTTGAAATGAAGTAGGACATGCAGATCTCAGTGCTTGTCTCTAGTTGCTCCCTCAATCCACACTGGTCTGGCATTGAGTTTATTCTTATTGGTTCATTTTATACTTATTTTCAAATATTCTGAGATAAATATTATTCAATCTGTGTTATGTGGGATATAATTTCCATACCAATGCTAATACAAGACAATCTTTTATTCACTCATTCAGAATTGCTTCCAAAACTAGGTGCTCACTCTTTCCATGTCATTGTTCTCATAATATGTTCTGTAGGTGAAAAACTTTCCAAACAAATTTTGTGAACCTTTCTCAAAGCAGTATTCTATTGGCATTAGTGTTTTTGGGGTGTAGAGGGATCAAGGGTCAAACTGATTTCACTGATTTCTGTAAAAAAGGCAGATGCACTAAAACTTGCCCGTATTGAAGTATCACCTGCTTAAAAATAATTTAATCAAATGTTGATGCAACTCCAGCTGTGTCACTTAGAAATAGGTATGGCATTTTATGGCTGACTGGCAGCAGATCCGTTTACTTTGGAAGACTTACTGTTAATTCATTAAGAAGGAAATAATATCCTGTGTTTGCCAAAAAACCCCACTCTTTTGCCTTGGGGAACGCAGAAAATTTGGTAACCTTCACTCCTATGGATAGTATGCTACGCGTTTTCCCAAAAATGTGCAATTACAGCTGTGTCAGGACTCCACCCTTTTGTGGATTGGAAGGTACATTACAAATAAATTTTGTTCCTCAACGAGTTTCCAGAGACAGTATTGCAATTTTTGTTTGGAATGTTTCTTTTGAAAGATAAGAATCCTTCTTCAACTGATGTTTTTTCTACAGCTTCTATTTTCTTTCATAGCTATAGTCCAGATGAGAATAATCCCCAGGAAAGTTTATTGAAGGATTAAGTGCAGAAACACTTCCACACTAACTGACTCAACATTTGTAACTGAAGTTGCTTTTACTTCTGCTTCTGCAGGTAAAAATAAAAATCTAGTGGATGAAGATGTGGGCCACAAGCCACGTTCTTCTCATCCCGATTTTTAAGGTCTGGGAGTATTGCTCAGAGACATAAGTGCTGCTACCATGTTAATAAACTGTCCTGAAAGGAAAAAGGAATTGTATGAGCTTTGTGAGACTCCTGATGGAAGCAGTCCTCTGTAGAGAGAGAAATGGAACATAAGATATTGGGAAGGTGGGAAGATTTGAGGACCAAAATGGTATTATTGTGCCCTGGAACTCCTTTAAAAGAAGTAAAGCAATGGAAACAACTGAAAATGTAAGGATCTTGATTATTAATATATAGGTTCATATTCCCACTAGTATCTAAAGATTGTGTTTATTAAAAGAATTTCTGTGTCAGACTGGTACGAAAATGTCAAGCTTGTTTGTAATAAGGCACAGTAAACTGAAGATCCAGTTCACTTTAAAATTATCTGGAAGTTTCTGCTGGACAGTTTCCCTGAATCTCTCTGCCAAACTGGGCTATCTGAAACTTTAATACCCTCCCTAGAGCTGTGGACAAACGGGTAATAATTCCTCCGTTTTTCTCACCAAGAATCGAGTGCATATACAGTGCTGATATGTGCTATAAAGATACATAGAACAGTTCAAAGCCAAAACAAGCTGTCTTCCTGCTCTTGGATGAGGTTTTCATTTAAGGTTGAAGTGGGGTCTGCTTCTGTCAGCTAGTCTGACCTTCCTCCTAAAAGAGGCAGCAAAGCTTACTTTTTCTGTACCAAATTTTTAACTACTTGAGTTGCAGGATAGATTTAGCTAACTGGGAAGCTTTTAAATCTGTAAGGCTTTGCTACATTGTTTGTTTAGGAGGAGAAACTGAGTATACTATTTCTTTAGTGGATTATGAGGAATGTACATTTTATTGAATGCAGGGAAAACGATCATGGTGTTTTTCTTTGTTTAACATATTTCAAATCTGTCTTTCCAGTAAGTTCTCAGTCGTGTAGAACATTTTGTCTTTACATGGTGCTCTTTCCTGTTGCTTTTTTAACTTTCTCTGCTTATTGCCTCTCATTCACAACTGCAGCCAGTCAATTCCTTTCAAAACTAGTCCATGATCCATGATAAAGACAACCTCCTTTTTTTTTCTTTTTGCGTCCTTTTAGCTTCAACATTCAGTATAAAAAAGGGATTTAAGAAGAATGCTTAGCTCTCTCATCTGGGATAACCACACCTGAAATAGGAGGTAAACCATAGCCTTAGACTACAACAGGAACTGTTAACATAATAATATTCAAGCTTGATTAAAACCTGTTGTTTTCTGCTGAAAATCCATAGCTCCATGAGTTATCCTAATGGTTAATTAGTCACAGTGTTAAATTAAAAATTTATTTGCAATCTGAATTAGTTTAGCTTCAGTTATTTACATCTGGATTTTGTCTTCTCTCTCATCTATGTCATGTGTAGCCTCAAATCCATGGAATACAGTGGAGTGTAGTGATTTTTCTCTTGAATAAACTGTAGGATCTTGCTAAGAGGTGCACTTTCCAGTCCTTGGTCAATTTGTTCAACTTTCTGCTGAGCTCTCTTCAATTCTTCAGTCCTTTCTCTTGTGTGGACCTTGAATGGAATGAACATTTTCAGGCTGGTGGATTGCTTTTATTTTCTACGTTCTGCTTTAATATCAGCGTTTTTCATTGTTCTCGGAGTTGGATTGCACTGTAAGTTTGTGTTTGGCTGATTCAATGGTAATTACTGCCAAGTGCTTAGAACATAAGTATTTTATTTGGTTGTTTTTTTTTTTTTCCCCCTAAGTACTGCATTCTCAGGAACACAGAGAAGCTGCAATGAAAACAAGAGTGTTACCTCTGCCTATCCACAGTTTGTAATGCCAAAATTTATTGAAAAATATGTCCATTATGAAAGAACTGTCAATAGATGTAGCATGCCTTTTTTACAGAAAGGAAAATAAACCACACAAAAAGGAAGCTTCAGATATATATGAATATCTGTTAAATAGTATGTAAATTACGTCTTCATTGTGGTTGCTTGCTATTCTGAAAACAGCTAGAAAAAAACAAGTACATTTATAATAAGTTTGTTGCATATTCCTATTGCAACACTTTAATTTCTGATTATGAAATGAAAATCAGGCTGGTTCTGTTTTCAGAAAGAATTTGAGATGCTACCAGGTAAAAATAAAACTTCTTGGTCCATGTTAATCTGTGTCAAATCTGTGAACTCCTTTGCGTCTTGCCATCTTCTTCCATGTTTTATTAAATATTATTTAAGTTGCTTTCCCACTTCATTTTTCTTCTGTATTCTGCACTATCATTAGTCTTTCCTTGTATATTCTGTTCTGGGTAATCATTCCTTTCTCTGTGGCATGTGTCTCTTACCTGTCATGCAGCGTCAGTAGGATTGCAGATGGGTTCTGGTAAACGTAGCAGCTGAGTCTGTGGGCAGGATCTTGTTGTATAGGCTGCTGTGCAGCGGTTGGGGAGAGGACATTGATACAGATTTCTTGAAAATTTTCAGTTCTTATTTATCAAGGGTTAATGGGCAACTGGTTTGGTGATTGGGATTTTTTCCCCCGGTTCTAAACTGTGGTGTTGTAGCTATGGAAATTCTGCTTATTTTTCCCCTTCCTGATGGATATTTATTTAATTCTTCTTATTGCACATAAACCCTTCAAACAGAAAAGCAAACCAAAGAGCACAGTGGTTTGGTGTGGGCATGTCCAAAGGGCACTGATCTGTGTTGTCAGTCCAGCTGAAGGAGGATTCCTGTTTGAAGCCCGCAGCTGGATTAGCACACCACTTACATTCCTTAGTGGTGAGCTGTGGGAGTGACTCTGACACAGCATTTTCCTGTTAAAGTTTGTAATAACACCAGCGCTGCTGTGGCAGGTAGAAAAAGTCTTGAAGTGTGGAAATCTCTTTTTTGACTGGTTATGATGTTATGCTTTTGTAATGACGAGTTCTGGAAGAAAGGTTGCAGGAGCAGTAAATAAGATAGTGTTAAAGAGGTATTTTAAAGCTAAATATTTATGGTGCTACGTTGCTCGTGACTTTAGGTTTTTATTTTACTGCTTGTGTGAATCCTTGCACTTTAAAATGGAAAGTATTGATGGTTGCTTTCGTTTTGTTCTGCCTGCTACTCGGCAATTTTGGTCTGTGTTTAAAAGTAAATTGTAAAAGAACGCTTTGTTATCTTTTTGCTTTATTAAGCTCTGTGACCTATTAGAATCTTTATGTTCAAGCATCAGTTAAGTGGCCAGAGTTGAGACACTGTATAGTCTATGTTTCGCTCCTGTTACGTAATGTAACTTTTTTTCAGTCTGGGTAGAAAATAATTTAACATGTGAAGTAAATAATTTTCATTGAAAATTTCCACAAGGTATATATGTGAGTCCTACTTTTTCAGGACTTTGTCATCTTCCAGGTAGAAGGGAAATCTTGTAAACTTATTTCCTACAGTGGTAGCGTTTATTTCTTCTGATTTTATAAAGAAGAGAGTCAAATTGTTTGGGGATACATTTTCTGCTAGGAAAAGCAACAAAACCACAGATACAGACATGTTCTGATGAACAGGAAGGTGTCCTGTGTAGATACAATCTGCTAAGTCTGCTGTTGACCACAGGTACGTAGATGGCTTTATAACAAACTCTCAACTGCAGTTAACAAATGCCATCAATTTCTTAAGTCAGTAGGTGTATGAGAAGAAAAGGACTATTCCTTCTCCCCCTTTTTTTTTTTTTGTTTCCTTTTGGTTTTTGTTATGAATATTTTAAGTGGAACTTTCAGTTGTTTTTCAGACTTTGCTGAAGATGGCCTTTTCCATCACCTATGCTATAAATAATAAGCATGTCACCTTTTATACTGAAGTTTTGTCTCATAATTGTTGTATATTGTGCTGCACTCAGTAGATGTGCTTCTGCTTGTTTATTTTTAAGTTGTGGCTGTTCTCAAGTGAAGATGACTGACTGTACTACCGTAATCATTGCTTTGGGGATACACAGAAGCTCTCCATTCCTATTCAAGAAAGACACTGATTTTTCCAGGCCCTCCATTGCCTTAGAATCTAAGACACTGTGTATTACAAGTCCATGTGAGGGGTAACATTAGTTTTTAGAAACAAGATGTTTTCAAGGTCTTAGACCTGTTGTGTGACACTTTAAATGCATTAGAAAAAAAAAGTATAGAAATAAGAAAACTGTGGAGTAAAAAAGCAATGGCAGTCTTAACTTGCTTTAAAATACTACTAGTTGGACAATTAGTATCAATTCTAGACTATACAAGTTGTTATATATGATATGTGTATAGAACTCTTTTTGCGCATATTTCAACCTTCCAGAGCAGCATCTGTGCTTACTGGGGTAGTTTGTCTTTAAGGGCCTCTGATCTGTCATCTGCTTACCTGAAGTTGAGTCAAATGTGGGTTTGCTAGGGCTTAAGGGGACTCTGAGACTTCTGTCCTTAGCTCTGTATGCTGTAATCCAATATCCACGGCATGTGTTTTGCAGAAACCCCAGCTCTTCTCTCTCTGTCTCTCTCCCTCTCTGGTTTTCCTTGTTAGGGTTATATGCAGCACTGCATGCCAGCTGGTGACTTCACATCATTGGACATTTATGGATACCTAGACCAGACAGAGAATTTCCTGTTTAAATTGAAATTGTGGCTTGCCCTGCTTTTCTGCATGCTATTAATAAAATATATAGTTTGTCTGTTCCTGCCATTAAGTATCTTCTTCCTGATGCTTTCTCACTTCCACAGAGGTCTTTGTCAAAGCTGTGTTGAAGGAAAGAGTAGAACTGTGGTTGGCAGAATGTGTGCTTAATAGCCAATTAACATTTCCCTTTTGTGGGCTTAACTCCTCTAAATTGCATTTTATGGAATAATTCATTATCATACAAAAGGAAATAGAAAGTCTATATGGAACACAACTTGGAACTAAAAATTAAAGTTTTTATGAAAGTTATCTATTAAATACTGAAATAAGGAAATAATTTTTTTTTAAATTTAGGATTTAATGTCAGATGTTGCAAACACAGATTCTCTCAGGTATTAACAGTTCTGGAACGTCTAGCAGGAATAGAAAGTGATGTAGGTTTGACCCAGAGACAAAACTGAGTTAGTTTGGAATCAAATATCCTATGAAGGAGCAAGGACTTTACTGAATCGATCTGAACTGTGCTAAGCCTTCAGGTGTAAACTGTCTCCTATCCCCACCTCAACAGAGGTTTGTTATCCATCTACCAGTAATGAAGCCTTTGGTGATTTCAAAATCTTTTCAGAATGGTTTAGTAAGGGGACTAAACCGGAGTTCACTCTTATTTATGAAAGAATATGATGCTTTATTTTTAATACTGTGTATCTTGGTCCTCATGTCAGATGGAAGTAATATTTAACAGTCATTTTTAAGTCTTGATTATGAAGTTGTTGTCTGAGAATATCCTATGTTCCTGTAATGCAAACTGTTTAATAGCAATAATTTGTTTATTTTGCTTTTGCAGCATCTTTGAGGATGAAAGCATGAAACTGCGACAGCTGAAACTACAGAATCAGGTAAATGATAGCACTGAAGCTGATAAAAATAAGCATAGGAAATCAAACAGCCGTCTAGAGACTTGAGAAACAGGAAGTGAAGCGCTAAAAATGGTTGGTCTAATGAACTTTGAAGATTTTCATGGTTTTCATTAGTTCAAGTCAACCTTGCCGTGGCTTGTATACTTGGTGTGTTTGATAAATTTATTTTTCATATGTTTTCTTATTTCATTGGGATTGAGTTACTACAGAGCAGGAATAAATCAAAAGATGGGAAGACTGCAAGGAATTATCCCAAAGGAAATTTTTTCAATGACCTATAGAATGATCTCTTTAACACTGCTGTTGAGAAGGATTTCCAGCCTCTTCTGACCTTTCCTTGTTTCCTACAATGAAAAGATTTACAGTCAAGCATGGGTCAATTATTAGGCTATAGATCTCAGTTTTTGAAGTGCTGTTTGCTGCATGCTTAAATTACCATATTCTTCAAAACAATGAAGTATCCATCCTTAATATTCTTTCTCTGTGAAATTTCAAATACTTATAAATAGATTAGAAGATATGAGACACTTATAATTCTCTAGCTGGCCATTTCACATGGACCACAGATCACTGTCTTGCATTAAACTCCTCTTGTTCAGATTGAAGTATGGTTTTTAGGAAGGCACTTTTTCAGCTGCAGATCTTTAAGTCCAGACACAGTAGTCTTCAGGGAACTCTTGCAGTGGGTAGTAATCCTCTTTACCACAACCTTGTCATTGTTCGTAGTCTGAATTTGCTAGGCTTTGAATTCAGGCACTGAATTTATTAACAACTTCATCTGGATCTGTATAGGCAGTTATTTAAAACACTTCAGAATCAAGAAATAAATTTTATCTTTGGTCATATTTGTGGAAGCTACAGGAGTTTTTTATCTGTAGGCTATCAAGTGACACCTGTTTAAAAAGAAACAAACAATTTATTTAAAAATAGAATTAATTCAAATAATCTATAAAAGAGCATTTAGTGTCAAATGCCTTTTGGTAAGAAGTTCCGAAACTAAGGATAGTCTGACTGCTTGGTGATGACCCTCGGGGTCTGTTGTAGAACTGGTCTTGGGTCTTAAGCTGGTAATAAGCTGTCTCCTAGTGCTGAGTACTGTGATCTGTGTTTGCTTAGTGTCATGGGGATGCATGGCTATTTTTCCAAAATAAAACTGCTGTGCTGGGTGAAATTCCCTTGGAGCAGCTGTCAGTTGCATCATGAAAAGGCCAGTTTAAATTATTTGTTCCCTTTTGCAAATTTGTTTCTGTCTTTCTTGGATTTGGTTGAGATTGCAATCATCTGCCAAAAAAAAGCTAGAAAATTTAATTAAATATATTTTAACACCCTGCCCTTTGCAAATGAGAATTGTTGAGAAGTGCTAACAGTCTCTAATTTAGGATTTAGAATTAAGTTTGAATATTAAAATCTACTTTTACATAAATAGTTCTATGCCTTCTGAAGAAACAAAGGTCAATAGGAGATCACCAAATATGATGGATTTGCTGCTGGTTGTAGCTGATGCCTTGCTTGATTAATTTGCCATAAAATTCCAATTCCTATAATTGTTTAAAATTGTAAAATGTTTTAATCCAGCAGGATCATATATGGAATCTCTGGTCGTACAGAGAATCTGGAATAAGCCATAGCAGAGACGTGCCTGTCCATTCATCTTTATGATGGGTTTGGAAATCCTATAATTGCAGCAAAATATTATTTATAATAGGGCATGACATCAAGTTCCATCTGTAGGCCAGCTCTGCCTGCCAGGATGCTTTTTTTCTCCTGGACTACTGCCTTTTCCTTGAGGCAAGAGCGTGTGGTTGCTCAGGCGGTGCTTATTTCCTCATTAGTAGAAGATTTTTGAGTCTTCTGAGGCGTCTGCAGCTCCAAGTGCAATGCTGCCATCTCCCTGTGCACGGGGAGCATGAAGCCTGGCATGTTTCTGAACGTGCCTGGTGTGATGCATTACTCCTGACTGGAGCTTCACTGATGGCACCATCACTGCCATTGTCACTGCTGCTCCAGCATGAGCTAAGGGGCAGCAGGAAGAGGAGAGGATGTTCCCTAGCTAGGATCCATCCTGCATGGCCTGCTAGGGTTAGGACTGTACCAACTAGTAAGTAGTATAGGATTACATCTTCAAGGCTGGAGTGGTTGGAACTTCCCTGTATACCAACTTCCTGCCATCACAGCTGGAGAAAGAGAATACTAAGCTAGTTGTCTTAATAGTACACTAGATATTCTCATGTGACTTCTTGAAAGCTCATTTGAACAGCAGTTGGTGGTTTGTGATCCTCCAGTCGTCCTATATTCTGATGTTATGGTTTTCTGAGGTGTTTCTGGAAGTATTTAATGCATGGAGTGCACAAAATCCCAAAGAAATCATGGTAATTACTATCTGTTATTTATTTAATGGGTTGTGCGTTCTGGTGTCCTGTTCATGAACCATCTACATTTTATGTAGTAGTAATATATGAACTTTTACTGTAACACACAGCTGGAGGAAAAGCCTAATTAGTCGACAAAAAGAAACAAAATACCCGTTTCCCTTTTCTACTTCCTTAGTGGAATACAGCTGGGAATACATGGTACTGAAGGGCAGGTTGCTCTGCCACCGTATGGAGAGAAAATGAACTACTGTTTGCTGTCCTGACAGTGGGCTTGCACTTATCTTTTCCATCTCAGTATGCAAAGTAATAAAGAGAAGCCTTTAAAAAAAATTAAAGTTACTATCAAGTTTTGTCACTTTGATTGTCCTGTGGTTCTTGCAAGAAAGGAAGATCAGTCACATCTACCAGCAGTAAACTGTTTTAATACAAGCTGATCTTACTGGATTGGTGAGTCCTAGATACCCTGTGATGTAACAGTGTGTAAGAATAATAATTAAAATTTAGACTGGTGACCAGTGAAATGTTTAAAAAAGCTTATGTAATAGAATAATCCGCTAAATAACTCTTGAAATTACTATATCCTGTGTTGATCCCAAATTCAGTTTTGCATTCTAACAGTAGCTGTATATTTTCTTACTGTCTTTAGATTGTGTCCGTTTTGCTGGTGTTTTTGGGTTTTCTTTTTCTTGCCTGTATTTGTCAGATAGAGAAGCCTTGACAACAATTTTTCTCAAATCCTTATTCTGAGTATAATGTTTTGATTTTTGTTTTTCCTCTCTCCTTTGGAGAATTATAAATTATCATGACATTTTTTACTTTTCCTCAACTTTAATTTAGAAAAGGAAAAAACAACACAAACTGATGTAAATTCTTCTGAACGGTCTGACTAGCTTCCTAGAAAACACATCTGTAATTAGCAGTTTCTAAGAACTTTACTGCTTATTTTTCTTATTCTAGACCAGTGTGATAATCTCTTTGGAGTTCTGTGTAATTTTTGCTTTCCAGGCTAATCCTTGCAAATAATTCTGCAGTAGCAAACACTACCTATATTGCAGTCCAGTCTTTAAAGGGTAATTCAGAGTTTAAATTAAAAAAGTAATTTTGTTTCAAGGTATTTGTTTTTATTTTGTTTGTTTGTTGTATTTGAGGGTTTGTATGTTTGGTTTGAGTTTTGGGTGGTTGGGTTTTTGGCTTTTGTTTTGTTGGGTTTTTTTTCTTTTTCTTTTAGATAAGTGAAAAAAACAGGCAGAATAAAGAATCAGGGGCTGAGTTGTGTTGGAATTCCTCAGGGAGAGGTTGCCTGAGAAACTAATCTCACTTGAGATAAAAAGACTAATAGGAGAGGAAAAAAACAACAAGAGGAAAAGAATAACAGGAGAGGAAGGGGTTCCAAAAATGTCTGTGTCTCAAGTGGATTGAATTATTGGTACTGATGAATTGTTTATCTAGTGGATGCATTGAGAATGAAAATAATTTGATGGGGAAGGAAAATGGTTTCTATAATCAAAAACCATTTTCAGGGGTGTTCAGGTACCTAAGAGACAGCCATGGATGAACTGCATCTACTGTAAGGAGCTTGCACATTGTTTGCATAATGGTGCAGAATATTAGAATATGGTTTTTCCTTCTCCATGCATCACCTTTGTTTTTAAGGACTAAGCATGTCTGTCTTTAAAATGGCACCATGTCCCTTTTTGCCTTGATTGAAGTCTAGAAGTTGTTTCTCTTCTTGAGTAGGAAATCTTAAGTATCAAATGCATATGTATCTTGGAGAAATAATGTTTTAATTTTTAGCAGTTGGACTTACCAGTCTTTCCTTTCAGTCCTGAATTATATGGAAAAATTTTGCAAGGTAGATGAAATTTCCTTTTAGTGGATCATTCCTCTTTTAATTACTCTTATTTATTTACTTGTCTCCTCACTTTAAGTCTTATCTCTCAGCATTGGTTTCTGGGAACTATTTTCTTTAAGTTCACCCTATAAGGTGATATCTCTTGAGATAAAATCCTTTTCCTTTACGAGTCCTGACTCTTTCATACTGGGTTACGGATGACTGCTGAATTTATATATTTGTGTTAAGGATTGCTGCAGTTCAGACTGGTTGGCAGGTTTTAACTGGTAGTCTCAAGACAAGTCAGAAAATAAGCAGATGTCCATGTCAACCTCTCATGGAGAATCAAAGTCAGTATCTCACACCAAAACCATGGTGATATTTGTGTGATATTTTGTAAGAGCTTGCAAGAATATTTCAGGTTTATTTGAGATTCTGATCAGGGACATGTCATTGCCAGTGGCTGAGGTGTGGATTCTACCTCTCTAGATGTGGTTACTCATCTCTGTTTCCTGCTTTTCTTTATTCCACAGAGAGCACTTCTAGAGAGGAAGCAGAGGAAGAAGCGTCTCGATCCATTGATGGTACAGCCTAATCCTGAGGCCAAGCTGCGCAGGTCAAAGCCCAAAGGGCGTGAGGAGCAGACTCCTTTAGTAGAAACTCCTACTCCTGTCCACAGTGATGTTGTTTTACATGGTAAATAATCAACGTGATTGCAAGAGGGTTCCCCAAAATCCAGTGCATGCATTATGTCACAGATGGACACTTACATTGCTGTGGAGGGATCAGGTGATAAGATTGATTACATACTTTCCCATATACAAAAGTTGAATTGTACTACAGTATGGTTGAGCAATACTAAACTGTGAAGGCAAAAAAAACCTCACCTTGATTTTTGTGACAGCTATAAATCTTCATGTGCCCTTGAGTAATCTCTCCCTCGGATTAGGCTAGAAGAACTGTAGAAATGGGCTGGCAACTTCTATGAAGGTGGGGACATAAAAATCTGAAGTAAAAAAAAAAATCTTCTAAAGCTGTAAGATAAAGAAAATAATTCAGTAGTGACTGTTTATATGGTGTTTCCTTATGGTGTCATGGCATACTCCACCTCAAGATTGCATATGACTGAATGATGAAGTGGAGAAAGCAAACAAAAAGTGTGAGCACTGTTAGGCTCTTGATAGTTTTTACCTCATCTGTTGTTTTCTGTGGGCTTCATTGAGACAACTGAAACATGACAGGTTATAGTGGTCCACAAAGTCACAAGCACAAAGTGCTATCAGGGCCAAAGGCAATAACTTGGTGGCCTCAAAACATTGCAGTAAAATAGTGACCATTATTTTAGGAGTGAAAAGAAATGCAGTAGTGAGAGCCTTAAGACTCCCATGTCACAAGGAGATAAAAAGAGCAGCAATGAAATCCTTACATTCTAGTGGAAGTGTCAGGAAGTTGTTTATGAGAGCCAGAATCCCATCAGCCCATCAAGAAAGTAGCTGGAAACATTCTAAGGCTTTGAGATATGTGCTATTGCTTATAATAGAAGCATTGTATTGATAGCAAATTAATAATCACAGTAGAATTTTTAACCTCCAAACAAGGGATGTTACTTGGTTTGAAGATCAGATAGTTGGAACTATGTTATCCCTTCTCTCTTGAATATTTTTCTTGTTTTCCAGATGCCTTTGAGAATCATAGGCTGGGAAGGAAAGTGGTGATGTTTATGGTAGCACTTATTTAAATGTTTAAAATCAGGTGTAAGAAAGCTTCTGTTAAAAGACACTTACAAATCAAGAAGAGAATGAGAAATAAAATAGGTATAAATTTTAAGGTAGGAGTCTTCAGTAAGACTCAAATGAAAACTTAACTGCTCATTCACTATCTTTGCTAGTTCTGAGGCTTCCTCACTGCAAACAAATCCTGTTAAGAAGTGATGACGGCAGTAAGCATGTCAGATATACAATGCCTAGATAAAGCAGTAAAGGTTTAAGAAGGAAAACAGTGGGAAAACAAGAAATCCAAAGCTGGAGCTACGCTTAGGTATTGTGTGCTACATATGAGATATTATACCAGATCCTGACATCAAGATGCCTCCACCAATTGGGAAGTGTGGTGCACAGCTGTGTTGTATGGTTTAAAGATGGAAATTTCATTCTAACAAAAAGATAGAGTTTTTTTTTCTGTCTATGGCTCTTGGTACTTCTATCAAATTGATTCATGTGTTTACTATAGAGTACTCACTGGACAGGAGCAAACAAACAACATGAAGGAAAAGAAAATAAGGGAGATGTCTGTAAATAAATTGAAAACTATCAATGTGCATGACAAATACAACTTGTTTTAATTGCTTAAGCCCTTGTAAAAAGCTGGATAAAATCACTATATTTAAATAGGGAGAAACTAATAACTGATATGTTTATAGTAATAGGCAGTCTGTACAGAGTCAGGCCTGACTCCTCCCAAGCCTTCTGAAAAAAATTGAACAAGTATATTTCAGTACTTTAAAGAGATGCTAGAGGAGGGGAAAATGAAAAGAGCTACCATCCTGGGATGCATCTTTGACCATAAAAAAATTAGACTTTGGATTTCTGTTTCATTTTGGCCTGCAGGTATTGACGGACCAGCTGCTTTCCTGAAATCAGAAGTGCAGGATTTGGGGACCAAGCTTCAAACTCTATCTGTTGGATCTACCAAACCAGAAGACAGTGCAGATAAGGAAAATGATGGAGAGGCTGTGACAGACACAGCAAGCAAGCCAGATCTGCAAGAAATATTACAAAAACGAGGTAAGAGTTAATAATGGGTAAATGTCTTTTTTGGGGCTTGTCTACTTTTATAACTTTCTCAGCTGCATTAAAAAATGAGGAACCATGACACAAATGTCTGTAGGATATCACTTTTAAACCAGCTACTAGATTCTACAGCATGTAGAACTGCAGAGCTGCAGTTCCTTTTCCTGATATTATATATCTATTTCCTGAACCATACCAGTTATATTTTAAGGGTTTCTTAATGTGCTGTATAATTTCTGGTCTTTCCAAGGAAATTGCTGACAAAATGTTACAGCACATTTAGCTAAAGTTTGGGGTATTTTTATTCCAGATATGTTACGTCTTGGTAAGATACTTGAATATTTCCACAACAGCAGGATCCTTCAATAAATGCTGTGATTTAACTCTTTAGGAGACTAACAGGAAAAGTGTTTTATTTTAAGTCAGAGGCTGTCACAGTCAGCAGTTTTGGAGTTACATATTCAGTAATTATATCCCATTGAGTAATTTCCTAGTGGAGTGTCAAGCTCTGTCTGACAAGTATCTTAAGTTCTTGCCAACCTTTTTTGTTGCATGCAGCCTAAGTACTTTGCAGCAAAATAATGCTTAGTGTTTAATTTAGTATACAGCTTGTTTTTATTTTACAGAGCTTGTCTCCCAGAATTTTTCCAGTACACTGCATGTATTGAGGTACTATCATATTCTCATCCAGTTGTCAGATGGCACAGCTGCTTACCTACAGATAGCAACATTACACAAGAGTTAGAAAAGCAAAGAGGAAGAATATCCAGTAAGTTCAGGGGAAATTAGTAGAGGTAGACTATAAACAGTGAATTTTGAAATTGGCTGGAGTACCAGTGTCAACGCCTTTCCTCTTCCCAAGTGTCCTTTGGGAAGTTTACTAACAGGTTGTTAAGACTAGATTTTTCTTTTTATCTGAGACTTCCAGAAGTGCCCCTTCTCTGCAGTGCCATGAAAGTGCATTGTTATAATATATAACAGAAAATAATTCTCAGAAAATAATTCAGTTAAGCAGGCTGTGTTCACTGTCTGTAATGCTTTAGATACATTTCCTTTCTACAGCCAAATTAAAGAAAAGAATCACAGAACAAAATCTCGGATACACAGAATCAGTTTAGTTGGAAAAGACTTTTGAGGTCATTGGGTCCTATGACCTAACACCACCTTGTCACCTAGATGATGGCACTGAGTGCCACATCTAGTCTTTCCTTAAACACTTCCAGGGACAGTGACTCCACCACCTCCCTGGGCAGCCCATTCCAACTCCCAGTCACCCTTTCTGTGAAAAACTTCTTATTGATCAATTGATGCTGCAGTTCCAAGTGGAAGGACACATTAAATAGTGATGTGTACAGAACCTCTTTATAAGTGTCTTTATGCAGTTATTTTAGTTACATACCCACAGTCATCTCTACATGACTGTGCTTAGGTTAAGATTAAATAAGTCCTGAAACTTTTCAGTCTATGCTTCAGTTTTAGAAATGAAGTCATTATTAGTATTTATGGACCAGAGTTTTTGGGACTGGATATAAGAACAGGAGGGGCTCTTAGTAAAAAATTGATATAGACTGTTTCAGTGTGTGTAAGACTGAAGGGAAAATGGTAAAGGATGTAAAGTGTACAGAGCCCAATTTATGGGATAGGTGTTAGCATATTGATCTGTATTTCCTTTTATTGTTGTTCTTAATACATGAAGGACATTTTGCATGAAAATATGCAAAATTAATTCAATGGCAATATGTTATGTCATGGAATATCAAGTAAAATCCATATTAATAAAGGCCTGACAGCTCCTTAATCATCTGCACAGTGACTGCTGCAAAATATCAGTAGGAATTTGAATTACAAGGCTCAGGAAGAGATATAGCATGTGAAGAAAATTAGCAGTTGAAACAGAAATTAAGAATCAGCAATTGAAAAAACAGAAATTAATATTCATGAATTGTATATGAATTAGTGATGCCATGAACTTTGTTTCAGAGATTACATGCCTAATTGTGTATTCTGACAGGAATTTCAGGCAGTTTGAATTTTGATGAGGAGGACACAGAAGAGGAAGAAGCCAATAAGAGACCAGTGTCTCATTCACCATGCCCTGAATCTGAGAGGCCTAGTTCTGTATCCAGTGAGAAGTCTTTTGCAGTAAGTGTCATGAAATCCATTTCTGATAAGCAGTGGGCACATGCTTGATTTTAGTGCTAACCCCTGGAGCACTGGGTTAAAATACAGTAGCTGCAAGTACAGTAGCCAGCAATACTATTCCCTGAAAGCAGAGGAAGGTCAAGATTGCCAGGTTATCTGACTGAAGTGACACGGAGTTAAACATCAAGACTTAGCAATGATCAAAGGAACAGTCCTGGGTGGAGGATCCCAGGGAGCCTAATCAGTGAAATGGGAACACAGTGAGTCAACACTAGTACCATTAAAGGGGACAGACTGGGCCATTGTCTCTGCAAAATTCACCAAAATTGCTCCAAGAAGCTCTGAAACACCATGCAAACATAGGAGGGATTTCTTCCTGGAGGTTTATAGCATTTATTGTGGGATGCAAAGGGAAACAGAATTTTGGAATGGAACAGAGAATGCTGGGATTGGACAAACATCATATGGGATGTTTGGGGGAAGGAACTTAAGAGGGAAAAGAAGGTTATATCAAGGTGGATCAGGGAGTAATAAACATGGGAAGAGGGGGATTAAAGGGGTAAAAGGCATCAGATATGTGTAAACAACTGCAAAATAGTATGATTGTCTGCCCAAGCCTTATCCCTTGATGACTTCAGCATGTCCCACTCTCTTCTGAAACTGCACTTCTGTTTCTCATGTGAATGTGTTTGTGTGTGTGAGATACACATACATATGTTGACAAATTATATGCTGGACAAGCCAGTGAATTGGAAGAGATCAGCATCAGGAAGGCAGAGGATCTGAGCTAGCTCAGACCAGATAAAGACTATGGGTTTTGAGCATGGATGCAGGACACCCTTTAAAGTCCATGCTGTGGGAGACCCACCTGAGTATATTTGTGAGGTGACTGTAGGGGAGTGATGCAAGAGGTCTGAGTGTCAGCTTCTTGGGAGACTGGGCCATGGGTGCAAAGTGCTGGATATAGAGGGTGGTGGATGCTGGAGCGGGGGAAGGGGTGAGAGCCTCTCGCTAATTTCAAATCTATGTATGTGTGTCTGTGCTATTCACTCACGTTTCCTACTGACTGGTTCTGGGAATGGGGATAAACCTGCAACTTCATCTTGAAGGCCCAGTCAAAGAGGAATCTCTTGGGTGCTACAATTCACAGGATTCAGCAATCTCTTAGAAAAAATTGCTTTAATGATCTATACCAGATTTCCATTAGAATTCCAATTCCTCTGAATACTCTGTGCATCCTGACTATACACATAGTTCTAAGACTCTACCAACGTTTAGTTGATATGGTTTCTCAAGCAGCTTACTCCATTTCTGCTTCTGTTCTGAACCAACATAATCTCAGCACTCATTTCAGTCACAAAATCCCAGCCTGTCTTACTGCAGCATCCATCAGTCCTGCTTTATCATACTGTTTTATTTTCTACAGTGTTTAAAGTTCTAAAAGCTTAGAATATTTAAGCATCTCATCCTATTTCCCCCTTTCTAGCAAATCACTTATGTCTGCTTAATGGGTACTTTTTTTCTTTTCCTCTTGGAGACCTAGTCTTTCCTCTGAGTAAAACCTTCAGCTGCTTTCTTCTGAGGAAACAGGTGGTATCTTTTTTAACCTTCCTTTCCCCAGTATCTTCTGGAGACATGATATCTTACATTTCAACAGCCCCCTATTTTGTTGTGGAATACCAGAGACTGTGGTCTGATATTAATTTGCTAATATGATGCTTCTTCCCATAGGAAACAGGTGCTTCCTGTAGTCCATCCCCTCAGGCAGATGCACAGCTGGGAGAAGTAGAGAACTTGGAGGATTTTGCATTGCGCCCTGCACCCCGTGGAATTAGTGTCAAGTGTCGAATCACTAGAGATAAAAAGGGAATGGACCGGGGACTCTTCCCTACTTACTACATGCATCTGGAAAGGGATGACAACAAAAAGGTATTGGAAGCAGCACACATTATCTTGGCTGTTGTAGTCCTACCACAGAATATTTTAGGTGCAAGGGAGAGCTTTTGGTAAGAAAGCAGTAGCTGAGAACCATCATGCAGATGAGGATAGCTTATATTTGGCCGAGGTACTAAGGAGGGAATTAGCATGTAATAAGCATTGTATTGTTGTTTAAAAGCCATAATGCAGTGAAAGATGAAATTGAAAAAGTATGAAAATGTTAAAAAAGAGCAGGAAGATTGAGTTGCTCCAGAAGTAAAGGAGGGAAGACTAGAAAGGACAATTGCATTAAATCTAGACTGCCAAGGGAGCTGATGGAGGGAGAGGATTTCCAATTTTTGGGCACTTTGGAAGAGAACAAAGTTGTGGATACAGTAATATTAGCACAGAACAAAAAAGGGAATGCATGTGGGAAATGGAGAGATAACAGTTTGGATTAGCAATGCCTCTGCATTCTTACAAAGCACCAGTCTTGATCAAAGTTTTGTTTTTCTAGACATTCCTTCTTGCAGGGAGAAAAAGAAAGAAGAGCAAAACATCCAATTACCTCATATCAGTTGACCCAACAGATTTATCTCGGAAAGGGGAAAGTTTCATTGGAAAACTCAGGTGAGAACCACAGATGAAAACTATAGACAGTTGAGATAGGATTTTAATTTTAATTGAGTTGTGCTTATGACTGGCAATCTGTTATAAATTCAAAGAGAATGAACTTGCATTGTTTTGCTCAACATAATCTGTATTCACTTGGGTTGGCAGTCTTCTTCAGCATTAGCATTCACTGAGGCAACTCAGAAAAGAAATTGTCTAGATGCTTTTCCAGGATAGATTGCAGGCTCACATGGGCATGTCATGGAAGCTGCTTGGTGAGCTGGTAGCAGGAAGATTCAGATGACAGGAGATGTGTGTTTTTGCTGTGCTGTACAAATACTTTCAGAAGATGACAAAACTTTCTACTATGCCTCTCTTTCTGTGTTTGTCCTTAACCTGACATTAGGTCAAACCTTATGGGAACCAAATTTACAGTCTATGACCATGGTGTTAACCCAGTCAAGGCACAAAGTCTAGTGGAAAAGGCTCATACAAGACAGGAGCTCGCAGCTATTTGTTATGTAAGTACTGCCTCTCCCTTTTTGCCCTTTTCTTTGTGGCTGGTTACCAAGGAAACACAGTTTGCAAAATGGTGCTGCTGCCAGCCTCCTCCACTTTGGAACCAAGTGACCAGTTGCAACCAGGTACAACAAGAAGCAGAGGCCTCATAGATAAATTCTTACAAGTTTAATGAAAAAAAAAATCAATGTCAGGAGTGGGAGAAACACCCAAACTAGCATCCTTATGACCTTCTTATCTGGCCTATTCAGTGTGTGGCTAGTCAGCACATACTTTACATGGAGCCAGCCACAGCATGAACTGCCTCTGGCCCAGCTGGTATCTGAGAAGAAACTGGGAGTACCCTGTGAAGCAGAATTAGTTTTTGCAGAACCTAAGGCATTTTGAGGGATAGGAGGGAGCTGGTATTATTTCAGCAGCAGCTTGTTGGTGGTAAGGATATAGTTCCAGGGTGAATCGTGTTTCACTAGCTCTGTTTTAGAGATGTTCTTCTGCTCTTGTGAATCACCTCAGTATAGGATTCAGAGTAAGGAGGCACTTGTCGACACTACAAAGTTACATGAGAGTTCTCATATCACATTGTTTCATATTCCAGTCTTACAGTTGGAGTAAAATTTGAGATTCTCTACAAAACAATTGCTATCAAGTGGAAGGATTCTTATTTTTCTCACAGGTGTTTTTACTTTTCTCATAAAAGCTTAAAGATGCATTAACCCACTGGAGCAGCATCTTAATTTTTTTGCTTTTGCTCTTCATCTTAATGGCACTTGGGAAAAAAAAGGATAATTCCAGTGCTAGCCTGTTTACATAAGTATCACTAGGTATTTTCTTTATATAGCATTCTTCGGGTTCCTTCCTAGCTGGACACAGCAAGGTGTTAGAATGAGCACAGACAGTTAATATAGTCAGCTTTTCAGGATTCTCAGCTTTTATCTACAAGGAGTTTGTGAAGTTTAGATATGAATAAAATCAGTACCCTCATTCTTATACATGCCCCTAGATTTTTTGAAGTGAAGCAGTAGAGGCTGCAGCTCCAAAGACCTTTGTCTGTGTCTGCAAAGTGTTAGGAGAAGCTGTATCACTTCTGTCAATCAATTCAGTACTTCTAAAATATTCTGGCTTTTAATTGGTCTTTGAGAATTTTAAAGATTATCACTGACATTGTTACAGAATACTTTAAATGGATCCTTGGATTTTGGCTGATACTGTTAAATGAATGGTTTGGGAATACCAGGACTTTTTTCCTTTGCTTTTTGTACTCAATCTACTTGGAATAGTCTCCTTCGGTACTCTGGAAAAATCTACTTAAGATTGAAGTTTGGATAGTTGCTGACTACTTCCCTTCTTGGGTCTGTTTTTAAACTTTTATAAAATTGAGAGAAAACTGTAGTGTGTTCTTAAACAGAAATAACAGCACCTGAAGAAAAATGTCATTCATTGTTCATAAACATTTTAAACTAATTGGTGATATACAGACAACACAGAGTCAGGTCAAAGATATTTTGCCTTTTATCCTATTTAAGGACATCCTTGTTCACTAGCAAGATTTCAACATATTACTGCTTGACGTGAAAAAACTTTTGCCTGGAAATTGTACTTGTTTAATTTTGTTTTAAATGTTTCAGTAGGCTAAGAAATGCACTCCAAATTAGTTAATAGTAGGCATATCTCCTAACACTGTTCTCTCAATGAGAAAGGGAAAGAAAGCAGTTCCCAGTGATAAAACACAGTTGCAGTTAGATAACTGCTGCTACAGTTGTAGCCAGCAAAATTCTAAAAACTAGTACAAGTGGTGATAAAAGTTCTGTTTTGCTGTCTTTCCTTCTCTGAAGTGAAGTATCTCATTTACTGAAAATAATGGTTTTCCTTGCCTTTCAGGAAACTAATATCTTAGGATTTAAGGGTCCCAGAAAAATGTCTGTGATCATTCCAGGAATGAACATGAATCATAAGCGAATTCCAATCCGTCCACGAAATGTGAGTTACGAAGTTTGGTCATGTTTCAGATTGAAGGAAGAGGTTAAAACTTCCCTGTAGAGGCCTACTAACAATCAGGTTTTTAGGACCTAGGGATTTAGCAGGTCTCCTGGAGAGTAAATACAATGTCACCTAAATGTGTTGATCAATTTGTTCTTACCTTCTACTTAATCTGTAGCTTTCTAAATAGTGTTTGTATCCTTATGTGTCCTTTGATCAGCCTAAATATGATTTCCTTATCTCTGCGTTGTTGCTGTTGCACCTACAAGCCACCCTCATAGTGGGATCCTGTTGTGCTGAGGGTTGGATGAACAAGGACACACTTGCTTCTTCCAGGAGCTCACATTCTTAGCCAGGATATGGATTGCAACAGATAGGCAATAGACAGATAAGGTACTGCTGGTGCAGTAGCAGGAGAATAAATACATTTTCAATTACAATGCTGTT
Source organism: Toxostoma redivivum (assembly GCA_013397375.1). Lineage (NCBI taxonomy): Eukaryota > Metazoa > Chordata > Aves > Passeriformes > Mimidae > Toxostoma > Toxostoma redivivum. The sequence goes on from VXBI01012062.1 coordinate 161,067, forward strand.
AGGCCTTTTGTAGGAGTAGCAGAAAAGGAGGATTCTTGAAGAAGGAGGGATGAAGAGAAGGACAGAGTTTTGTTGTGACCATTTAGTGAGGATTTCTCAGATGTGAGAAGCATATAGCTAAAAGCATACAGAACAGTATCTGAAGGTATATTAAGGTGTGTGATAAAAGTTGTTGGGTCCCTTAATGTGGTTTTTATGTTTGGTGACAGAAGACCAAAAGGCAGAACAAAGAGGTACCAACTAAAAGGCGTGGTCAATGTTTTAAGCTAGAAAAATGGTATTTGCAGCCATGTTGTGAGTAGATATGAGTAGGACAAGAATGTATTTCTTGGGGTCAGAGAAAAAATCTTCAAGAATGGAAATTGAGAGTCATGAGAGCCCAGAAAAGAGATTTAATTCTTGTGAATGGTCAGAAAAATTATATCTGGAAGTGGTCATTTATTCATTGTCTTTCAATTGGTGTTGCCATTTCTCCCATTAGTACAGTAATGGTTCCATGGCCCTGCATTTATTTTTCTCCCCTAAATCTAAATGCACTTATTTTGTGCCAGTTCTCTGGGGTTTTTTTTGCATCTTTAAAAAGTAAATAAAGATAAAATTAAAAAGTAACTAAACTGAACAGGAAGTTTTATTTAGGTTATCCTCAAAAATCTGCCATGGTATCTTTGTACAATACTGAAGCACATACTATAGCCATATCAGTCAGACCTCCACAACAGATTGTTTTCTGGGCATTTTTTCCTATTAGTACCTTAAGCTTGGACTCTTTTTCTTCAGAGTTTTAGCGTATATAGTTTGGATTTTATTTGTTGCAGAACTTCTAAAATTAAATAATATGTCATGTTTCACTGCAGCTTGAATCTCCTTGTAATTAATTGTTTGTCAGATTTAATGTGCTGTTTTACTTCATCTTTGTATCTTTTTGGTTTTATTTCTCTCTGGTTTTCATACTGTGCATCACTCATTAGACCAAATATGATGACATTTAACCTTACATTCCACTGCAGCCTTTGGAATTTCTACTGAAGCACCTCAGAGCCTGGTGCTGTGCAGTTAATTGTATATTATTTTCTTTTATTTCAAAGTTTAGAATGTTAGAAATGGAAACTGGATGTAACAGGATCAGAGAAAGATTATGAGACTCAGAAGGGATTCATGCCAGCAAGATGGCAATTATCTGTGAACTCTGAATTGTTCCCTTTCCTATACACACACTTCCTTCCCTATCACTCGTCTTACTTTATTGAGTGAAGAGGAATGCTTGGACTGAGAATCTTCCTGGTAGTTGCTGAAAGTGTTCAGTAGGATTGAGTTTAAATTATGTCATTGTGTTTCATTAAACAGGGAATGAAGTGACAGAGTACACACACAAGAGAGGTGGTACTCGGAGGCAGAGCCATTCCAAATCTGATAAATATATTTCTTTCTTCTGAACAGGAGCATGAGGGTCTGCTGTCAAAATGGCAAAACAAAAACTTAGAGAACCTCATTGAATTGCACAACAAGGCTCCAGTCTGGAATGATGATACTCAATCCTATGTTTTGAACTTCCATGGGAGGGTCACTCAGGCCTCAGTGAAGAACTTCCAGATTGTCCATGACAATGACCGTAAGAGTCTGGTGGGAGAGTGTGTGGGACTTATTGAAAGGGAGACCCTAACTTATTTCATGAAAGTTGGGAGGAATAGGACACCCTTCCTAGAGGAGGGAAATTGGGTAAAGGAAGCTAGCTCAGGACTACTGGGACTTCTGAGCTGTCAGGAAAATTATATAAGGCCTCCTTTTTTCTGGAGTGGATGCAGACTCTGCTGCCCATAACTGCAGCAAAAGAGGGGGAAAATGAAAACTTCCTGAAGTGAAAGAAAAGGTTTAATGCAGCACCTTCAGGCTAGCAAAAGAGTGGTTTGAGCTTTGGTTCTGAGAAGAAAAATAATCTCTAGAATAGCAGAGTCACTCTAGAGGACAGATTTCAAGGCCACTCTGGTGAGAATGGTGTATCCATCCTATCACATATATTTGGGACTGGTAGATGAGGGAGTTTGTGGTTGGGTTTTGTTTGGCTTTTTTGTTTGTTTTGGGTGGGTTTTTTTGGTTTTGGGGTTTTTTGTTTATTTATTTTTTCTTTTGCTTCATTGTGAAATTGTTCATCTCTGAATGTCTTTTCTCCCTAGCTGACTACATTGTGATGCAGTTTGGTCGTGTAGCAGAAGATGTGTTCACTCTGGACTATAATTACCCTCTCTGTGCTCTTCAGGCCTTTGCTATTGGACTCTCAAGCTTTGATAGTAAATTGGTCTGTGAATGAGGGACAACAAACATGAAACATTAAACTCACTCCCACCCCTACATCTTGTAAGAGTTCCAGGTGTAGCAATGAAGAGCATATTGGAAGGGAAATGGAGGACACACTCCTGCAGGCTTATTAGAAAACCAATTCCAGCCTTCAGAGCATTGTGGGAGTTGACAGCAGAGCACCTTGGGAGCAGCCTCTGTATGGCTTGTGGAAGATCAAGAAGCCTAGGTGATGTTTCTGTCATTGGTGTTGATTCTGCTTTTATAATCCTTGTTTACAGATGCTGCATGAAAGTGGGCTAAACCCACTTACTGGAACTCCTTGCAGCTAGGATTAGAAAAATAATGGCTAAATATTCATTTACCTTGAAGCTTCCACAAAGCCTGGGAGATGATGCTACTCAAGAGGTCCTAATCAGATGAATTCAGAAAAAAATAGAGAACAGCTGGCATAAGACATTGGCTCTAATTCAACACTTTTACTCTGTGGAATGATTGTCTGCTAAGATTGATACTCCATTTCCCTTTCAGTATTCTAATTTCTCTCTATCCCTTGACAGTCTTTTTTACCAAATGAAGAACAATCAAATCTCAAACGCTCCCTTTTCAGTGAGTGATATTATATTCATTGCTACTTCTGTTACTTCTAATCATGTGAAAAATGAGCCTGAATAGATGATAGAATCTGGCTGAATTTGGCAGAAGTTAGTATTGTAACAATGTACAGTACCGCTTCTGAAAAGCCGTCTTCTGATTGGTTGAATCTAGACTGTAAACTGATGATAAATATTTTTTAATTTTGCCATTGTTCATGAAATTTGCTACGTTTTTAGGTATAAGTTTGTGACCAATTTTATTTTTTTTAACATGAGATTATCTCAAGGCATGACATATTAAAGTAGATTTTGTATAAATAATTTTAACCTGACAATAAGGAGTTACCTCAAAATAGATTGCAGGTATTTTCAAAAGCATCAGTAAGTTTTATGTAATTGTACCACAAGGCTTTGCAATGTGTCTTTCCAATTTTCCATTTTAAATACTGGGTGTACAGTATGAACTATGTGTCACAGCATGGAACACTTAATTCATGTGGCCTTAACTCACCAGAGTGGATTGCAGCATGGCATGGCCTGGAGGCCTCAATGCACTCATCTTGTGTGTACGGAAACAGAGAACAGTTACTGTCTTGCTTGCTTCTTGTCTGTTACACATATTCATGATGGTTTGGAGAAGTCTATCCCCCTGCTGAGACAAGAATTAGGTGTTCTCCAGCTTTGGATATTGTCCTTGTCAGCAGACTAACTCTGTTTCAAGCTGCAAAGAGCAGATATATTGCTTTTGGTCTCGGGAGTCTTTACAGCGGTAGATATCACTCGTGCTTTCAAATTAACAAAACTTTGTGAAGACGTTTTCTGATACTGCCAGAAAGAATAATGATTATAATCACAAAGCAAATGCTGTATTTAACTGTAAAATATGAATGGAGGCTGAGAAGTCCAGCTATTGTATCTTTCAGATGAGCATTTTTAAGTAGCTGCTGAGATTTTTTTCTTGAGATGATCTTATCAGAAAAGCAGTCCATGAAGAGAACTTGAATGCTGATGGATCTGTTTTGTGCCTTCCTACTCATCAGGCTGAGGATGAGACCTGGCAGTGTTTTCCAGCTGTGCTCTTCTGAAGTCTTGGCTGATGAATCTGCATTCCCTCTGCCCATCCAGGAAAGGAAGTCAGTTTGTGTACTGATTATTCTTCTGACTAGGAATGCGTGAAAGAAATTGCCTTATGTTATTTTGGAGTGACCTGAAGCTAGGATGCTAATTCCTGATTCAGGATGATTTTCTTTGTGCCCAGAAAGCATCCTTTTACTTAGCATCATTTTATTTAATTAGCCCTGTCAGCAGCAACTGTTCAAGCTATTTGTTGACATCAAATGATCCTGTCACAGCCTCTCAGTCAAATTATACAGACAGATGAACTGATTCAGTGGTCTTTATCAGATACTGTTTTACATTAGTTGTATTTATAACTTTTATATCTAAATGAAAATAAACTAATTTATATATTGAAAAGTCTTTAATTCTAAATTATTTTTTTAATTTTACTTGTGGGTGTACTTTGTTCCTTCTCTATGACATTACCTCAGTTTCTTCCTATCTTCTTGAATATTACCTGTCTTCTTACTCCCTCTTTTCCTTTGTAATTCTCAGTTTTCTTTCTTTGTGGTGTTGGGTATTCTTCCCATACACTTAGAAATCTGAGAATAAATGTAAGGGCAGTCTCTCTAATTCTTTCGCACCCGAACCTCCCCCCCACTCCATTTTCAGGTCTTACCCTATAGTTCACGGTTTTAATTTGATTGTTTAAGCTGGTTCCATTTCTCTGCCCCATGTTTTTTAATGTTTTTCCCAGCATCCAGCAGGGCATTTGAGATGGTTCTTACTGCATTTTCCTACCTTCCATCTGAACCCATTCAAGTCGAAGTATTTTTTTTTCTGAATCAGGTACTGAAGTCATACAAGGCTAGGAAGAACATCAAGTTGAAGTGGTTATGTTCTATTTCCACTGAGAGATGTATGAACCTCAATAAGAGGATATGATGGATCTGATAATCAGAAAGTGGCACAGCTCTCAACATGCACGCCCTATTCTTCAAGCTCCTCTGTTTTTCCCACTATTTCCATCTGAACCAAATTAGTCTTAGAAGAGAGACAAAATTAAGTGGGAAACACATCTGGGCATTTGTTCTTAACACAGTAATATTAGTTGCATGCATGCAAGTGTAACATGCTTGAAATCCCAGAGAAATCTTAAAGAAGCATGTTAAATGGAATCTTAAAGGCATTTAGGCATCCTAAAGGCATTTTATTGGAATCCTAAAGGCAGGCCTAGCAGATAGAAATGGCTCCTAGGCTGCTATAGGCTCTTGGGCTTACAAACATAAAAGATTCAATGATTTCTTGCTCTTTTAGGGCTGAGTCTCTCTCACATTGAAGTTTTGCTGCTGAATTTGGTAGCAGTAGGACACGAGGTTTTGTTGCTGTTAGCATAATTATTATACTCAGTGTACTCCTCTACTTGCTGGGATTAACAGCTCTGTACCTCTCTCAGTTGACACTGAATTAGGCTTCCTGTTCCTGATACAGAAGACAAGCAAACCCTTCCCTGTGATTTATAAGATGAGTTAAGAGTTTGTCTGTAGTCCTGTAAAAGGGAGCTATGGACAGATTCCTTCTCTTACAGGGTCAGGAATCTCATCTTTGCTACAGGATCAAACTGTTGTTACCTAACTGCAGTTTGGAACTAGCTCAGAACTAAGAAAACCCCCTAAGTAATCCTAGGGCCAAGAGATTTGGCCCAGCATACACTTATTGAAGAGTAGAAAAACAACACTGATGCTACTATCAGCCAGCTCCCAATATGAGGTGGCAACAGTTGAAAGCCCTGCCAGGAAAGAAGGCAGAGATTCCATACCTTATATCTTTTGAACTATACCCTCTATAGTTTCAGTTTTCTGCATCCCTTAAGATGTTCTATATTGAATTATTATTTCCTCACTGGAAGCTGGAGGTCACTTCTTTTGTTCCAAAATGGGAGAAAAATGCAGAAGCAAACTAACTTCACCAACATGCTTTAAGGTAAAGGCTATGGTAACCATAGCCTGCTCAGGTAATTTAACATTCAATTTAGAGAATACATAAATGGGTGAATATATTCCAGAGGCTGGAATTTTTGAACATTTAATTTGATTCAATTAAAATCGCCATACAAGACGACCCATGCCACTGTGCAACAAAATAGCTGAAAATTTTGGTGAAAAAAAAGGATTTTTCTTTCAAGCTTAATTGAATTGAGCCTTTTATTATAGGGAAAGTAATACTAATTTATGATGGGGAAAAAAAGGGCTTTATTTTAAAAACTGCATAAGAAAATAATTCTGATAGAGTACAAATAGGGTTGGGGAATTATTCTGATAAATTTGCCTAACTCAGCTTTCTGTTCTAAGCAGAATTGTTTGGTTCTGCATTAGCTCCTGTAAAAATACCCACCAGAAAAAACCTGTATTCTCCTGAGTGAGTTTCCATCTGCAACTGACTGAAGTCCTGCAAACAATTTGTGTGATGATTCACAGGAAGGAATAGGTTTCAATTCCTTCTCTTTGAGCTGTGTTGGTGTGGCAAGGAAATGGAAGCAAAACAATGTTAGTCAGAAAATTATGAGACCTGTTCTAGAATTCACACTGAATATATGTGAAGTGAATTACCTTTCATATACATAGGGTTTTTTTTAAAGTACATATAGTTTAATAGAAACAGTGACTAAATTAATTACAGGGCTTTATAAATAAAAAACCAACAAAACATCCCCCCAAATTGTTTCACTGAATTTTGTGACATCATCTAATTTATACTGTATATACTCTTCAATCCTACAGTTGTATCAGACAGCCTTATTTTTATTAAATTGATGGGTTTTGCCATCTGGTTTCTGAGGCCTTAGGACACATTTAGGACCTGTTCCCAGCTCTCTTCAATTTCCAGTGCACTTTGAAAGAGTTAGGAATATTTTTTCCTTTGGGTTCTTACAAAAAAATCTGTTTCTTCAATATACTGAAGTTCTAAAGAAAGCCAACCATGTTATAACTCTTCACAGGTAGTTATGTACACACGAGCCATCTGTGACAAAATCACCTGCTGGAGCCGCGGTAAAGTTTGGTTTGCCGATGTAGCTGCATTCCCCGAGCCGCTGCTAGGATGTAGTTACATTTACTCAACTTGCTGGTGTCCTACTGCTTTTGTCCGAGGATGTGGCTTTCCAACCTTAGTGGGATTCTCAGTCTCATATCAGCATTTTTTAGTGCAGCACGCTGGCATTCCTGTATGAACAGGTAGGAAAGGAGCAGCTCCGACGTGAGACTGAGAAAAGCCACGGGGAGATACCGCTTTGCGGGTGGGTGGGTGAGTACTTTGCTGCTTGGGTTGCCCTCAGGAGAAGCCCGCTGCCGTGTCGGGCCGGGGCTGTTTGTTTCGCAGCGGCTCCGCGGTGCTGGGAGGAAATCACGGCCGGTCTCTGGGTGGAAATCACAGTCTGTCCCTGAGGGGCTCGGCAGCCGCCGGGCCGCGCAGGGGGGGAGCCCGGGAGCCGCGCCCCTGCCCGGGCGGTGCGGGGGTGTCCCCGGGGCCGGAGCCCCCTCACGGCCGCTTGGCACACCGCCCCAGGGAAAGCACCAGGCAAGCGGCGGCGTTCCCGGGGATCCGAGGCTGGCCCGTCCGGGCCGCGCACTCCAAGCTCTGCCGCGCCGGGCGCCGTGCCTGCTCTCGATTTCTGGAGCCGGCGGC
>VXBI01012063.1:0-30266 GCA_013397375.1 Toxostoma redivivum
TTTTTTATAATTAACGCGGCATATGTGGTGAGAACACACACCTGCTCAGAGTAATTCAGGCTGGAATTTCTAAGGTAATCCTTGAGCAAACGAGACGTGTGTTGGACATCCCTTTTGGCGTTCCGTGCTAATCTTGCTCTCCCTTAACGGCAGGGAGGGAGGGAGACAGGTTGCTGTTAGCAACCGCTCACATACTAAAAGTGAATTATCCAAGCTTTAATTCCCCTGCGGACTCTTCATTCCTACTCTTTTTTTTTTTTTTTTTTTTTTTTTTTTTTTTTTTTTATATTTTGGTTATTTTAGAGAACTGTNNTTTTTTAAGAATTGGTTCATTCTAACGAATAGCATATGTGAATCAGTTTTTTAAGTAAAATCAGCTCAGTAAAGAAAGACAACAGGGAGATGCTATGATATAAAAGTTTATTTGCCCCCTTGTAAATGCTTCTAACAGCCACACTTAAAGGTGGTTTAAGGGTGGTATAAAACAAGCTGTGGACAATACCTTTTCTCTGCCATTTGACTGAACAGGAACTTGACTTTTTTGCAATGCAGGATGAATAAAAGCATCTCCCCCTTCCTACTCACATGGATCTCATGTATGTGCATTGCAATGTGTTAGAGAAGCTGGAATTCATCCTACATTTTCTGTGTCTCAAGGCTTTTGGAGCTCAAGCTTCTTACAACTGCAAACTAATAAAATGGGAATTTGAAGGAATGAGAGCACAAATCAGGTTATTTGTCATACATCTTGTTGCAAATGGCTAGTTTTTTCACAGAAGGAATATGAAATATCCTGCAGAGAAAGGGAGGGGATGGAGGAGGAATATTCAACAACAACAACAAAAACAAAGGTCATTTAAGTACTAATGTCTCAAGGTATGGATTTAGCTGAGTCTAATTTTTGCACGTATATTTCCATAAGGTGATGAAAATGTTGTAAAAGTGTGTGCATATTTATGAAGAAAAAAGGGTGGAGAACAGGAAGAATACCATAGCCAATAAATGCCTAATCTTGGGATCTATGTAATGATAGAAAGCCCAAAAGTAATACTTAATGCTATAAAAAGGTATTTTTACTGAAGAATATGCAATCTGGATTTTGGTATTTTTGATTGATCTCAGGGCTGATGGAAATAGTTCTTCCTATTGTTGCTCAGAATAAAACAATGCAGGATTATTTTCAAGCTGTTTTAAGTTGCATATTTTTACTGCCCTTGCTGTAGTCTTCATCAATTTCACTGTGTAGAGAGATTTCTCCAGATGGTGGTTTGGAACAAGAGCCAAAGGACATGATCTGAAACGTTATGTTCCAGCTGTTGCTGCACAGAATTTAGAAGCTACTGCCTTCCACTTGATCTGTGTTTTGAACAGAAAAATAAGTAAGATTGCTTACAGATCTTGTTGTTAAAGCAACTGTGTGTTAAACCAGTCTTTTATGGGAGACTGGGTACCCTCCTGATGGCCCTGAGTGTGTAGACCCCTAAGCCATGAGTGACTGTAGCAACAGTGAATAGGGAAAGCGTCTGACTGCAGTGAGAGCTGTGTGCTACTGATGGACACCCTGACAAAAAGGTCTGCTACCTCAGCAGGGCAGTGAATTGAAGTATCACAGCACTTAGAGATGGATGAGCAGTTCGCACCAAAACAAATGAACTTCCAACAATGTTGGCAGGACAGCGAGAGCAAATTGAACATTGCTAAGGGACAGAAAAATTTAGGAGTGCAGTTCCTCTCATTTAAAAGGGGAAAAATGGTCAGATTTTGATAGTCTTGTCTTAAGTTGCAGTTGAAAAATGGACACTTACACTTCTGTCTTGCATATTTGATAGGATCAAAGGGTAATTCAGGTTGGAAAGGACCTTGCTACAAAATATGGATAACTCTAAGGTTCTTGTCACACACTGAAAAGGAAATCACAGATTTTTAGCAATGATTTAGCATTAGGAATTTTCTTTAACTTAGATTATTATGACAGCTCTTCAACAGGTTGTGCAGTATACACCTGAGGTGGCTTATTTCCTGGTAATTGCTCCTAACAGGAATAGCTGAGTGTGCCAGCTTCCAAGAAAAGTGAGGTTATTCCGTCTGTGAAGTTGATCTTGTCTGAGTATTTGCTGTCAACTACACTAGCAGTCTTCTCTTGTCCCACATCTCTCTGCATGACATTGTGCTTCTCCAATAATTTGCAGAGATGGGAGGTGTGTCCTGCTGTCAGGACAAAACAGAGAGCTGTTGAAAATTGCAAGAGAGAACCTCTTAACACTTAGCAAATATGCCAAAACCTGAAAGTGACTTAGAGCTAGTAACCCGCTAATGAATCTTGTTTTCTTATTTCAAGGCAATTTCTCAGCTATCTGCTTCTGTGAGGTCCTGGTTGCCACTGCATACCAGCTTGATACAGATGTGGTGCAGTTCCCCACAGCATGTATAGGGAGTGCATAGATTGCAAAACAAAATGGGAATAGAAGGGAGATTTCTGTGAGCTGTTGTGATTAAAGGGAGAGTTTGAAGGTATAGTGTTTTTTGATGACTGGGTCTCGAGCCTTATCAGAGCTGGAGGGAGTCAAAGGTGTACTCCTGGAGTTTCTTTGAATTCAGGACTAGGATATTAACATTAAATGATTACATCGAATACTTTGCTTAAGCTCATGACTAAGGGTGCTGGCACAACTGTGAAATCATGCCACTATCATGGTATGCCCCTAAACTGTATCCTTGTTCAAGTCCCATGGTGATTTTAGAATCTAGACTGAGAAAAATGAATGAATAAATTATATATGCCAAGGTTACTAATGTTGCCCAGTGATCTGTATGCCATGAGAAAAACCTGCTGATAGTTCCTTGTTAGCTTTAGGAAGAAAGATCTGCAGTCTTAAAGATGCCATAACAGGTGTACCTAAAAGTTAGTGTTTCTGAGACTGTTCATCTGCAAGCTCATGGAGCTTGAGAAAAGATAGGAAAATTGCAGTATTCGCCATAATTTTCTTGAATTCTCTTGCTTTGTTGCAATGTGAAAGATGGTGTGAGATTGCTGAACAGCACTGAATGTAGGCAATGTCTATAACGGGAAGCAGTAACAGTGCAGTTGGTGAATTGACAGTTCTGATTGCTCTATGAATCCTTTACTTGCATCCAGAAGTTAAGCCTACCATAAAACTGAAATTGGCACTTCAAATACTTGAGTTAAAATCAAGGAAAGCTATCAGTAATCCCATACATGCAGTAACTTTAATTACCTTTTGCCTGCCTTTGGCTCCCGTTCGGGGTATATTCTTGCTTACTGACAGGTTTTTGCCATTTGCTGCTTATGAAAGTTCAGTTTTCTTTCTCACCTTTGCCTTAGTAGTTTATAAACCCAAAGACTTAAAGAGTTCAGCAATCATTTTTTTTTAATACGATTGAAAAAATAAGAATCTAATAATAAGAATTAATAAATAAGAATCTAATGGTTCTGACTTAATTACACTGGTTTCTCTGTAGTAACTTCAGAATAAGAATATAAATGTTTTCACAATGGCTGCTTGTGAATCTTCTCATATCTTGTTTTAAAATTATTTCTCATTGAAAATTACTTTATTTAGAAATCTACTCACTTACTGATTTTTAAAGCCTCTCTATATTAAAATGGAGAATAGGAACCTGCTTTTTGCTTTCTTTATGGACACTTGAAAAATGTGGAAGGTAGTGCTTAAGTTAACGTGCAGCTGAGGTTTATCATATGCAGTTGTTAACTGATAAAGTTGAAAAAACCTGGAAGATTCTGGGATTTAAGATCATCTTTAAAATCTTCTGGGATGTCATCATCTTGTGATTTGGGGAATGAAAAAGGGCAAATAATGAAACCCTAATCAGTCTATAATGCACTAATATAATTACATTTGAGCTTCTCTATGCCTCTTTTTTTTCCCCCTCCTCTTCTTGCTTGATTAACTAAGAAGCAATTTGTCTTGACATGTAGCTAGGATAGCTGTACAAATAAAGGGAGAATAGCTCAGATTTCAGTGTCATGTCATTGGTGTAAGTCATGCTGTGAAGTATAAAAAAGCTAAAGACATCAACATATTATATTCTTTTTGCTTAAATGTTGATTAGCTACAGTTTTGAGATTTTCTGTTCCAAGATAGGGCTTAACACAAACAGACTAACCAGTGGATGCAAGGAGTTGTGGAGAATAGTTTGCAGTTGCACCTGGCTTGCCTGGATGAAGGACATTGGTACTTTGGCTGGGAAACTGTCTTCCCCACCCATGGAAGTTGTTTCATCTCTAGTCTTTTAGCAGTTATTTCTTTTCACGTAAGACTAACCTAGATCAATCCAGTTGTTACCTAGTAATAGGTAATTAGCAGTTCTGAGTGCAATTTCTGTGTGTGTTTTCTATTTTCATTCCTGTAGAACTTGGCGTAGCATGTGGATTTTTGAGCAAAAGTCTATTGGATTAGGTCCATTGAAGTGAATAGAGTACTCTGTTGGAAGATAACTCACTGAAAGATGTTTCTTCGATTCAGCATAGGATTTCTGTCAAAGAGGAGGTGGGGGTTGAAGTCTGGTGCTAGAGTGAAGCAGCCTGGCAGATGGGACACTTGCTTTCTGTTGATGACACAACAGGGAATCATTCTGAAGTCCAAAGAGAGCCTAAAGCATCAAAGTAATCTGGGTTGAGTCTGGCTTTTTTTGTTTGTGCATGTTCAAAGGTATTGTTTTTATTTGCAAGGTGAAAAGCAGTTGTGCTACTAAGAGTGTGAGTTTTTAGGATGAGGCCATTACTTTTTGGCATTTATGTTTTTCTTCAGCCATGTTTCAGAAAGAATTTCAAGTCAGTTGTGTGTGACAGCAATAGATGAGTGCTTGGTCAACACCTTAGCTAAGAGATTCTGCTCTTAGCATCAGTTTCTGAATCTTTTTATTGTCCTAATTTCTGTTCCTATATTTGATGTTTGTTGCCATAACTGAACGATGCACATCACTGAAGCTACCTCTGAAATAAAGACTCCAATGTTCTTGGGGTAGCAGTGCTTCTTGGAGAAGCTGTTTCCAACCTTGTATCACAGTTGTATTAATCAAATTGTTACCTTAAAAGATGTATTTAAGGTGATTTTATCTGCTCCCCTTAATTGTGTTGCTGTCTAGTTACCGGTCTTTGCAGTGCAAGATGATTAGCACAGTTACCTCGTTTCCTGCCTGTGAAGGAAGCCTCGGCATTAGACTAATCCAGCATTTGTCTGGGTTGTGTGAATTGCCACACTGAGTACCCATTTCCTGTCACCACTCTAAAGGTGACTTTTCTGATGTGTTTCAATACCTCTGGGAGGTCAGCAAGCTGGGTATCTGCTAGGTATCTGGGGAGCAGCAGAGTTCCCTGAACGCTGTGGTTTCTAGGCAAAAGGGAGCCATGTTACTCAGAGTTACCCTCTGTCCTCCAGGGCACATGGACGGGCAGGCAGCTCTGCAGCCAGGCTGTCACCATGGGATTTGGGAACACTTGCAGTACAAATGAGAAACGGGCTGTCCTTGCTGTTCAAATAAAAGGTTCTCTGAAACCTTGTAGGGTGATACCGCTATCCCAAAATGCTATCTTTACAAAGGTTAAAAAACTTGGATAAAATTATATATTGCAGGATAATATCTTAGCTTCCTACAGCACGAGAAAAAGGCTTAATATAAACAAATCTGCCAAATTTGGCTAGTTGATGGTGTCTTCAGGCTCTGAAGTTGTGGAGGCAAAGAGAAAAGGTGTGTTGGTGAGGAAGACTTCTTAACTTTCCAATTAATAAAATGTTTAGGTGACTGTTTCTTGATTTAAAGTTTAGTTTAAAGTTTTAAAGATCTTCCATTGTTTGATAAAGCATTTAAATGGCTGTTTTCTCATAAGGCTCTGTTTAGTAGGAGACTGTATATAACTCAAGGGATTTTGTAATTGTGTAATTCTTTGTGAGGGCTGGGGGGAACTTCCTATATTGCAATGGACTACATAATCGTGTTACTTATTCTACTGAATATACTGAAGTTAAATATTAATTAGCATAATTTCAGCTTGTTCCCTCTTTGCTGGTAGTTAGGGAAAAGCACGTGTATTGTGTATATTACAACAGAAGGGCATATACTACCTATTAAAAATGCAAAACTGTAAAATGAATATTCCTTTAATAGGTATTGAAAATATGAAGGATGATTTTCCGGTTTAAGACTGAAATGGTCTTTAAAAGATGTAGGATTTATTACTGAAAGCAGCACTTAAAATCAGAATGCCTTTTTATTTAGGCAGAACAGCATAAATACGTGCCATAGGTGCATACTGTGCTTTCAAAGGAGAAACGGGTGCCGTGGGAACGATACCCGCTGGAATCCCGTGCCTGCCCTGGGGGTCGGGGATCACCCTGGTGGCTGGTGGGGATCACCCTGGGGGCCGGGGATGGCCCTGGGGACCGGGGATCAGCCTTGGTGGCGGGGATGCGCGGGGCGGGAGCTGCGGGCACTGCGGCGGCACCGCGGCGGCGGGAGCTGGAGCTGCAGCCGGCCGGCCCGGCAGGGATGACATCACCCCCAGGAACATGTGATGCAGCCGGCTGGCGCGGAGGATGCTGAGCTGTGGAGGGAGAGATTGGTGCAGATATTTATGGCATTTCATTTCAGCGTGGTAAATGCCTTTTAATTTTTTTTAATTAAATCCTTAAATCCTCGCATCCACAAATGTTTTGTGGAGAAGAGGCTTTAAAAAAAGGGAGGGAGGACCCACCCGAAGCCCTTAAGACCTGCTTATATTGCTGGTTTTTGTTTTATTTTTGCTTCGTTGGAGATAAAAATGATGCTTTCCTGCCGTATTCACCCTCTTTGCTCCCCAGCATTCTTTCATCAGTTGTAATCCCCACAGTCTTCTCAGTTAAGCTTTAACACTGCAGAACTGGAATAAAAATAGACTGTTTAGAGCAGCAGGAATATGATAATCCAAGGCAGTCAGCCTTAAGGATATGCAGATGCAGAACATGAGCCAAGCACTAATGTATTTGCTAGGGTGTTTACCTTGATCGGCCCCTTAATAGTCAGAGAAATGTTAGCTAAATGTTTCTCACTTCTTACATGCCACAGGCAAAGTAAAATGTGCAGCTACTGTGCATCATCATCCGAGGTAAAGTAGTTTAAGGGCTCAGAAATCTGAGCAAGCAATTGCGGTAACATCAGTGTCTTGGGTAATTTTGAGCTAAGAGAGACAGCAAAGTACAGCACTAGTTTCTGCATGCTTTTTAGGTGAGGAGAAAGTGTTTTCTACCTCTGAATTTACTGTAAAGAAAAGGAATTGCCATGGTTGATATGAAAGCTGAGCATGTTAAATTGGCATTAAGCTTACGGTGGGTAGCTCAAAGCACATTAAAAAAAAATTAACCCTGGAAGTGTGCCTGT
Source organism: Toxostoma redivivum (assembly GCA_013397375.1). Lineage (NCBI taxonomy): Eukaryota > Metazoa > Chordata > Aves > Passeriformes > Mimidae > Toxostoma > Toxostoma redivivum. The sequence goes on from VXBI01012063.1 coordinate 7,396, forward strand.
ATGCCTTAGCAGTCAACTGAAGCCTAAATAATATTTCAAGGTGGAAAAGGGTATCTGCTGTCTTTTTAGGTGATTTATTTAAGCCCAAGCTTTTTCTTAAAGCTGTTTAGAGTTTTAGGCCATAACAAACAGAAATGTAGTAGGAACAAAAGCTGTAGGCAGTTTCAGTAAAAGGCTGATAACCCATAGCTAGTTCTCTGGAGGAGTAATAATGCACAAGGCTTTGGCTATATCTTAGATTCTTGAGACACTAAGTGCAAACATGAAAGTAAACCCTGCGCTGCTTTGCCAGTCTGGAGTTGCTGTGTAATTGAAAAATACTGTCCATAATGTAGAAACCTTCTATGCTACATGGTTACCCAAGGAACCAGTTTTCCTGGTCTAGCCTTTCAGAATGTGTACTGAATTTTGGGTTTGTTTTTGGTCTGTGGTGTTCATGGAAAAACAAAGAACTAGCCAGGGAACTTCCATCTGGCTAGAATTTGATTTGTTTTATTTTCTTTTGTTTGCATTCTGTGAGTGCTGAGACAATGCCCTGGTTGAACACTTCAGTTATGGTGAACTTGAGGTATCCATTGCTGACAGACATTTGTCTGAACACGTTTTAAAAATCCCCAGTCATGGGTAGGCCATAGTCATCCACAGGCAATCCTATGTGCTGTTCACAGTTCTTTCCTTTACAAAATTTCCTGCCATCTAGTAAACCTCTTGCTGTAATTCTAGCAAGCTTTTGTCACCACTAGGCTTTATGTGGTCTGAGGACTGCCACCACATCTTCCTGCAGTTCTTCAGGCGAAACAGATGAATAGATGATGACATGCAAACACCTGACCATCTTTGTCCCTTGGGTGTTGTGCTTGGTGCACTCTGGGTCTATTCTAAAGATTAGTGCCCATAACTAGATACTGTAGTGGCACAGAAGTCTTGGTATTGCTCTCTGGAGTAGAAAACCTGTGATGTAATTTACACATATGATGCTTTTAAGTATAGGTCTTACATTACTTGATGACACTAGTTTGATACCTTCAAGTTTTGGTTTAGAAATGCACAGCTTTTTCATTTAAGCTCAGAACCTGAGGCCAAAGGATATGAAGCATTTGGATATTGTTGAGGAGGAAGAATCTTAACAGCAATTTGTGCTTCAGTAGTTATAGAGAAGCAGTGCGCTTCCTACTTACCCCAGCAGAGGTACTTTCTTCGGATATGGGATTATTTTACACAACACATGAATCCAAACAGACCAGGAAAGGTTGTTCAGATAAGTTAGGTCAAGATGTGTCATCTAGTTTCTGTTGTAAGATGAACAAAATCGGCCTAAACATGGCCAGTTCTGTATTGTACAGGTGAAATATAAGGTTGAAAAAATGCTTCCTAAGTCTTCCATGTCAATGAAGGAAGAACTTTAGAATTTGGCCACAGAATTAGATTAGTAGAAATAGGAAGCAGAGAAGTAGGAAAAAGCTGGTGATGTGCTGCTTTGCAACATTGACTGTTATCATTCACCTTGGGCACTATTTCATACTCCACGTATGTACAGAGTTAGTATGATAAAGTGTCCTCTCAGTTGCAACATGCTGCTCCTGTCAGGCAGCAGCAAAAAATTCTGCTTACAAAAGTGATTTAAGAAAAGTTGCATGTTAATAGTGTTGGGGATTTTTGGTGGGTCTTTTTGTGTTTTTTTTGGTGGGGGTGTTTTGGTTTGTTTGTTTGTTGTTGTGGGGTTTTAGGTGGGGTTTTTGGGGTTGGGATTTATTTATTTTTTTTAACTGGTAATTGTTTTAAACATACTTACTCCTTATAGCTTGATACTCTTCCTCCCTGCTGGAAAAAAAAAAAAAAAAAGTGGGATTTGGAATGCATAAAAGCCACAGGATCCATATGATAGTTTTTATTAACTGATGAAAAAGGCTAATTCTGGTATCTTGTTTTCTATTCAGGCTTGCTAACAGGCCATGTTATTTGTGTTAAGCTGGTCAAAGTGATGACTTGTCCATTAATATATTTTAAAAGTTTAGGGGTTTTTTTGGGGCAGATTTCTATTGTTCCATCTTAATTCCTGTAACATAACATTGAGAAGGTAATACAAAGGTAAATGTTTTTCAGTGCATTTGGTAAATGTAGAAGCTGGGCTTGTCTGAATTTTTGACTAATCATCTTATCTTTTCCGTTTTTTCAGGGTTTCGCAAAAATGATGAAATGAAAGCTATGGAAGTATTGCCAATTTTAAAGGAAAAAGTTGCATACCTTTCAGGTACAGTTATTTTCTCTTGTAGAATGCCCAACTGTATTGTTAGTAGCATATAAAATGGTATTTTAAATACTTTAAATGTCATTAAAAAATTCATGGAGTGCTGGAGCAGCACTGATGTCCATTGGATATCCTAAACATGACATAAGCATTTTGAAAGGCATAATAAAGGAAATACTTGTTTTCTTGAATGTGAAACATTGTTGTCGTGGTCATGTTAAGTCCTGCATTCCCCCTGGCCTGCACATCATTATTTACAGCAACTTAGAACCTGCTGTACAAAAGACATATTCCTTTCCTTATTTCTGGTTCTTCTGATAGGGAATTTTACAGACATGCCTTTGTTATTGGCCTATCTGCAGCATATTCTGGATAAATATGTCTGTTGCAGGATGAACTTCAGTTGCCTGTCTTTTGAAGTACACTTAATATTTTCTTGGGGAACTGACTTAGCATGTAATTTTAGGTAGTTCCAGCATACACATTGAATTTGGTTGGTTACTGAACAAGGAATAGCAGAAGGATTTAAAAGCAGGTTTTATATGAGTTAGTATCATAACATAGTCTATAACTTCATAAGTAACTTTACTTGATGGAACAATGGGTTGGGATGTTTATTTTTGTAAGCTGCATTTTGGTATGACTTTCTGTTGGGATTTAACACCATCATTCTCTCAGCCATAATCGTAGTGTCAAATGATTTAGAGGACAGTCTCATATTTGAAAGCATTTTTTTGGATAATTTGTCAGGAATATCCAAAGTAAAGCTCTTGTCTGTAAATGTTAAACCACAAAATTATTCCTGTAATTGTACTCTTAAAGAGATTTGCTGTGCATGAATGCTGACGCTTGCAAGTACAGCATGTAGTATTTAATACTTTATCCTGTCCACTCTGCCAAGTAAAGAAGGGGTGCAAAACAAAAAGATGTGTGGGTGAAGTTTTTTGTTTGTTTGTTTTCTTTTTTTGGGGGTGTTTTTGTCTTAAAAGTTCCTGGCAACTGTAATGAGTAAGACCAGTTTTCCTGGTAGCATGGTAACTTAGGAATTGTAATGCTAATGAAGGCTTGCTTAAAACGCTGTTTTTAGAGGGAAAGAAGAGGAGAAAAGGGGGTTAAGCACAGTATTTCAATCTCTCATTGCTCTTTTTTGGACCTTGTCGTATGGCATTGAACAAAAATGAAGTCAGTTTTCACTCCAAAACTTCTGAATTTTCAAGTTGTCCAGTACTTAGTTTAGACCCCTTATAAGGGACCTGAAAAATGATGGGTTTTTTTAATGTTAATTTGTGAGCAGATGGCATTCTGAAAGACATTAATTCAGTGAAAGTGAAATGGGCCAAATGAAACATGAAGATAAATTTAAGGGGAGATGATAAATTGTGAACCAGAACAGAGGAGGTGTTGGCAAAAATAAATGGTTGACAACTTTCCTGCATGAAGGTAACAACTCCTGATGGAAGAATGAAGCAAACAGCTATGGGCAACAAGACTGACTAGAACTGATCTGTCAAAATCCATAGTTTCACATTTCCATTGCAGGTGAAACTAATGGGATGAGATACATTAGTAGTGCAAACTTAAGAAGCACTTAAGTACAACAACTTACAACAAAGCTCTTCATTGTGTTCTTCCCCTTCCCCCGAAAAAGCACCACTACCACTAGGACCACCACTGTGCAACCGGAACTGTCAAGCTTTATACCTGGGAACACAGATAAGGATGGCTATTGGTTTACTGAACAGATTTTCACCTAACGGAGGAGTAAACTGCTTGAGTATTGGATGTCTTACCACCTGAAATAGTTACATCTCTAGGCTTTTCTGTGAAGTACAAATAGAGTCTTGGATGCATTTTTTGTGTTAAGTTTAAACTGAAACCTGTCAAAGTACAAATACTTTCATATCTCTACATATACTTAAGCAAGGAGAGCATTTTCTTACCAGATACAGTTATCTTGGTTTCATATAAGGAAATAGCTCTTGGTAACTTGTCTTGCCATAAAAGCCAGCTGTTCAGCTTTCTTTACCAGAGTACTTTGTAACTAGGTAAAAAGGCATTTCGTAAAAAAGCTGCACTACTCAGCTGCTGGATTTTAGTTCCGTTTGGAGACTACTGAGAATACTGCTGTTAGTTATGTGCACTGAGCAGAAATGATGCATGTTAGCTGACTCACATGAGTTGATCTGATAGATGTTTGTGTGACACACTTTGGCATAAACAGAATACCTCAGTAGTGGGGTGGGGCAGTGTATCAAAGGAAACGGATTAAAATGGAAGTCTTACTGATGAAAGCAGTAGTAGCATATGTTTTTGTTAAACAAAGATTAATAAGGGGTTGAGTTGGATAGACTATTGCAAGACAGGAAATTCCCATTGATGCCTTATGCACTGTTGCTTTTAAGTTTCCCGTTTGTGTATGACACAGGACCATCAGGAACAATGGAAAGAAAGCTGTCATTAGAGCTGACAAAAAAACCCCGAGTCTTGGGGGACTTTTTTTTTTTTTTAAGACTGTTTTAAGACTGGATAGTGAAGTCCTTTTCATCTAAAATCAAGGCTGTAATGATTTATTACTCATCTAGGCCTGGAGTTTGTACAACAGAGTTTGTCCCTGATGTACGAAAGTTTCAGGATATGACTTACCAGAAATTTAAGCACCATTTTTAAAAATGGCTTCTTCTGTGACATACGTGGAGCTGGAACCAACTGAAGTGTCCAGAATGACATAAAAATGCCATATTGGAAAACTGCATGATACAGGAGTTGCAGTGTGGGAAAGGCCTGGAGGACTGGTCTGAGATGACTGCATGAAACAAAGCATTTGCTTAAAATGCTTAGAGAGTGTTAAAGAAAATTCAGCTCATGCTTTTGCCTGCTAGCTGCTGCTTTTTAAAGAACATCCACTTTAAACAATTGGGATACTTTTTCTGGAGGGCTGGAGTCAGTAGCACTTACCAGTTGAAACAAATTTTTGAGATCTGAAGGTAGTGGCCTGTGGTGCAATGAGGAGAGAGCATTAAGGGCTGTAGCAGACTACCAACTATGCTTGGTAGCCTTGGAGCCCAGTGATGGCATTGGAACTCAGTGAGGGCCTGGGCTGTTAGACTGTATTGTCATTCATCATTTCTTTCTCTTACAGCTTCTGTCTTGTTTTTTTCCTGTTCATTTGCCATGTAAAAATCCTCAAAGCTCTCTGCTTGGCAAGTGAGTCAGGATGGTCAAGACTTGCCTTTCTCCATTAGAACAAAACAACTCTGTTTGTCATCTTAAGTCTCACTTAAGTGGGTCATGGAAGATAAGGATATTAACTTCTTTCAAGTTTTGCTTTCTGGCATTGTAGCTTGATGGAGATTGAAAGATGCTTTTGCCTCTTCTGAGTTTCATTTGGTGTCTCACAGGGAGCATGTCCAGTGTAGACAATCTTTAGAGACTGACAGCCAGGCTTAGTGTCTCTGGCAAGTACACACTGACTGTGTTGGTGAGAATAGTGATGAATTTTTGAGTGACTGTTTTTATTTATTGTTTCTATACTTATTTTTATCTTCTCTTGGCCTTCCCTTCTAAGCAATTTTTGAAAAATTTGGTTTAGCAACATGGAATTACAATGAGAAGCTGATTTGAAATGAGAAATTCTGGGCTGAAGATAGTGTTTTTCTGCATTTCCATGGGACAGGAGAAAACAGTCCACACATCTGTGGTTGAAAACATACATGTAAAACTTAGTTTGCAAGAATCAGTCTGTTCTATTATAGATGTGTTGATAAAGACATCACTGGGCTTGAATTTGGTGTTTAGCAGTAGTAACATTTTGTTGTCACTAGCAAGGGTTTCGATATAAAATTATATTTTACTATTTGATCACAGCAAATCTGTGCAATTTTACGACTGAGATAAATGCATTTAAGTGGAATGATTTAAGTCAGATTTTTTGCCTTTTATATTAAGTGGATTCAGAATTTCCTGTGTTGCTAACAAAATTAAAAGCTATAAATGACAATTTGGAATCTGCAAATCAGAACAGGATAAAAATACAAATTAAATGCTTAAATAGTTTCCATCCGCTCAATCTATTTATTGTGAAATATTACACCCCTAAATTCTCCTTGTTATTAATTTAATCATTGAATTACAAGATTTTTTAGGTTGGAAAAGACCTTTAAGATCACTGTGTCTGGCCCTAACCCTGGCACTGCCAAGTCCACCACTAACCACATCCCCAAGTGCTGTGTCTACACATCATTTAAGTGCTGCCAAGGGTGCTGACTCAACCACTTCCCCAGGCAACCAGTGTCTAATGCTGGACAACTCTTTTGGTGAAGAAATTTTTCCTAATATTCAATCTAAACATTCCCTGGTGCAACCTAAGGTCATTTCCTCTCATCTTGTCACTTGTTACCTTGTAGAAGAGACCAACACTCACCCCACTGCAGCCTCCTTTCAGAGAGTTGTAGAGAGCAATAAGGTGTCCCCTGAGCCTCCTTTCTCCAGGCTAAACAATCTCAGCTCCCTCAGAGGCTCCTCATAAGCCTTGTCCTCCAAACCCTTCACCAGCTCTGCCATCTTTCCCTGGACACACTCCAGCACCTCAATGTCCTTGTAGTGACTGGGCCCAAAACTGCATTCAAGGTGTGCCTTCATCAGTGCCAAGTACAGGAGGACAATCACTGCCCTGGTCCTGCTGGCCACACTATTGCTGATACAGGCCAGGATGCCATTGGCCTTCTTGGCCACATGGACACAATTCTGGATCCTGTGCAGGTGCTGTCAATAAGCACCTCCAGGTCCTTTTCCACTGGGCAGATTTCCAGCCTCTCTTCCCTCAGCCTCTAGCGCTGCCTAGGGTTGTTGTGACCCAAGTGCACGTCCTGGTACTTGGCCTTGTTCAGCCTCATACTACTGACCTTGGCCCATCAATCCACTCCTGCCCAACCTGGCATCACCTGAAAACTTCTCCTTTATTCTTACCCATAAACAGTCAACTTTCTTGGCACTGTCATTAAGTTCTAGACAATCATAACACTCCTAACGTTCAGGGCTACCTTGCCAACTCTCCTTCCTTGCCTATCTGTTCTGAAAGGTTTACAACCATCCATTGCAGCACCCCAGCAGTGCAAATCATCCCACCATGTTTCCATGATGGCAGCTATGACACAGTTTTCCTGCTGCCTAATGGCTTCCAGCTCCTCCTGTTTCTTGTCCCTGCTACATGTATTGGTGTAGATGCACTTCAGTTGGGCTATTGATCCTACCACCTTTTTTGGGCCAGAAACCCCGATTCCTACATGACCATTCTCAGGTGCTTCCATGCTTTCTGACACATCAGTATCTGTTACATCTTGGCTGCTGCCTGGATCTCTGTTCCTACCTCCTGTGAGATGGCAGACTGAAAGATCTTGCTAGTTCACCATGCCTCAGACATTGGTGTGCTGCCCCCATGCTGATCTCTAGCGAGCATGGCTTTATCAAGTCTAGTTTAAAGCTCTTCCAGTGAGCCCTGATAATTCCTGTGCAAAGATCCTTTTCCTCCTTTGAGACAGGTGTACCTTGTCTGTCACCAGCAGGCTCAATGTCATGTAAACCAACCCATGATCAGAAAACCCAAAAATCTCCCAGTGACACCAGGCTCAGAGCTAGGTATTGATCTCATGGCTATTCCGAGCACTACCTGTGATCCTGATCCCCCAACCAGTCATCCCAAGGCTTTTAGTGAGAAACTTCAATCACAGCTCTCATTATTGCAATTTCTTGCTATCTCCCTGAAATACGGGTTAGTAATAATGGGTTTTCCAAAGGCTATACCAGGGTAGGAAGCTTTCTCATCACATCTCTAACCTTGGGCCCAGGGAGGCAGCAGGCTTCCTGAAGAAGTTGGCACATTGGGCCTTTGTTCCCTTAACAAGGGAGTCTCCTATGACAATGATCTCCAACCTACTCACCCCTTCCCCAAGCTCTGTCACTAAGTGGAGGAGCTCCTCCTCTACTTGGACACACCTCCCACAGCTGTGCCCTCTTCTGCCATATCATCTAAATACTTGCCTACAAAGTAGCATAATTCTGTATTTAAATTAAATACGTACAATTGCTGTGTCAAAAATTAAATACATAACAGAGTGCCATTGTTGCAGATGTCACACTACCAGTGAAACTTGGAAGTGACTATAATGTGTAAGGGTAATGTTCTGGTTACTCTTTGTTTCAATTTTTTTGGCATTCGCTTTCTCACTGTAGGAACTGTAGCAATATGCTGATCAATACTCCCAAAATCCAATCTTAAGTTGATCTCAAAATGACAGTGTTGGCATTTAAGTTGAAATCACTTTTTTAAAAGTAGATACTGAAGACTAGTTCTGCAAATAAGAATTTTATGTTATGCTGTGGGGCCTTCTAACCTTTTCAATTTTTCAGGTGGCAGAGATAAGCGTGGAGGTCCCATTCTAACATTTCCAGCTCGTAGTAATCACGACAGAATACGGCAAGAAGACCTTAGAAGACTAATTTCGTATCTAGCGTGTATTCCTAGGTAAGCGATTGTCTGTTAACCTCCAAGGCTCTATAATAAAATAAATGGATTATGCTGCAGTACTCCCACAAGCTAGAAGACTGAATGAGTTAATAACATGAGCAAATCAATACCAAGTTTTGTCATTTGCTATTTTCAAATGGCTATTTGGAAGAGAAATAATTACTCTGCCTTGTAAAAGGAAGGCCCCTGGCAGAAGGGCTGGTGTGCTTTAGCTGGAAGTAGTTTGTGTCTTGGAAATGGCACTGCCATGCCACGTTTGTGTTGCTGTGTTGAAGACTGCAAATACAACTCTAAGGCTTTCAGTACATCAATAATTACAAACATGCTGGTCATCATTCACCATATGCCTTGTGTGAAGTGCGGTCAGCACAGGACTCCTAACTGTTATTTGTGTTAGGTAAGTCATAGTGTCCTCATACAGCATGGAAATAACCAGGAGACGGATATGAGAAATTGCTTGTAAAGCTCTCAGATAAATCTGTAGAGTGACCTGTGAAAGTACTGATAGCATTGCATTATCAGCAATTTAACCTATGAATTGCAGTGAGCTGTTTAAATAAATTGGCAGAAGTTAAATCCAGTGCTTGTATGTCTATGTGTGCATACATATGCATACACATATATATATGTATATATGAGATACTTCAAACAAAAGTTATGTATTTTGTTCCTTCCTATAGAACTTTGTTCTGTAGTAACCAAGATGAGGACAAAAATGATCCTAAGACTCTAAGTCCATCCTGGAACCTGCCAGCATTTGTTGCAGGCTGGAGCAATGCTGACTGCTTGACTATGTCTATGACCACAAGCAGCAGCTGTCATTACAGGTGAAAAAAAAAAATCCTTGGACAACATCCCTGAGTGCAATATCTTCCATGTTTGTGTAATGTGCTAATTTAGTGAGAGTCTTTGCACTTGGTATAATCAAATGTCAGTTTCAGACTGAGAAAGGTGGTTTCATGAAAGTACCTTCAAGGCATCTGTCTGAGAGTGTACATGGCGTCCTTTTTGTAAAGTTAGCTGGGGACTCAGGGGACTTAGAGAAAGGAGAGCAGGAAGAAGACTTGAAATTTTTACTCTGATTCAAATGGTGAGATGTATTCTAGCCATCTAGAGCTTCAGGTTGTTTGAGAAGTTAATACATAAATATGCGTCAAAATATGTCCAAGGGTTTTTTTAGAGATAATCAGGGCAAGAAACAGTCTTTCTCTGGCAAAAGGTGTACATTAGTTCAGCATCAATAGATCTAAAATTAAAAGAAAGTTAGTGCATGTTTTATACTCTTCAAGTATGGCAAACTTTTGAGAATAAAGGGAGCTTTATCAAAAGCAAGACTTGTTTTCATGCAAGTCATGTTTAAGGGACTGATTATGCAACTGTTTGGCAAGAGATCTAAAAGCTTAAGTCAATGCAATCTCACAGTTGTACTGATTTTACAATCATTTTGATTTTAAAATACGGCTAAACTTACATCATCACCACAGAGTGGACCAGATATTTTAGTATAGTTCAGGCTTACCAACACATGACTGTGGTCCCTAGAACAAATCTTGTGATCCTTGACCAAAAGGGATTCAGCTTGTGTGAGATAATTTGGCTCCATGATGGAGGACAGAGCCACACTGTATCACAAGATGAGGGACACTCCAGTAGATGCATGCCTTATGAATTGCATGCCTTGTGGCTAGCACTCCCTGTGCAATCCTCAGTTTGGTAAGACAAGAATGGGCTGAGCAGCACTCCTACTGCCACTTGGCCTTTCAGTAATGGGTCTGTCTTTAAGACAGTAGTGTTTTTTTTCCTTGAATCCTGCGAGGATTTTAGAAAACATTTTCACCATGGTCAGAAAATTGTGTGTTGTAGCCTACATGTATGCTAAGCTAGTTACTTTTAATATATTTTGCTTCTGCCATTGCCATTTTTGTCATTCCTATAGGCAGGTGGGAGAGCCAGCATTTATCAAGATAAACTCAATTTTTGCAATGTTGTGGGATGTTTATTCTATTTTCTTTTCCCTAGCTTTAAACTTTTCAAACTTAAAAAAACCTTCCCCTTCTGAGGAACCCATATTGTTACTGCTTCCAGGTCTCCTATATCAGTCATAATCCATCTTTCTGCAGTGTGGCCAATAAGACTGAGTAAAATATGCTAATGAAGCTTCCCTGCCTCTTGGACACTCTGAAAACCTCACCACATGAACTCTAGAATGGCATTTGAATTAGTCACATCCCTAAAAGTGACTCATACTCAAGCAATGGACATTTGGTCTTATTTGATAGTCTTTTGGCTATGACACATTGGTTTTGAAATATTTTCCTTCCTATGGTCATACTACAAGGTCATGTAGCAAATTCTGCTGGAAGAAAATCAGAGTTTCTGGTGGTGGTGGTGATTGTCACTTTTGATTAGTGGCAAGAACTAAATGTACAGCAGATATTGATGAAAAGAAATTAGATCTTCCAATCTCATATGGGTGCCAGAGAATTTGAGTGTAAGGTCTGTCAACTTTTGGACAGCAAAATTGAGCTCAAATTTTGTAGAAACAGATTGATGTGGTTTTCTTCACAACCATAAAGTACTGTGTTGTCCTTTAACTATTTACAAATATTCACAAATCAATCCTGTTACAAAAGAAATTGTCAATAATGGGTGTCTTTCCTCTACAGACTCTCAGATAAAATGGTTCTAAATCTGAGGCAGTTTGAAAAAGTTGCAAATTGGTAGGTAAGAACAATTTGCTGCCATCTGTCTTTTAGAGGATCCTCTCAATCATTAGAAAGACATGAATATTATCATCAGTCAAGTAAGTGTGTGTGTGTGTGTTCTGAAGAGTCAGTTGTAAATGATATTGCTGCTTTAGGAAATGGTAGATTTACTCTGTGTGTAAGGTGAAGGAGAAACAAGACTGGACAATGAATCATCATGAACATAAACAGTGAAAATGAAAGTGAGGATAATGGCAGAATATCAAACCAGCAACAGATACAAAGGTATCCCCCACAAGGAGTTTAGCATGGGTGTGAAAGAAGCATCTTGAGAGGTTTGTGAGATCTGCTGTATATGGTCAGCTAGTCAGCAGTGAGACCCTGAGGAGACCACGTTCATTTGGCAGTGTGCTGCAGTAGAGTGCTGTGTTGGAAGTTGAAACACTTGCTTGATAACCTTTCCTTCTATTTTCTGCAGTGAGGAAGTATGTAAACGAGGATTCACCGTCATTGTAGATATGCGTGGGTCAAAATGGGACTCCATAAAGCCTCTGCTGAAGATATTACAGGAATCATTTCCATGTTGTATTCATGTTGCACTGATAATCAAGCCAGACAATTTCTGGCAGAAACAGAGGACTAACTTTGGCAGCTCTAAGTTTGAGTTTGAGGTAATTTCCCCTATGGTATCCAATTTATATTTGTTTTGTGGTTTTAAATGTTCTTACTAATGATCAGCACCCTGAAAATTTTAAGATTAATTATATTCCACCTGAAAGGAGAGGAACTTTAGACCAATGGTGCTAAAAGGCATGTGGTTTTCTTCATGTACTAAGGCTAAGTAATTGTGTATGTTGTTTATATTCTTTTCGTAAGCTCAAGAAAGACTGAATTAGGTTTTTCTCCCTAATGATAAAACCTTAGCTTTTGTCTCTTTGTTGTCTTAGTCTGCATTATGGTAATTGTGATATCTCCAGAATCCAGAGGAAATCAGCTCAAGGAACCTTGCTGTTATCCTCCTACAGCATTGCAATACACAAAGTCAAAATTTAATCAAAACAGTAGTTGCTGTTTTGTTCTTAAATGTAGTGAGGTAAGAAAGAAATGTGGCAAAGTACCTGCCCTGTCTTCTTCTGCTCATCAGAACTGATACTTGAAATGTGTGAGAAAAGTTGTCGTGTGGATTTCATGAGTGGAATGATCAACTCTTACAAAGAGAAAAGCAAAATTTTGAAAGGAAATTCCATATTCATTTCAGTAACAGTGATTTTTCTTTCCATTTTTATTTTTTAGACAAATATGGTGTCTCTGGAAGGCCTTACCAAAGTAGTTGATCCTTCTCAGCTAACCCCAGAATTTGATGGCTGTTTGGAGTACAACCATGAGGAGTGGATAGAAATCAGAGTTGCCTTTGAGGACTACATTAGCAATGCAACCCATATGCTGTCCAGACTGGAGGAACTGCAAGATATATTGTCAAAAAAGGAAATGCCTCAGGACCTGGAAGGTGCTCGCAATATGATAGAGGAGCATTCACAATTAAAAAAGAAAGTCATTAAGGCCCCTATCGAGGACCTTGATGTGGAAGGACAAAAGCTGCTCCAGCGGATACAGAGCAGTGATAGCTTTCCCAAAAAGAACTCTGGGTCAGGGAATGCAGACTTACAGAACCTTTTACCCAAAGTGTCCACCATGCTGGACAGGCTGCACTCAACACGGCAGCATCTGCATCAGATGTGGCATGTGCGGAAATTGAAATTGGACCAATGCTTTCAGCTCAGGCTGTTTGAGCAGGATGCTGAAAAGGTAAGGATTGAGCAAGGAGACTATAAATGGCCAATACTTGACAGACATGAAAGAAGTACCAAGGGTAACTGAAAACAGTAATTTTTGTCTTTGAAGTCAATTGCTAGCCTTTTAATGAGAAATAAGGGACTTCTTGATTGAGAGGCACTCAGGGTCTTCTGGAGTAAAGGGGATGGGATAGTAGTTCCAAGCTGTAAGGAACCCAGGGAGCTCTTACCAAAGAAAATTTTAACTGCTAGTGACTTCAAAGTGCTTATTTTATTAAGCATTTGTTCCAGACAGATGCTTTTGCATGCATCAGGTAAAGAAGAATGCTGGTATACTTTATAAATACAGATGATTACAGACTACATTGATCTTCTTTTGAGTGATCTTTGGGAAGTGAGTGACAGACAGTCAACAAAGTCTAAAGAGGCTGACATGGAGAACTGCTTCATTGATGCAGGGTTTGAAGTCCCAGGCAAAAAACTGATATATCTCTTCTGACAGTGCATATGTCATTAACAGAGAGCTGAGTGATTTGGGAATGTTTCGGGCTAACCAGTCCCTTCAAATGAGAAAGCCCTGGATTGTCATGGAATTTGAAGAGGAAGTATGGCAGGCAGATCACTTTTAGATGAGCTCAGATAATGTCTATTTTCATGTAGAATGGTTTTGCAATCACTTAATATTGTCTTGTTACCATGGAACAATTAGCTTTAAGGAAGGGTGCAGAATTTTTCTCTGGGAGTAGTAGTAACTAGATTATGCAGTCAAGTAGTAGGTATGTTTTGTGTCAGCTTAAAGTACTCAGATTTCTTAAAGTATTTTACATAAGACGGCCTGAACTGCACGAGACCATTGGTCCATGTTAAACCAGTATTCTGCTCTCCAGCAACTGACACTACATGGGGAAGAGTAAAAGCTGAACAAATATATGAAACTTAACTTCTTCTTGCTTCTTCATTTGTATTCTTCACCTATACTTTCCCTCACCTCATCATTTCAGCTCAGGGATTTTCTTTACACTACTGTAATGTTTTCTGCTGTGTTTAAAAAATGAATTTTTTTTTAAGTACCATTTAAAGCAAATGTTTACTGGATGGATATAGCTGAAAATAGTAGGAACATGTAGAGAGTTGGAAAAAAGATATAATTAGTTATTTCTAAAATTATTTAGAAAATAGTGCAAGCTGTTCTTCTAGCATTGCTCTTTCAGACCCAAATGCATTTTATCAACCTTGCAGCCACTTCATTACAGCATTAATTATTCTGCATTATAGCATATCTTTCAGTACCATGTGAGCACCATCAAAATATATTTTGTTAATTTTGTCATATTTTATCAAATTGCTTATATAACTTGGGCTTTAAGAAACTTCTTGTGAAATACTTGAGCCTGTGGGATTGACCTCTGTCCTGCCATCTGGTTGCATAAGCTCCTATCAGTGTTTTCTACATTTCTGATTCCAGGAATAAGTCTATATTAAATTAGCACGTCTTTCTTTCAGAAGGGAAATGTTAGGCACCCCAAAATGAGGTTGACAGCAGCTACCATAACAAGGGCTGTTTTTCTCTCATTAGCCAGTACAAAAAGATTAAAAAGAAGGTTTGTGTAGTATCCCAACTCACTTTTGGATTAAGACCCTTGCCTTAATCTGCTTGCAACCTATATTTTTACTGCTTGTGTCAGATTAGATTTCACAGCTCATGACTTTTTTATCAGTGTATAATCTGTATTTTACTGAAATGTGGGAAAGGATGGGATCTTCATTGGAAAGCAAAAAGGTATTGCATGGAGAGAAATAAACGTGTTCCTTTTGGAGGATTTGCTCAATTCACTGCAAGAAATTTGGACTGGTTCAGGAGAAGAGAAGGCAAAAAAGGGACAAGGTGGGAGGGAATCTAATTGGAATTGCCCTTTAAATGTCTGAAGGCAGCAAATTCAAGTGATCTAAAGAAGGATGGTCACGAGCAGTACCAGTGTATTTTTTTAATAATATTCTAACACATTGTCACTGAGTTCTAGATAAGAAGTGTAAGATTTTAGGAGTATGTGATCAGCTGTCTCAGTTATCTGAACTTCAAAAGTTTGGTTTACAGTTCTTCCCATATTGTGGTCTGTTTATAATTTTGTTTGTCATGGACTTGGGACAAATACTGGACTTGATAATGTTGTTCTGTTAGCCAGCATATTTTGAAAGATCTTTAAATGAATACTTACTGCTTACTGCTGTCATTTTTTTCTGGACAATACATTTCAGCTTATCCAGAGAGCAGGTGAGTCTCTTTTGCTGAGATATAGCAAAGATTTCAAGACCATTGTGAGCAGGTGGGGTGTTAAACAGCTCTTTGCTGTGTTGCTTGGTCTTTGAAAACTTTGTCTTCCAGTGCCACTGTTAACATACCTGTATGCCTTCACTGATAGCCATCGTCATATAAGGTCTCTCCTAAAATTTGTTGGAATATTAAAATACTCCTTTTTTTTTTTTAAACTAACGTGTTTAAAGATTATTCTTAAATTTCCTTGGAAGAAGGTAACTCTGTGCTCATGTATACTTTTAATAATTCATCTGGAAATATAATACTTGTTTTCAAATCTCCTGCAAACTTATGAACTAAAAATATTAAACTTGCTGCTGAAGTACTTGATCAGCATGACAGAATTTAAATTTAATTTCTATGAGTTGCCATTTTCATTCTAGACTGCTAAGCTGCTGACGTCAACAAGTGCTGACACCAGAGAATGTATAAGCTTGGCAACTCAGGGCTGTGCTCCAAGTCTGTTTGTTTACTATGACTTCTTTGTAATAATGAAGTCTGTGATTATGACATTACTGTAACTTGCTGAGATAAACACTTATAGTAAAGATAACAGTAACAGCCTCAGCTGTTTGATCCAAAAAGACAGGTTTCAGCAATGTTTACATTAAAATGTACAGTAACTTAAAATAGAAAGAGCATCAATGTTAATTTTCATGGCCTTAGACTCTGTAGTCTATGTTCATAGGTATCTTACATTACTTGTTCGTGATTTCTGCCATAAGAAATTATTGAACTTTCTTCTTTGCTTAATATTTTCATGTAGATGTTTGACTGGATCACACACAACAAAGGTCTGTTTCTGAACAACTACACAGAGATTGGAACCAGTCACCCCCATGCGATGGAACTTCAGACACAGCACAATCACTTTGCCATGAACTGTATGGTAAGAACAGGCCTCCCTGCACAGACAGCACAGATATGCTGGCTGTTTGTTCTGTGTTAAGGTAGAATTTGTAAGGACATAGACACAGACCATTCTTTCTTTACAAGTAGTGCAAATTCGTGTTTGAGCAGTGAAGTTGTAAAACACGATGGAAGAAAATAAAGGGTAGTCAGATATAGATGTGCTGTGATAAAGCAACAAAATTGTTTTAACAAATGGCAGAACAGCCTCAGCAGCTCTCAAATATAAGTGTCCAAACTTCTAGAACCTGGGATGTGTTCTTTGAATACTACCTTGGGTCTTGTAGAAAATTTCAGAGAATAATTTGTAATATAGATTTTACCTCTCCATTCTGAAAGAAATAGCTCTCAGGATCTTCTGAATAAATTTCAACTCAGACAAAAAGTTCTGAGGAGTAACTAAGCCTGGTGTAATAATTTTCTGTGGTTTTAAGAAGACACTTCTCTTTTTCGGCACAGCAAAATGGAGCAAAAACGTTTTTTTGTCAAATATCATTGGTAGGCTGTAAAACAAAAATTGGATTTTAACTGGCAATGAGTGAAAGCTATTTACTTTCAGTTTCATGAATTGCTGTTTGAACACAGGGACAAAATTCTGAAGTACGTTTTAGGTCCATAACACATTGTAGGTGTTTAAATAACCTTGGGAGTCTGGGCCCAAATCCAGTTCCTGTTTGTTGGATCAATGAAGGAAGAACACTACCAGTCTTG
The DNA here is from genome assembly GCA_013397375.1 of Toxostoma redivivum. Taxonomy (NCBI): domain Eukaryota; kingdom Metazoa; phylum Chordata; class Aves; order Passeriformes; family Mimidae; genus Toxostoma; species Toxostoma redivivum. Next base: position 24,599 of record VXBI01012063.1, read on the forward strand.
TTACAAATTAGTATTCTTGGCAGTCTAAGTATGGGAATTGAATTAAAGTATGGTTGAAATAATCAACTCTTGGAAGAGGGTTTTTCTGTAGAACAGGAAAGTGGCAAAATAAACTTACCTAGGTTATGTGTCTTGCAGAAGTAATGGAAGGACTAGTAAGGCAGTTCTTGTGTATGGTGTAGCTGGAGGTAAGACAACAGAAGACATGATTAGAGCAGGCACATTTTCTTCTTTTGCAATTCAACTCTGCTTCGAAAAGTTTAAAAAAATTAAAATCAATATGAACTTTCTGAAATGAATAAAGCAAATGCTGGTGAATGTCGTAATTAAGTTGTGTAACATCCTAAGTGGTTTTGATCATTAGGTTTGGTTCATGGTATAGGGAATTGCTGCCTTATGGAGCACCTTGTTGTTGTTCTTCACTTCTCTGCATATGAAGTAGAGCAGAAAGCAACACAGGATGACAGTAGTCATTGACATGAGATGACTTCTAGAACTTAGTATTTTGAGTGGCCTTCCAGGCAGTTCTTGGGGTTGCATTCTAAAGGTTAAATTCTTCTGTAAGCCTGTCCTCAAGTTAGTCACTGTTATACTCTTTTCTTCAAATTGGATGACTTCAATTTTTCTCCCTTCATTTAGACTGTTCAGATGCTATCAACAGTAGGAAGCACTTGAGCAATGCAGCATAATCCTTCCTGCTCTGCGTTTGCTATTAGTCTTTTCCTGTTAATCTCCCCTTTACCTTTAGTTGTCAAATATATTAATTACAGGGGATTTTTTCTCAGCCTGCAAAATGTTTTCTTAAGGCTTTCTAGGAGCATCTAATATCTGGGGCAAATAAGCTATCCGAACATTAGAAAGGGTAAAAAACAAAGTAGCATTTTTTTCTATAGCATAGCCCCCCCAGAAGGAATTCTCTGCCATGGAATAGGAAAATGTAAATTCAGTATGACTGGTCCCTGGTTTTGATTTAAGCAGCATTCAGATTATCTGGGTTTTATTTGGTTAGATGACAAAAGCCTTTCATACAGATTAGGGGCAAAGATTAAACTGAACGTGACATAAAAAATGAGGTGAACTGATTGAATTTTGGCAGGCCTTATTTTTCATTAGCTTTCAACTAGAAAAATGTTGGGCAGTCTTAACTCCTGCAAGCATGTTCGACTTCTCCCTGACCACTCTGCACATATGCTCTGTGCTTAACAAACTGCTGTTTGTTCACTCTTCCTGTCAGTGTAACTCTTCAGTAATCAAAGTGGATTTAAGGTCTCTTGTGTGCATACTCTAACACTAGAAGTGAAATTTAACTTTTAGCCTATCTACAACCACGTGAAATGATTCATTTGGATGGAATAGAGGAAGGGGGAAAGACAACTATGTATCAGCTTTTTTATTGCAGGAGATTTTCAAGGCTTTTCATTGTGGCCCTAATTGGACCTTAATAGATCTTGCCTTCTAGTCAATTTTCTTTAGGCTCAACTTGAGGTAGGGAAGAACTGTTCAAAGGATAAATGCTCCCCAAGCAGCTAAATGCAACCTCTCTCACTTGACTCATAGCTTAACTCTGATAATTGATGTTGCAGCTGCTTTTCCCAGCTCATTGTGGTTGTTGCAGGGTACATGCTCCCCTCCACAGCAGGTGCTATCCTCTGTCAATAGCTGGGTCTGTCATATCCCCTTCCTTCCCAAGCAGCAGATTGTTTCCAAGAGGTGGAGGCCAACTTCTGCAGCTGCTTATGCCAAATTTGACTGAGAAAGAGTTGACGGCCTTTGGGTGAGATGCCAAAATTTTGATCCGATCTTCTAGTCTGAAGTAAGCCACCTGGATGTAAACCATTGTGAAAACTACTTACTTCCTGTCATGAGCAGGAGTTAGTTACATCAAGGACAAAGAGGATTTGCTGAACTTTTTTTAAATTTTGTTGCAATGGCTTTGTGCCATTTTTAGAATGTTGGTTTTCAGTAAGGACATAAAATAGTTGGAAATGTAAACCAAATGTTATAAAACAAAGAGGTAAAGAATACATCCAACTTACTTTCACCAGTTTCAATAGCAAATGGTATATCTACCAATCTTGTGTATTCATATGGTTGCACTTCAAGGTAACAGGAATAACTTCGTGCAAGTCTTAAGCTTAAAGCACAGACTGGTTCTCACTGCAATAAATCTGTCCCAGAGAAAAGTTGGATGAGGTGTAGTGCTGTGCAGTAAAGAGGGATATGTGGTTGGTTACCATGGATTAACACACAGGTTGATGTGGCTAAAAGAGCTGCTGACTGAAGGATAGTTCACAGGTGCAACCATAGGTATGTGACTTCCTGTCACTGAATTTGAGAAGCTGTGCACTGATATAAAAGTCAAGGCTATCTCTTTATAGGGCAAGTAGATCCCATGTTCCATAACTGTAGAGAAAAACAAAATCTCAGTGATTTTGCTCTCTGAAGATGAAGATGGATTTTCAGTACAATTTTAAAGGCCTGCTTACAGCAACAGTAAATTGCTGTTGCCAAATCCTGAGATTTATTTAAGCAATACTCAGTTTCAGCTTGACATTCCTATTTAGGTGACTAAACCAATGCTTCATGTCTCAAACCAAGTTTTTAGTACCTTTTAAGGGAGAAACCTTCAAATAAGGCATCATAGGAGTTACAAGTACAAAAATTATGCATTGAGTTTTTAAACTGCAAGAATAAAGTACCCAGTACGATTAGTCTGTCTTGCATGCAAGAGTGGGAAAGACTGATTACGTGTTTGTCCACTCTTTTTCCTGCCATTTCCTATACATCTGCTGAGACACAAAGAAGACAAAAAGTCATGTGAAATACGTGTAAGGAGGAGGACGTTGTTTACTTGAACATTTTCTGCTCTTTTTGCTAGATCAGATGGCCTTGCTTTCATTGCAGTTTAACTGTGCCTCTCCTTGCACTGAGGAGGGTTAAAATGCTTGAAGAGTGATGCAGGCAAAAAGAAACTTTGTTTGGGGAAAGCTGACACATGCTACTATTAAAGGATGTGCTGTGACTGCTTCTTGTCTCAGTGTTGATAGGACCATGAGGAGAAGTTACATTTATTAACTATAATCCAAAAAGTCTCAATTGTAGGCGTATTGCTAAGTTGATTAATGTTCTCAGAACAGGCTGTTTGCATACACTAAACCATTTTATCAAGGTAGTAATCAAATCCTGAATGCTATCTAAAAAGAGAGTGTCAGAGATGAGCACTAGTGAGAGCTTTGAGATGTTAAAATAAAAGCATGAGCACAATCATTGAATATCCCTAGGTTTGCAGAGTTAAAAGTTAAAAAGATATCTTGCTCAAATCCAGCCACAGGGACTGGTACAAATGAAAACATGAAGAAGGTCAGGTAAGGTAAAAATCACCTTAGCTTAGAGCTAGTGTAATTTTTTCTTCCTCCTTTGTACTGCTGATATATTTCACCCCTGTATTTTTACTTTTAAATGTGTTTTTGTAATTATACAGATTTTTCTCTTGAGATAGACGTAAACACCATGTGAATTCTAGACTGCCCTTGGTTGTCAGAATTTGAGCAAATGAGAGCAAGACCACAGGTGTACATCCCTAAGAGAATCTTCATGGTGCCAGAGCAGTTAATGCTTAGACACAATGTCTGGATGCCACCAGCCTGAGAATAGACTGAAAAGGTAAAATAAGTTCAGGCTATTTTCAGCTTCTGAGGAGCACTCCAAAGTCAGCAAGACTAAATAGAACAGGCTAAATGTGCAGTCCCTAAGAGGGAAGAAGCAAACAGATTTTAAAAAGCAGTCAGTTACTGAGGTGTTAATACAGCAACAAGTACATTCCTGTCAATGAATCACAAACTAAAGGAACAGACAGTGGTGTTACTGAAAAGAAGCAACTCATCTTTCGCTCTTGGTACTTATTGGGGTGACTGAACTTCAGATTTGTAAAGAAAATTCTCTGATTCAGTTGGTCCTACTAGAGAACTAGGTCCCGTTTAGAGCCCAATATTTAGTGTTATAATGGGAAACTACATGAAAGTGATGTAGCTGTAGGGAGAGTTTGAAGGCATGGACATTTACTATGATTAAGTAAACATGAGTGAAAAGGAGGAAAGAAGGTAATGTTGGTATTGGACTATATAGTCTTGCAGTAAGATTCCTCAGGTTTCCACCTTGAAAAATGTAGGAAAGAGATCAGATATTTGAAGAAAGTTGGAGTGAAATTATACTGCACATGTTCCAGTGCTGATAGCAGTGGTTAAATGGTTACGTGAGAATATTTAGAGGGTCCTTGTAGTTGAAGAGCACATTGCACACTTTCCTTAATTGCAGATTGGATGTTTCCAAGTTTATATTTTTTCAAGGGAATAGATCAGGTTTCACCTTTAGTTGTCCTGCAGCCCTCATCATTGAAGTTTGTATTCCCAAACTTTCAGTTTTACTGTCGCTTCAAAAATGAGACTAGAAGAAAATGTTAGAGAATGTGTAAATCAATAAAGCAGGTGTTAATTCATACATCAATACTACACCATGTTTTGGTAGTCATTTATGTGAGGTGGCAGATGATTTGAAAATTCCATTGCTAAATTGATTCTATCACAGTAAAATAGTTCAAGTTCACTACAGTCTATATAGAGGTGCCACTTAAGATGCTTATGGACCATGTCACTGAGTTTGATGGCATTTAAAACTGAATGCATAATAGTCTCTGTGTCATATAACTGCTGTTGGAAATCTTGGAGTTAAACAAACATTTTCTGAATGGGTCTGGGAAAATCAGGAAGTAAAATGGAACTTTCTGGTCACCTGCCAGCTTTATTTTGTGCAAGTGTGGTAGAAGTTCAGTTAGCTGGCGGGCTGTCACCTCTATTTTTCCCATGTGTTTGCCTTTCAGGCATGCACAAAGTTAGGCTACTAATCTGTATTGCTTTGATACGGAATACCTTTTTTAATTTGTATACTCTCTGTAGAGTAAAAATTCTGCAATGAGGAGCTTTCCAGATATCATAAAGTGTCCTTTCAGCTTCTGGCTAAAGAGCATTTTGAGAGAAAACAATCATGCTAAGTACATTTAGCATTAGTATCCTTACTAAACACACTGTAATGCAGTGACTTTAATTGTTATCTTTTAAGTCTTACTACAGTAGTCATGTGTGTAACACAATGAATGAAATGTAATATCACATTACTCTTTCACCTTTGAGACAGTTGATACACATTTAGAAGGTGCAGGTGCTTTTTGCAGATTCACGTGGTGTAAATGAGGTCACTAAATAAGACTTTATCAAATATTACCTGCTAGCTGTTGCTTCCTTAACTAAAACCAGGTTGTAAATCCATACAACGAATAACATACCAGTCTCTGGTAAATGAGCGACTTGTAACAGTGTTTCTCATCTCTCAAGCAGAATGCAAAATATGCAGTTGTCTTATAATAATGACACTGGAATTGCCTGTCCTTGGAGGAAATTGAAAAAAATTTGTTGACCTTCAAGGTTCACTTAAAGACAGTCTAATTGTAGTGAGTTGCTATTAGAGAGTATTTTCCTCCTGAATGAAACCCATCTCATTTGGGTCATTGCATTCTGAAATACTGACACTTAAAACTTTGGTAGTTATATCACGTAGTGAGGTAAAAGGTTTAGATTATTGTAAGTTGTTTTTTGGTGGGTTTTTTTTGTGTTGG
>VXBI01012063.1:30332-72131 GCA_013397375.1 Toxostoma redivivum
TTTTTTTTTTTTTTGAGGAAAGGAATGTGGTGTAGATAGCTTGGAAAGTGTTCAACTATCAGCATTTTAATTCATATTCATACTGCTACAGGCTATATTCTTCCAGACGTGTGAAGCCTGATTGCCATGGGGAAATGAATACAGGTTAACCACAGCTCAGTTTTAATTTGTTTTACTTTGTATTTATAGTGCCATGTCCTTCATTTTTAACTGCTCTTCCAGAATTTCCAAAATTGCTTTATTATGTGTCATGGTTTTGGTTCAACCGGGCAGAAACACCAATTCGTGTAGTGGTTTCTGTTTGCCAATTTGAGATTTCCTGGCCAACACACCAATTTATGTTGCGGGTTTAGCGTTGGCCAAAGCATCAGTGTACCCACTAGAATTATTTACTCATTTTCTGCTGTGAGATAGGATTAGGAGGAAAGCAAAATAGACTCAAACTTTAAGGGGTACAAAGAAAAACTTTATTAATAGAAACTATAAGAAAAAAAATATTAAGAATCAGAATAAAACTTTCAGAATACTCCTCGTCCCCACCCAACTTCTTTTCTTTCACACTGACAACATGCAGAAACAAATCAGTCAGTTTCCCATCTCTAAAAATAGTCCTCCACCAATTTACTTGGGAGAGGAGACTTCTCTTCAGTCTACGGAGATTTTCTCCACAAGAAACATTTTACTTGTGGCCTTTATGTCACAATGAATCAGCCACCTGGGAGAATGGAAATCTGATCACTGTGTAAAAATCCCTTCCTCAACTAACAGTCTTCCCACAATTGTTATTGAGAACCATGTCAACTTACGGGGCGCACTTTAAGGATTATAACAGTTCAAACACAAGCTCTCTTCATCTTTGACAACAGAGCTCCTTCTTCTTCTCTTCCCTCGGGGGCACCAGGAGTCTTCTTTCCTTTCTATTCAAACTTCTCATGGGATCACAGCTACTTCAACATCTGCTTACTCTAACACCAATGCCTCCACTCATTTCTACAGTTAGAACATCTCATCCACCCCACAATGCATTTCTGTGAGTTATAGGGAAACAGGAGTCTCTTCTCCACAGCTTAAAAAAGAGACATTTCAGTCCAAGAGTGAGGCATCTCCATCAATCCCTTCCATCTGGGACCTTGACTTCTTCCTTTTGTCTGACCTCGGTGTTTTTATGCTGTTTCTGGCATATCTTCATCTTGGTCCTTTCACTCAGAAGAGAGAACAAAGTGTCTGCCAGTCTCATTCTGGGCAGTGAAAGAGTTCCTAACTTGCCTGGGCCTGCAGATGGTGATGTGATCTCTTCCGGGCCGCGGCTGGGAACTATTTTACGATAGAGTCTTTTCGGCTACTGTGCTGGGCTGGACTAGGATCTTAGCAGGGGCCCAGCCAGAAACAGTGGTGTGTTGTTTGGCTGCATTCCACTCGGGATGGGGGGAAGCCTGGCTCAGCCCCTGCCGGGCCAGAGGGGACGATCAGTGGGGTGGCCCCTGCCTGGACCTGTTCTCCATTTCTGCCACGTTGGGGGAGAGGGAGAAGCAGCCAGGGTCTCAGTGGCCCAATGGCCTCCCCTTCCCAGGGCCAATTACCTTCTGAGAGCTCAGAAATGAAAGAGAGCTTCCCAGGGTTTTTCTCATCTTTACATGTGCGTTTCATAAAGGCACCTAAACTTTCTCATTGGTGGAACAGTGTGTCAGTATTAAAAATCAGACACCGATTGGTCCCTATCAGGTCCAAAGGAGGCTGCCCAGGTCCTGACAGGGAGCTATTTCAGGAAATTTATACAAACCACCACGTTACTTTACAGAAAGAGTTCAAATGGCAGCCTTTAGTCGTTTCTCTTTTGGCACTTGTATCTTCTCACAATTATAAAGACCATCTAAGGGCTTTCTGTATTCATTTAACAGTCTTGCATTTATGCTACATACACTTTTAATAGGCCTAAATGCTTCCCAGTCTTTTAAAATTTGTTGGAAATAGCAGATTTGTACCTTGCCAGTTGTATGGCAGTGCATAAAAAGCAGAACAGAGACATGTGGGATAACCTAAGAAAGTAAGAGGTAGTATTGTGCAGAAAGGAAAAACAGCCAACATGACACTGCTGTGCTCAGTTTATTGAGTGGACTAGTTGAGCTGTAGGCTCTGTCAGGTATGCTCCTGCTTGCATGCATGCATACAGTTTACAATCAATAGGTACACTTCCTAATTGCCACTCAGATGAGTCTGGACAGTGAAGCCTGGAGGAGCTGCAACACTTGCTCTAGCCAGTCAGTGTCAAGCTCTGGGCAATGGCTGGATGCAAGCAGGTCGTGGTTCCATCTGATTTGCTCATTGTCTAGTGGTTGGACTAAGTAATCTCCAACCTCAACAATCCTGTGATTCTAAAAACTTCATTCTAGATGTGTAAGAGTCTGCCCAATTGAAGAAAGTGTCAACTCCATATTATACACAGGTAGCTCTGAAAGAGTTACTCAGAAAATTTTTTTGTGGCAAAGTTGTTCTTGTTTCACTTCACAGGAATCAGAAACTTTTAATTGAAAATTAGATTGACCAAGAGCCATCAGTAACTAATGCCAGTATGCTAGAGAATACTTCTGATCTTTGACTTTGTCTAATTTTCAGTGCTAGCTCTGAGGCAGTATAGAAGCAAGAAAATAAAACGTAAAATTGTTAAACTTCTTGCAACTCAGAGTTCTTTATTTTGTTTCTTTAAAAGTTACTTTCAGAAGTTGATGTGAAGTTTGACAGATGTTGCATACATGCATACCGTGGGTAGATCAAGAGCTTAGTAATGATACTTCAGTTTTCCTATATTGTCTGTATCTGAATGTCTTGTTGACTTGAATGTCTGTAAACATTTTTATTGAGGTTGTTGGTTATTTCTTCCTCTTTATTGTAATAATGTGTCTTGTTATATAAATTGACTTAAGTTGATTGTTAACATGAATTTCAGACTGATTATTTCAAGTCATCATTCTCACATGTCAATTATGGATAGACTGCTACATAATACACCTAGATTCCAAAGTTCGGCATGCATAAACTTGCCGAATAAAACCAGATTATTGATCAGTACTGTAATAAAGGAGAATTTTTTAGGAATATACTTCTGTATTAAATTGGTCTGCTAACTTGCACTATTTTTTCCCTCCTTCTTCTCCACAGAATGTGTGTGTAAACATAAGCCGCATCATGTCAGTAGCAAACCGCCTGATCGAGTCTGGCCATTATGCTTCACAGCAAATCAAGCAGATTGCCAGTCAGTTGGAACAGGAATGGAAGGCATTTGCTGCAGCCTTGGATGAACGGAGCACGTTGCTGGACATGTCCTCCATCTTCCATCAAAAAGTGGAACAGGTTAGGGAATGGGGAGGGCATCAATGAAAGTTTATGTGATGGAATGGGGAGTTGTGCAGTTTGCTTTGGCTTTGGACAAAAGTGCAAAAAAGTGATTGAAACGGTTGACAAGAAAGCCAGAATATTTATTTCTGCCAATTTCAATACTTTTTTCTCCTCATTTAGCCTACTGGCCTTAAATTCTCCACAAAACACTTTGCCCACATCAGTGCAAGATAAAGCAACCAAATTAGCTATATGAGTCAAAATGGACTGAAATGCTTAAGTATATAAAGTTTTTAAGTATCGATATAGTGCCTTTCCTACATCTAGAAGCTGCCACTGTTCTATTGTCCTCACCACTCAACTCCCATCAGTCCTTGAGTATCATGACTTAACTCATAGTAGTTGCTTCTAGAAAACATAAGTTGAACTGGCCTGAAAGTTGAGAAGTTAATTAACTGCCTTCTGAATCTGAAATTGTGGTGGGAGATGTTTACTTAGTATTCCATAGGAGATTCCTGCTATGCTAAAAAAAATTTTAGCTTTAGGCCTGTACCAATTATTTTAATTAAGTCATTAACCATGTGTAACTGCCAGAAAAGAGGTATATGTAGGGGAAATAGGAATAAATATCCCCAAGTTAATAATCTTAATGGCGAAAGCATGTTTTGCCCTCAAGGGAGTTCAGTTCTGAAGGAGTTGCTGTGTGTGCACAGTTGAGTCACCCACTGATCTTGTAGACTATCTGTGCATCCCCGGTGTGTTCGGAGAGCAGAGGTTCTTGGATGGGTATGGGTGATGTGCTGTATGTAGATACTTTTCTTTCATTCTGCCTTGCTAAATTATATCCAAGGAAAGGTCTCATATCTGATACAACTTTAATTTGGAATGAACGAAGGAAGCATTTGGGAGCTGAAAATTTCAGAAACAGAGGGAGGCAGTGCAGTTGATTTTAAGACATTTTCTCCCTAATTTCTACTGTATGGATATTTAACTTTATAAATATCTAGCCATTAGAAATGAGAATGTATTAAGATGCAAATACACATTGCTTTTCATTATGTTAGTAGTGGTTAGTAGTGGTTTAATGTCCTTAGACAGACTAAGGTAAATTATATAAAATGATGCCACTATAATAAGTCCTTTTAGCAGGTTTTACAGAAAACCTACGTAAAAATGAGATGGAGGAATTATTTTCTGATAGAAAAGTCAGCAGTCAGCTTGAAGCTTTTGGAAGACACAATTCGGTACCTTGTCAATATTGATGCTTTTCTAATTACTTGTGTCATTTGTGTTTGCATTTAAGCACTTTGAGCCATACATGTAGGAGAGAGATGAGTGAAATGTAGGTGAACAGATAGGTATACCTTGACTCAAATGCTGTCATTTTCATAACAAAAATAACAAATTATGCTTATCAGAAGTCAAGGGACTAAGTTCTGTGTGTGATTGTGTGCTGGGCAACTATAGTAAGGGTCAGTGTTACCTTCTGTACCACTAAATATAAATGTAAATAGGAGTAAAGATAAAAATGAGAGAAAATAGTGCAGCATCTGCTGGGATTAATTTACTTTTAATTGCTCCTTCTGCAGTTTTCATTTTATGATTAGCTATGATGGATTGCCCTAGTTGATCTGTAAGATACCTGCCTGTGATATATTAGCTGTTCCATTAACAGTGGAGAGCGAGTTCAAGGAAAGAGGGTTTGGAATATGAGGAGTGACCCCTTTAGAGATTGGTGACACTTGACCTACATAAAAAGATTAAAAAGTAAGCAGCCCAAGAAAAAACACACCCTTCTTGAATGCATATGTTGTCTTGCAAGTGACAGGTAAGTGTCACTGCCTACTGTCAGGCACAGTGAAGACTGCACCAGCTATCAGTGCCTGCTCACTGGTGCACATAGAGCTTCTATTAATGTTCAGTGCTTAACATTAGAGATATTTTAAACTGGCCCTTAATGAGAATTAAATAAGTATTTTAGAGCTAAGTACTTCACCACCCTTCTCTCCAGCTATCAAACAATAGAAGAGTATCAAAAGTGATCTATTAATTCCTTTTTCCTCAAAAGACTATATGTGCTCCGAGAATTAAGATATGTATGATGAGACAAATGGCTTGGTTTCGTAACTTTTGAGTCTTGAACTTGACATGAATAGAGAAAATTTACTTTACACAGTTCACATATGCTTGGCTGTACTAGGTTTAACACGTATGAAAACTCCTAGAAAAACAGATTGTTTTTTTCCTTTTTTTGCTTTCTAGCCTAACAGGGGTATAAAATTCATGCCCCCTAGCTTTGAAAAAGTAAGTTAGCAGAACTTCTGCTATGTGTGTAGCTGTGATGGCAGTTTCTTGTCTGTCAAGACAGCTTAAACTTCAGAAATAATTTCAATTGTTTGCAGAAGAGATTTCTGTTGCAGTATCCTCAATTTCCCCTGAAAGGCTTGACTTGAGCAGCTATGCTGACATAGCTGTGTGCTCAAAGTTCAATGCTAGTCCTAAGAGACCTCCATTTAAGTTATAAATCCCTTACATGCTTGCTGCTGTAGTAGCTTGCCAAATGGATTTAGTGCTTCTCTGCATGTAGAAGTTAGTTCTTTGGGGACTGAGGTGTGAATTTGGTGTGCCTTGACACTGCTTTGCTTCCTTGATAACCTGTTTCCAGCAAAAGACAACTGTGGAGTGTTTCAGTGAATGGTTCACCAGTGATTCTTTGTGTGCATGTGCAAAGTAACATGGTTTTCTCTGAGGATTAAAAAGAGGTGAGGTGATAAACCTCATGGATACCATGAGTATCTGCACAGGGAGCTCATGGGTAAAAGCCAAGGTTCTGGACTTGAAAGCTGTAGCATGTTTTACTTTCTTGTGTAAACAAGACCTTAATTGGCTTTCGTGTTTCTGAAATGGTAGGTGCAAGATGAAGGAAACTTTTTCTTAGCTGCAAAGTCAAGAAAAGGAGCAAGAGTAAACTTGAAGCATCAATATTGCCAACATAAAGCTAAGCCTGCCTGTCTCCAAACAGCTCAAGGAGTTTCAGATACCTAAAAGCACAAGTATAGTCGGACTTGAATATTTCTTTCTATTCTGATACAAACTTCTGGTTCTTTCAGAGAGAAATACTGTAAAGACTTCTTTCTTAAAAGAAGTGCTTTCCATGTCTGTCACACAGATGAATGTCCTTTTGTGTATTACTGTCATGTTTGTACTTAATGGTAGAACCCAAAATCAAAGCCGAACGGTTCTTCTCTGTTGCAGTACATGAGCAATGTGGACTCATGGTGTAAAGCCTGTGGTGAGGTGGAGCTTCCCTCAGAACTGCAAGATTTAGAAGATGCTATCCATCATCATCAAGGGATATATGAGCACATTACCTTGGCCTACTCTGAGGTCAGTGTCTTGTTTGTTTCCTGTTTGTTTCCTTAGATAAAATCATGTTGTGTTAAGTTTGGATCATGAATCAGTATTACCTGCTGCATTGAGACTTAGCTGGAAACTCGAAGTGCTGAGCTTCTTTTTAAATTTTATATACTGGATTTTGCTACTGTTCTTCAAAAATGAAGTGTTAAAGTCTTCCCTGTAACCTTCGGAAAGAAACTGGAAGATGAGATTTAACTGTGTGTAGTACAAACAACCCTTGGAGCACTAAAGTACTAAGTATATTTTAATTTGCATTTGCATTTTACTACCTTTTATTGCAATGGGATATTATGGTTTAAACATTTACTTGAAGGGAAGTTAGCTGGGCATTCTTTGGGAAGGTATTCTGTTGGCATGGATTTCTCTAAGTGTGTTTTGAAAACCCATCTCTGAAATTGCCTCACAGAAAAGACTTTACTATCAAAGGATGTCACTTGAGAAGCCAGAATGTAATGCACTTAGTTTCATCAGCCTCAAAGACACTTAAATTAACTAGGATGCCTATGTAGTCAGCATTTATAAGATTAGCATATCCTATGCTGATGCTTTAATCTTGGACTCAGCACACACTGAATCAAAATATTTGTCACTATTTCTAGTAGCTGTATTTACAACTTAAGATAAAATGCTTATTTTGAAGGTGGTCTATGAAGTGATGACTCAATTATCTTTTTTTTTTGTTTTCTTTCAAATTCTGAGTTTTTTGTTTAACTGAAATCAAATCAGTATTCACTATTACTAGCTAACAGGTATTTTCTGCATTTCCTGCTTTACTTGCCTTTCTTTCTTCTGGCAGGGTTGTTCTCATTGGGTAAAACTGTTTTTACTTTTCAATTGAACTGATGTTGTTATGGATTAAATACAGTAGTTTTTGCACTCACAAATTCCATGTTTGGTTAAATCATGGTAAAAATGATCAGTGGACACAGGATAGCTTAAGCCACAGCTTGCACCTGTCTGTAAAAGGAGGTCATAAGGGTTTGAATTAAAAGTAGTGATTTATACATTACATTAAAGTTAAAACAACTTTCTGATGAACCAGCTTTGTTATAGGAAGCTTAATTCTAAGTCTGGTCACATTTCATTTAGCAGTAAGGGAGGGTAAGATTAGTGCTTATGATCCATCCTATTGTTCGTATAGCAAAACTGGATTTTTTGAATACCTGCCACCTTAGGGCCTGCACAAACTTTGTGACCATGAGTCAGATGTCCAGGGTTCACAAATTCTTGTTCTGTGTAAAATACACATTGATATCCCTATTCTTGCTCAATGCCACTCTGCTATTTCAACTGATCTAATGAGATATTATCACACCTGATAATACTTGCAATTTTACTTACACATTACTGTTTTAACTCATTCTTGAAAGCATGTTTTGTAGTAAGGTTTCTTGTCTTCATTATAAACTTTCATCATTGGAAGGGACAGAAACATAGCATGTTTGTAACAGATTTATGTGGAGAGGCAGTCTTTGGTGCATGCTTCATGAGACTGCAGCAAGGATGAGGAAGGTAAGATTTCTCTAGAATAACGATTATAAAGGGCTGAGGTTGAAATAGCGGCATTTTTTCTGCTTGGTTCTGTTTGGTTTGAGTTGGTTTTGTGTAGGTTCTTTTTTTTTTCGTCAGGGATGTGAATGGATGAGCCTGCTTTTAAGTGTAAATAAGTTCTGTGGATTAGCATGTTAAATAATGTTTGCTTGCTGGTGATGCATAAAGTAAATAAATTAGACCAGTAGATTATAGGATTGCTTTGGGACATAGCTTGAAAATTTATTTAGGATTTCAAATATGTTGCTTTTGATTTTGGGATAGCTAGATATTTTAACAAAATGTTCACTGGTACTGCTTGAAGGAAAAGAAGAGCACTAAGTGCCTTTCTTCTGATTTCTGGTCATTACTTTTTCCCATCTGGTAAAAAACAGTTTGGTCTTCAGCAACCAGAATTGGTGCAGAAATAATAACTGTATGCTTATGTACAAGTTGTGTTCCTCCTCTGGGCAGAAGGTTTTATTTTGCATTTTTCAAACATGCATTCCTTTTTGAAGATTGATGGAGGCGTCTTTCTGTGTCAGGATATTACAGCGCTATTGCTTATCATTATTAGATGTATGACTTCATTTCTATTACAGTATGGAGCTCCTTTCATTTTGTGATGAATGAACAGTGGGGGAAGAGAGAGAGCAACACTATGGGAATCACAACACTGTCATTCATTTTAGATTGCAATGTCTTGACAACATGACTTGGTTGCAAAGTAGAAGACAGTAATCTTAAGAAATTTAATGCTTTTAAGACTAGACAGTCTGATTTTACTGAGGGTAATTACTGTATATTACTAGTAAAGCAACTTACTAGCTTACAAGATGAGACAACTGGTATGCCTGAAAATCTGACAGATGTGCCTTAAATGAAGTTACATATATAAATAAAGTTATACATCTCACTGAAATTTTACGGCAGTCATGCACTAGGAAGGAAAAAAATTTTAGTGTATTAACTCCAAAGGAAAATCTGTGCACAGTCATTTGTTTATAAAGCTAATAAACTAATTGGATCAAGGAACTGTCACAATTAGTTTTTTTCACCTAGATTTTAATGGACTCTGAATGGATAATTGAAGTTCATTATCTTGAAATACTTGTGGGACTTAGTAGATAATTCTTTTGGATATAGAAAAGAAAAAAGATATCAATGTAACTATGCTATGGACTCTGCATTTTTTCTGCTGACCTGACTTTACTGGAGCTACTTTTAGAAGTGAACATCATTCTCTGTGCTGATACTCTTTGCTAAAATGAAAGAGCTTGAACTGGAACTGAGAAATAAACTCCCTTGTAACCTAATTATTAGAAAATAATTTTCATTTGGATCCGTTTGACTACTGAATAACAAATTCAAAATGTGCCTTGACTTAGTAGTACATTGTTGAAAATAGCCACTGGGGGAAGGCCTTGGCAAATTTGCTGCTTCTGACATGGTGTTGATTTGATGGATTCAGGCTATTGCTTGTACTCGAGTCTTGTGGTTTCAGATGATTTTTGTTCCTGCCTGCTAGATGAGCTGTTAGAAAAGTCTTTACAGGTAGCTGAATGATACTGAATTTTAACAGTTCTCTGAGCTTCATGCTAAAAGTGATAGAGTAAATGCCAATGAAAAGTGCTTTTAACACTAAATCTTGATAGTGACCAGACAAGAGAGGATTATTGCTTTTTAATTAGCATGAAAGGTAAATCTGAATATTTCTGCTGTGGTTTAAATCAGAGAAGACAACAGTTAGAAATGACAAATGTTTCCTATCACTGTCAGTAGTTAAATACATTTTGGAAAACAGTATCTTTTTGTGCTATTTGGAAACGGTTTAAGTGATTTAATCAGAATTATGCTTGCTGTAACAGCAGTTTTCCCTTGGTTTACCAGCAGCAGTAATAATTTAGAAGTTGTAAATCATGTCAGATTGAATCACATACTAAGTTTTATATCTGTTGGTTTAAATGTATTTGTCAAATTAATATTAACCTACAGAAGGTAACCTCCCTATTCACCTTTAGAGCAAATGAAGAAAGCAATTATTTTGGAAGGATAATTCTGGACAAATGCTTAATTCTAGGTGTTTTGTTGACTAGGGAAAGAGTTGAAGAATATTTATTCGAATTTAGATTTGGCTAGCTAAAAGAACAAACTGACAACAACAACAAAAAACTCAAACTAAACAAAAAATCTCAACCCTTTGAAAGAAAGTTGTTCTTAAAGTAATGAAAAAATGGAAAACCAGGCTGTTATTTAGAAGAGTGCTACTTGTTGAAATTATTTTAAATAGAAAAAGAATATAATTTTATTTCTTTCCTATAGCAGCTGCATATAGGTGATCATTCCTGCAATAAAATAGTCTTCATCAGTGTTTCCTGAGTTCTTGAGGACATTTAAAACTGGGAGAAGGGGTGGGGTACAATGTAGTAGCCCAGCAAGCTTTTTGGCAAGACGTGTAATTCTTTGTCCTTTCTGTTGGTCAGGTGAGCCAAGATGGGAAGTCACTCCTTGACAAACTTCAGAGACCTTTGACTCCTGGGAGTTCTGATTCCCTCACCGCATCTGCCAACTACTCAAAAGCAGTTCACCATGTCCTGGATGTCATCCATGAAGTATTGCACCACCAGCGCCAACTGGAAAATATCTGGCAGCATCGAAAGGTCCGCTTGCACCAGCGGCTTCAGCTCTGCGTTTTTCAACAGGATGTTCAACAGGTAGGTTTTACTTCACTTTGTGTAAATGCCTTTGTATTCTGTCAGCCTGATGGCACTGACAGGTGAGTTTTGACTGCTAAGATCCATGTTCTTTTAGATAACAAGTGAATAATTCCATGGGATTGACTGAATGATACCAAGTTCTGTGTATTATCAGAACTTGGATATTGGCTATTATGGATAGCACTTACATTTGAAAGTTAGTTCTTCTTAATTTATTTTCTGATTTTAAATTAATATATTTACTTTAAGTCATAAATTATGAAAAAGATTTTTAATATAAACAGCTATTCTGAGTTTTTGCTGGAAGCTGATATTCACATTCTGGGTAAAATTCTGGATTTGAAGTGTCAAAAAGACTTCTTGTTGTAACATGCAAAAAAATTAACAGTGTTACTCTGTAAAATTTTTGGTTTTAAATCCTCAGTGATACTTAATTGACTTAATAGTGTTTCTTTAAAACCTGAGAGTAGTATGATAAGGAATTGTAAAAATTACAGATGAGATTACTTTCTGATAATAACAGTGTTCTTGAATTAATTGTTATTAGCTGCTATTTTTTAATTATTATGACAACATCCATAAAAGTTAGTAGTAACATACAGGCATTAGTATATCTGACATAGCTTTGTCTTTTTAAAGTAAAACAACATAAAAGTCCTTGATTGATGGATTTTTAGTAAGCATAAAATGTTGGCTTTGGACTACAATTAACAGAGACATTAGTAATTTATCCTTGAAGAGCTCATCTTCATAAAAAAGTAAAGATGGCTGATATTTGCTGATCATGTTCTTTCATTTCAGTGTAAAAGTGTTCACAAATCACAACTTCTGAATGGGGATTTTAGATAGATAGCCATAGTTCTGATTAAACTAATAGTTTTTCTTCAGTATTAGTTGCACTTTAAGCTAAATTTCTTGTACTTTCCTGTTTCAAGAAGATACTGGATGTGAGCAGTTGGGAGTGAAATAACTGATATTCATCATTTACAGTAGCTGAAAAAGGTCATTTAGGCAGATGGTAGGGAGACTGAGCAATCTTGATAACTGAACTTTCTTTGACATCTGGTGACTATCTCTTAATGTAATTAAAGAAAATAACTTAAATACTTAAGCAGTAAATTATGTAAAATCTTTAAACTTTATTACCTAATTTTTTATCTGAAAAGAAGCATATTTGAAAGACAGACTGTTATCCAGATTGTCAATGCTGATGTGTGACAAAGGATGTAGGAAGGCATGAAGGTTAGCTGACAAGATAGTAAAAGAAAGCAGAGGGAATGTTATGAATGGCCAGCAAGGGCACAGAGAACCAGAGACTCCATTTATGATGCCATTTTATAAATCCTTGAGGCTCTCCAGGAAGATTACAGCATAAGCAGTGGCTAGTAAGGAGGGTCCAGTGCTGGTACTTGCATGAGTAGTCAATGAAGGGCCAACTCAGAAGATGCTCTGATTCTATGATGAGGCACAACCCAGAAATTAATCACCTCTTAAATTGAAAAGGCTTTGTAAGTAATCTTCAGAAACTGAAATTAACACAGTAATTTGATTCTCAGGGAAAAATGTAGGTCCTCTCAGTAGCCTGGTGCTAACAAGTAGAGATTGGATGATGGAACTTTCTCCTCTAGTTTGAATTCAGTTCAAGTAGGACCTACTTAGGCAATCTAGGCCAAGGGGTCTCCTGAGGTAATTTGCCAGGTGCATAATTCAAATTTTGGGCCTCTAGGCCAGGCTTTAGGCAGTTTATTTCCTGGGGGAAGGTGTTCATTAAATGCTGCAGAGAGTCTTACTGTACTGCTCCGACTCTTTGCCTTTAATATCTTCGGAGTCATAAAATGCTTGTAGGAAATTTTCATTTTCTGCTCCGTCCTATATCATAGTTCTTAGTGTAGAGGAGTTAGCTCTCAGACTGCTTTGTTCTTTGAAGTTGGCAAATAACCCATCATTAGACTCAAATCGTGCAGTCACCACTAGGTTCTTCAGCAAGATGCTGGATTTACCTTCTCTGTATTAGACTCATCAGCCTTTGGAACTGTTGCATTTAAGACGAAGTAGTCACAGATTTGAGAACGAAGTGGACAGCTTTACATATTTTTATAATTTCCAGTATCAGAAATGTGCTATCCAAATCATGAATGGGGATTATGAGTACACCAGAAGTTTTCAGTATGAACCAGTTGCCTCAAGAATGTTGATCCATATTGACTTATTATTCAGTACATGCCTTACCTACTGGCTGGAGAAATTTCTTTCATCCTGTTTATGCCTATGGTTTCTTTATATGCTTTGCAAGACAGACATTGAATTAAGGTAGCAAGAGATCCTCTTGACAATTTGAAGCTGCAGCCTTTTGTGCTGATGCACATCTTTATCAACCACATGAAATTTCAAGCTAGATCTGTACAGATGTGCAGCCCTTGCTTACTGTCTTCCTAAGTCCTTCCCTTAGTTTCCAGTAATTACCACTGTCAGAGATTGTCCTTTGGTTTATCTCTGTAATGACTGTTAATTACTGAAATGTTGCATGTGGAAGTATAGCTCCTTATGTTGCTTTAACTTAACTTTACAGATATTGGGTATTTTTGGCGTTGCATTATGAATCATAGTGTGAATTTTGGTCACTGTTCCCTTTCATAATGCAACTTCTTATACTAGGATTTCAGTGCAGGTCAGTCTGTAGGACAATGACCATCCATATCAGATAGATTAATCTAGTAGCCACAGCAGATGTCTTAGAGATTGTAGCTCTCTCAGCTTTGAAAATTTATCTGGGGAAAAAAGTGGTCTCTCATAAAAAAAATTCTTTTTTTCTTGCAAAACATAAGCAAAACAACTATATCAGATCATCCTAATTTATCTGAGAAATGTTAGTTTTTCATTTGAATAATCACTAACACCATTCAGTGCATGAAATTACCCTTTTTTGAGGTATTAGTTAAATTTATATCCGAGACATTTCTGGAATGGTTTATGTAAAACTCCAAAGCAACTTTCTTTCTAAAATACTTTAGTTTTTGTTTGCACATTCTCTCTGTGTTCAAATGTTAAAAAATTCAATTTAGATTGATTGAGAAGCTAACATGAAAACACTGTCAGTAAAGTTAAATGTGGTGAGGTTTTTTTTCTTTTCAGAATAAGCTAAGTGTGACTGTCTTCCACTGTTTATAGTTAGTTTGCCCATAGTGGCAAGCAACCAAGTGCATTGTAAGTGAATCTATAGCTGTCCTTCTGCATGAGTCAGTGATTTCCTCCTCCTCCCTCTGCTGGATTAATGAAATAACTCAGTTCATGGAAGTGTTAAGTGAGTGACAGAGCTGAGTTGGAGGAGAGAATTGGCCGTGTTGAGCTGGTACTTCACTTTGTGTTACTTCCACCTTAGAAAGTTCATTGGGTTTTTTCTTCCATCTTGCCTGTTCTTGTATACTGGGAAGCTGTTTCTAGTGGAGCTTTCCAAATGAACAGAAACATTGTGGTGATATCTGAGTACACCAAAATCATCTGCTGATCTTTTGAAGCAAGTGGTTAGGAAAGTAGTGCATAAAATAATGAAAATAGTAGATAAGAAATTAATTACAGAAAATTTGAAATTTGAAATGTGAAAACATATGACAGTCTTAAACTGAATAGAGTCCTGAGTTTGACTTTAGGTGGCAGAAGCATGCTGAGAGATCTAGTTCCTGGTTAGTTTGTATATTAACATCTAAGAAAAGGATTTTTATTTTAATTTAAAAAAAAAAGTCTGGGCACTGGCACTCAGTTGTCTATGCAGCCCTTCTAATATAAACCATACTAGTAAAAGTATGATTTTTTTGTTTAGGAGCTAATAAGCTTACCAAGTAGATAATAGTCAGCCTTTCATCTAAGGAAAGGAGCTGACTGATTCTGATCGGAAGCAATAAAGCAGACTTGGAACAGCAACATGGACTTCTACTCTTTCTAGGTCGTGAAAGGTCAAAATTGAGCATAAAGATAATGTTTCTGGTAGAGTGATACTGCTGACACTCTTATGATCAGAGTTTTGGTGCCTGAAAAACTCTTCTGGTTAGCTTGCAAGCCAGAAATTTTGTAAAACATGCTGGTAGGAGGTGTTTTGGTGGGATTGGGGGGGGATTAATTGTTTTTGTTGTTGTTGGGGGGAGGTGTTTTGATTTGGTTTGGCTTTGGATTTTTTTCCCCCAAGAAATATATTTATTTGATCATAGTGGGTATCTTCTCTGTCCATGTTGGATAAATGTACTGCTTCTTGCATGATCTGCCTGCCTCAGGACAGGTTAAAGTTACTGGTTTCAGACTTGACTAATGAAGGGCGGGCCATGAATGCTTGCTACTTGCTAGCATCAACATGATTTCACTGTGTGATTCCCATGTGGCTTTTGAAGGCGGTTCCAGTGTAAAATGGTTCTTTTTTCGAGAGAGTATTTCCACATTTTAACTACCTGAAGATCAGAAATGCAGAGATTTCCGTCTTCCCCTTCTGAATGCTATGTCAGCAGCAAGTAAGTGGAGATCAGAAAAGTGAATTTATGCAAAGTAGGTAAAGGGGTGGGGGGTGAGAAATGGATAAGCGTGGGAAAGACTGGTGAAAATGTACATGTTGAATCTGCAAAAGATCAGATTTACTTCTGTGAATAGCATATACCACACATTTTACAGCCATGTGCAATGATTTTGTTAATATGAAGCTGTCTTTCCATAGTAGTTTCTTCTATCATATATTCTTTTGGGAGCTAGAAGAGTAAGCATTTTTCTAGATTCAGTGTTGGGCATAAGGATGGTTTTGCTGAGACTGCAGTAGAACTTAATTGCCTCGTTAAAGCAGCTTGCTTCAGTGGAGGATGATATTATTCATCCTTTCACTGAAAAATGTTGAGCCTCTTAGACTCCTGCATATTACCTAAGTACCAGACTGAATTCCATTTGCTTTCAGTATTGGTAGAAGAGTCCTTAGTGGCTCAGTATGATGATTTCTGTAACTTACTTCTCCCAGGAAGAGGAAGAAAATGGGTAAGTTTCTAAAAGGCTAATATCCGTGCCAACTAGTGGTGTTGTCCTTTGATTGAAGTGGTGTCTAAAGCACTTACTGATGGGAAGAGCCTAACTTGACTCTGACTCTACATGCTATAAAATTCCCAAGAGTCTTTCCTCAGTTTTGTTAAGATTCAAGGTATGAAGGCTGAACACTAATGAGACTTATATTCATACTGATTTCACTTAGAGGCAGTAATGTTTATCTAGTTGAGTGGTTTATGTCATGATCTGTGTACTGGATTTCTATGACAATTTCTTCCCTTGAGAAGGTACTCAGCAATATTTGGAGCAAAAATCATTCTCTCTGGGCTGCTTTCTGCGTTTCATCCCATGCTTTCTGGGACTGATTTTGCTGTTGATTTAATTTGTTAGCTTGTAACTGTTAGTAGTCTCCAGAGTCCAGTATAATTTCATCCAAACACATCTCTTTTCAGCTCTTTTTATAATGGGAAAAGTAGTCTCCTGAAACTAGTCAAAAGTATTGGTAATAATAACTTGATGTCATGTTTAGCTGCTTACTCTCCTTTCTCCGATCAATATTTTACCTTGAAAGAGGAAAATAAAAACTTGTGTTGACCTAAAACGCAATAATATTCTTTTGGCAACACTTACTAGGAAAACAAATATTGCATAAGTTAAGTATGGAGATTTAATGAAGTGTTGGTGATTTGAAGTGGCTGTATTTTGTGGTATTAGGGAATTGTTTGTTGTTTTGAAGATGTCCAGTAGGAGAGAGCTTGCAAATGGAAAAATATTTGCATGGTCAAGATAAATGAGAAAACCATGTTTTCATTCTTCTGCTAAAGAAAGTATGGTTGTTTTTCATGGGAATAGTGTGTGGGATTACATGTGTATTGAATGTGGTTGTGAGTGGTGTTACAGGAATGGTTCTCAAATCTGTGTGGAAGAAAAAATTCTTTCTCTTTAGTTATAGTCAACTATACTTTCAGTACAAGAAGACCTCACCCAACTTCAGGAATCAGAGTAAATGACACTAGTAGGTAAGAAGAGGCACAGTACAGGCTTTTGAAAGTTATTTTCAAAACCAACTAAAATATTAGTGTTCTAAAGAAAAAGGAACACTGAAGGTGAATATTAGGTAAGATATTTTGCACCACTACATACGTGCTGTGTAGATATGGTTAGCTGATATTAGAAAATTGTTTATGTGCTGTTGTTTTGAATTCTGAATGTCATTCTTGAACCTTTTGAGTATCTTCCAAAAAACTGAATACCATATGCGTACTTAATTAATGGATTAAGTTATGGCTAGGAAGTATTAGTTTGAAGAGAGGTTAGGTATTTTTTTTCATTCACCCATCAGAAATTTGGTATGTGTGCAGGAATCTTTTGTGTTAACTGACAGAAACTAATTACATATACAGTTTTTACTATTTATAAAGCTGTCAGCCCAGTCGTTGTGGTAGAAGTATTACAGTCATTAAAATGTCTTTTGTTCACCACTTTTTCAGCTATAAAATTTACAATAAACAGTTATGTCTGATGTTTTGAGGGGATAGATGCTTCTTAAGAACTGGAGCGTATTCCTTCATATGCTCTGAATATAGACATTTATCTCATAATGATTTCAACTAATTTTTTTGGTTTATTTGAAGTTAGTTACTACTGAATCTTGCTTCGTGACTCAATAATATGTAGAAGGGAAAGTGAGTTTTCATCTAAAGAAGAGCTTCACTGTGTTATTCACCAGCAATGTACAAGCTTCATTAGTGTTACCTTGCAGAAAAATATCAGCTGAAGGTGTAAACAGATTAGAGAGACCCTCACAAGGGGTTTGCCACTTGGGTCAAATTACTGTCAAATTGATGAATGTGGAGAAATGGGGATGTCCTTGGTAGGCTTAGAAATATAGATATAATCTTGAATCACACTATTTTGCTAGTCTGAGCTTATTACTGCCTTGAGAAAAGTTAAATGAGATGTAATTAATGTCCTTCAATGGCAACATCATGTTTTTATCCAACAGTTCAGTTCTTTTTAAGCAGTGCCTTTACAGCTTCTCAATTGCTTGAATAATTGTCTTTTTGTTGTAACATTCAATATGGCTACTCAGGGTTTCTGTGTGTCTCTCTTCTGTACCACAGGTGTTGGATTGGATTGAAAACCATGGAGAAGCTTTTCTTAGCAAACACACTGGAGTGGGAAAATCCCTGCATCGGGCCAGAGCTTTGCAGAAGCGCCATGAAGACTTCGAAGAGGTTGCGCAGGTAAAAGCAGTTGCATGAAGGACTGTACACTGGTTATGGAAATAAATGAAATATTCCTGCTTTTGTACTACAGGGCTGTGCAGAGGGACCTCCAGTGTAAAACATTCAGTTCCAAGAAGGGACTATTTTGTTCCTGTTGCAAGTTTTTTTTTTTTCTCTTTTATGCTCCATCTTAGAAAAAAAGAAAGACAAACTTCCAAAGTCGTGGACGCTGTGGGCCTTAAAGTACAGTAGAACTGCTTTGGCATTATTTTAACTTGTATTTGTTAAAAATTTTTTTATTGTTTCAAAAGCATTCTTTCAACTATTGATTTACAAAAGAATGCAAGCTTTCCTTTCAAAGTGGCTTAGTTCCATGGGATTCTAGGATTTAAACTTTTCTGCAGCCTGTTAGAGATGATGAAGAGGAATTGAAAGTCCTGCTTTCTGACTTAAAGCTTGGGGAGCTCTGACATTCTTTTTGCAGTCTCATGGAGAGGAAGGGGGACTCCTAAGAAATCAGGTGAGCCAGCAAATTGGCCAACCTGGCTTGAGCTTTTTTCTTTAGATACAATTGAATTTGTATATGCCCTCTTCTTCTGAACCACCCTTAGTTTAGTCTTAAGTGATGATACTACTTCAGAACACATTTTTCTGTGAAAAAAAATGAAAACAAATAGAGGTACAAAGGAATGCAGGGAAGTTAACAAGGAGCTGATGTAGCTGATAGTCTCTAAAAGGGGATGTGAGGTGATGAAAAACCCTGTGAAGGAAGCTGAAGGCTAGAATCCTCCCCGTTAGTAACGTGCACTGTCTGCCCAGTGTTAATGATGGATAAGAAAAAACATCTCCAAGATTAATCAAGAAAAATCTCCAAAGGTGAGATTGATATAGAGGTGCTTCAGTTAGGTAATTTTTAGGTAATTGTGACGTTATATGCAGGAGTTCAGCAGTGACACTTGCTATGAGGAATGCATCAGAAGTGTTGTTTACAGTTTGCCTGTTGAGTGGAAGATTAAGCTCTTGATAAAATTTTATTGTAAATACAGTCTTAGAGCACTCCAGTGGCTGAGGACTTGAAATAGCATCAGAAAACTTCCTCAATATTGATTTCCTGTAAAATTTTCAGAAATAATAGGTGGTGTTACTTCTGTATATATACATGCTGGATTTTCTATGTGTATGTCTATTACTTCATTTTTAGTAAAAAGTAATATTTTCCATGTGGAAATACTTACTTTTCTAGATCATACAAGGAGTCTATTTCTGTGAGATACTTAACAAAGCCTGAATGATCTCATACTTAATACTGTATTATTTGGGTGAAAAAGAAGAAAATGTTTGAGTAGCCAAAAGGGGATGAACTGCATAGAAATGTTACTGAGATGTTAAAAAAAATCTTGTTAATTTGCATTATACTTTAAAGCAGAAAACTGTAAAGCAAGTGCTTACTAAAAACTTTCTAAAACTGAATGTTATTGGAGTTTGAAATTATCTCTTCAGGGAATGGGTGGACGTTCTATTTTTGGAGATACTGAAAGCTTAGATTGGTCAAAGAACTTAAATATTCTACAGGGGACTATCTTCCACTGACAGAAGAAGGACAAAATGATCTAATAAGTATTTTTTTCATCTCTAACTCTTGAGTGTGTAGTGAGTTATTGCCAAGAGAGGCACACCCTCTGAGCTGTTCCTCTTACTTGCTGTAAAACCGCATATAAGCAGCCCGAAAGGCATTCCTGTTGTTGCTGTTACAAGAAAGATTATGTTCAAGTATAAAACAGCGATTTTAAGTCCCTCTTAAAGCATCAGTAACTTTTGGCTGACTTATTTTCTGCCTACATTTCTAGTTGGTCCAGGTCTTTGTTGTGTTTTTTATTTTGGACTTTTGTTGTTATTGTTGTTGCTCTTTTTGTTGTGATTTTGGTTTTGTTTCTTTTTAATAGGACTCTAGGCATTATTAGGGGTTTTCAGTCAGGTCCAGTCAGAAGTTGAGAGAAAGTAATGTTAAATGAAGTGTCACTGGCATGGCAATCTTCTGGCAAATCCAGGGAACCAACAGTAATGTTGACATGTTCGTGGTCAAAGGCTAACTCCTGATTTTGAAGGGAGTGAAAATTATTTTTCTTTTTTCTTCCTTTCTGCTTCTTCCCACATTCTTTTTTTAACATGAATGAGGTGCCATTTCCTCAACAGCATTCAAAGAGATGTTAAAATAAGCTATGTGTCAAATAGAATAGATGTTCCAGTCAATGGGCTGTGGTCTCACAAATTAGTTACTTTTAAATTCATGTGAAATGAAGGTTTGTTTCTCTTCATTTAACACTTTTTATTATCACTACAAAAGCTAGATAGTCAAAACTCAGCTAATAATCTTCCCTAAATTCTGATTACAAATTCATGCTACACATCGCACACTTTGACTTGCACCCACTATTGTAAAATTGTGTTGCTCTTTTCATGTAAAGCCTGTCCAGTTCAACTTCTACTTACCCATCTTTTTCTTTCTTTCTTGGCCTTCTCTCTGTGTTCATCTTTGTGTCCACCAGACCATTTAGTTAAAGTATCCAAATTTTGACATAATTGATTCCCTTATGGGCATAATTTTTCAGCTTACGAGCACAGGATACAGGTCAATATTGTAGTTTTACTTCTCCATGCATTTTTGTCTGAAATTCTAAGTCACCTTTTCGTGTTTCAAATGTGATCTGTGCTTTTTGACACTAGTCTTATGCTCAAAAACCACAAAAGGTGTATGGTGACAATTAATGGAATTTTCTTCCTTGTCTGAATACATCTTTCATTTCCCTACCAACACCTGTTCCCATCTTCTTTAAGGTTATAAAAATGGGTTATGAATTTGGACTGGTTCAGTAAGCTGTTTTACCCATGAAATGGTTGCAATGCACCAAATTAAAGGTCCATGTCTTACACTCTCTTGTGGCTATCACCAGATGCATAAAGAAAGGGACTATATGCTTAAAAAGATAACTTTTAGCCTCCCAGTTATCTTAGCCTGTTTAATGTTGGAACTGAAGGACATTTCTGAACCAGTATTTAATAGTCACTGATGGACTTTTCTTTCTTTAATTAGACTACTTTTTGAACCCCTTTATGATCTTGGAATGTATGCCAGACCCTGTGGCAATGAGTTATGCAATTTAATTGCTGCTTAGATGAAAAGTACTTTGCTTTTTCATTTTAAGTGTATTGTCTGATGCTTAAATGTGGTAGTGTTCACTGTACTTAATGAATGATCAATCTTATTTTCTATACCTTTAATGACCAGCCTCTGCTGGTCTCTGGACATCCATGTGTCTCTCTTCCCTTTGCAGACCACAATAAACTCCAGATTGTTTGAAGTGCAGTCCATACCTCCACTCACTTTTGTTTCTGTATTAATTGTCAGTAATAGTAATTTATGCACTGGTGTCTGAAATTTAATCTTAGAGTTTTCTGTGATGTGTCATTTCATATGCTTTCTAAAATTATGATGTTTAATCTTTGTGAAGAATATTTAGAAAATATTATTTAACAGAAAGACAAGAAAAATGATGGAATTTGTTGTTGGGGAAGGTGGTAAATTCCATCATGGAAAATTTTTCATCATTTTGGAGAAGAATGCCTTTTAAAGACCTGCTCCTTGGGGCACAGAGGGATAAACTAAAGGTAGTCTTGAAGTTTTTACATGGCTCCTTCTTCTTCCCTGGGATCTGGGGAGAGTGTGCTAGTGAAGATACGCTGAGGAAGTTTGTCACCCTGAAGGCTCCTTTCATTTCCTTCTATTTAGAAAATTTGCATAAGCACCATCAAGGAGGAACTCTTGCTCTTTTTGCCTAACTTTCAACTGGAAGCTGCCCCTTAGGAGGAGCATTTTCAAAATCTTCACATTACTGCTTTTTTCCCTCTGAGCATTGTTTAGAAGTGAGCAGAAGGCTGGGAAAGGCAGTAGTTAGTACTGAAGACCTAGTTGATGCAATTTCTATCCAAAATGCAGTTTATATTATATTCCAGCTCTACTTGGAAGTGATATTTGAGCAATAAGGCATGGGCTGCTGCTAGGTTTGAGAATTGCAACCCCTTTTGAAGCAGCATCCAGGCTGTGATCTTTTCTAAATACAGGCAGTTCACCATCTCCTTTACAGAAAGAGAAGTCAGATGTGCCTGGGCCTGTGTAAAGCAGAAGATACTTCTGGAATTCGTAAACAATGCTTCACATGTGAGATAAAGTTTTCATTAAAATAGGAAACTTCTGTTGAAGCCATCTGCAGCTGGGTGTGGTGCTCTGGACTGATGAAGTAGTTGTTGTTTGAGGAGTGCCTGGAGGCTCTTCGGCCTTGCCCCCTGAACACATGTGAGCTGCAGCCATGGAAGGCAGAACACCCAAGCACAGCTCAGAGTGTCTTCAGGGCCAGCATGGCCTGGGACAGTGCCCTGGGACTGCAGTCTGAGGCATGCAGTAGCCTGCTTCCCTCCAAATAGGATAAGCTTGTGTTTGTCTCTGCAGGCTTTCCCAGGGAAACCAGGGAGGAGTTCTCTATCTCTTTGTGCAACTAAAAAGCTGAAAGTTAAGGAAGGGCTGAGAGTTACATAGTCAAAGTCAAAGAACAGCATGGATTTAATTCCTTGCATAAATAGATCATAAGGGGGAACTCCCCCCAACTATATGAAAGCTGCACTGAGTCATGTAATCTGTCCTGGGCTTGTCTGGTAATTTACCTGATACCCTGGGGGAGAGCTCTTATTTCCAGCCCTTTAGTTCCGTTTTAGGGCTGGACGTGGATTTAATTTTTGTGGCTATTACAATGTTAATTAGAGGTGTGATACTATATTTATGGCAAAGAAAAGCACATTTGCATAGGCTTAACTTATCTTTACAAGGATTGTTTTTACCTGATGTAATTGAGGTTGTGAGAACGTGGAAGGGCAGAAAGGAGAAGAAAAAGGTGTACTGTATATTGTCAAGAATGCTCTTTTCTTTTTTTAGTCTGTGGTGCAAACCTATCAGAAGACCTAATGGTGTGACATAAACAAAGCTTCTTTAGTCTAGATTTGGCTTCAGTTTTTTTTTCTTCAGTAGTTAACATCCTCCTAACCTTCCTTGATGAGAGTTTTGAGAACCATTCTAAAACCTGAAAACCCAAGGTTAGGCTCAAAAAGAGCACCCAAAGTACAACAAAAGTTTGGACTCAGTCCTGTTTTGAATTAACAAGAAAGATACTGAGGCAGGCTGCAAAGGCAGAGCTTTAAGTTGTTAAACACCTGTCTCTTCTCTGGACTGTAGCACTCATCATACATCAGAGACCAGACTTCTTCTGTTGTTTTCTGCTTAGACTCAAGTCTCTTACAGACTTCTGATCTGCCAGGATTTGTTGATCCTAGGATGTATTGGGACACTGTTCCACTAGGACTCTTGGCCACAGCTCACTTCTAAATCTTCCTATGCTACTGCATTTTCACAGATGATGATACACTTGATGCATGTATTTTGGATACCTAACTTCTGTAAGGATGGAGAGAAATGTTCTCTTCTGTGTGTGCTTGGTCACTTTCCACCTTCCTGCTGGACATGTGGACTTGATGTTACATGTCTCTACCAGCAGTTAGAATTTCTTCAGCTCTAGTAGTACAAATCTAGTAGTAAAATTTGAAAAGTCTGCTGTCCCTGACTGCAGTGATTTTTCCAGTGTTGAAGTAGGCCAGTTTGCAAGTGGATTAGGCATTTGGGCTGATCTTTATTCTAGATGTGTATATAAAATACTAATTCCAGGTTTTGTGTTGAGGAGACATTTGAATAGACATAAGTAAGGAATTAATTTATTCACAGTTAAGTGAAAACTTATATAGAAATACAACAAAATCTTTAGTAAAATTATATTGTGCTACCTTTATGAAAAGAAGAAAGACAAATACATTCCAAGACCCTTTTTGTAATTTTGTTTTTATTAGTGGAGTGGCTTTAAAATGTACTGACTGACTTTGTTTCATTTAATTCTTTGAAACTAACTTATTTCCCTCCAGAACACATATACGAATGCAGATAAGCTCCTAGAAGCAGCAGAACAGCTTGCTCAGACTGGGGAGTGTGACCCAGAGGAAATTTATCAAGCTGCCCATCAGCTGGAAGACCGGATACAGGATTTTGTCAGGCGTGTGGAGCAGCGCAAGATCCTGCTGGACATGTCTGTGTCCTTTCACACTCACGTTAAAGAGGTAAAACTTCCACTAATTGTGGTGATAGCTTCAAGCCCTAAACTTGCTATTATCCATTGTTGCTTTCATTGTTATAACATTGCTGTAGGACACCATGAAAACCTCTGTTGTATGATGAGTTTTGGTTTGTCCACTGTGGATTGTGGGCTGGGGTAGCATGGTGGTTCTGTTGGAGAATTTTTAAAATTTGATTGGAGTTTGATTTTTTACTTACAGAGGCAGCTTTTACCTCCTTTGTTGTGCAAGTACACATGCTTGTTCAGTCACAGGGGAGGGAGAAGGGTCAGATCAGGGAACTGGTACAGCTAAAAGTCAGCATTGTGGAGAGAGATACTGTGCACTTTTGTTCTTCATCAAACCAACTGTCCTGTTGTCTGACTTAGCAGAGCTATGGTTAGATTGACATGGTTCAGGAGACCAAAATGTATGGCGGAAGCACGAGGCTACTTAGGGCAACCTTGTTGCCCAGAGAGACTTTGTTTATTTCTCTGTTTTGCACATTGCATTTTTATCTTGTATATTGACAGTTCTTTGCAACCTAAAGATTTTATCTGATAATGACAATGGTTTGCCTCATGTTTGCAATTTTTAGTCTTCTTCCAAGGTCACTAGGAAAAATTCAGCCACACCTAATTTTCAGTAAGATTAGCGTTTTGCTCCAATTCAAAATACAGAACGTGAATTTATAAGCTCATGGGAGAAGACGGAAGAGGCTACAGCAAGAATAAGGACTTCAGTAAGGTGTTTTGGTTTTTGACAATCGTAGGTTACTGGGTTTCTGTTTAGAGCTCAAGTTAAATCTCCTCACTTTTCAAACTCAAAGTCTGAAAAGCTTCTGGATCACAGCATGTCCCAGTGTGTCTTCCTTCCCTTCACTGTACATTGCGAAATGGTCTGGTCAGTGGCAAAGGATAGTATTAAAAGTAGCTTCTTCAGCAAAACCTTCTAGAGGATAAGAGGGGGAGTTTTTTGTAAGTGAAACATCTGCTTTGCACTTGAAACAAAAGCACAAGGCAGTTGGTCTTTGAAGAAGGCCAGGACTGAATTACTTTTTAGCTTTAGATATGAGTGCATAGCTCCCCCATCAGTTTTCTGCTAGATGGTTCCTTGCCAGTACTCTCACAGGACTCGACTTGTTCAAACAAAATATAAATGCTGTTTCATAAACTGTTCTTAGGGGGCAGGTTTTTTGTTTCACTTTCTCAAGCAAATAGTACTGGTCCTTATCTGTTATGAAGCACAGGAGCAGTCAGCTGCTGAAATGCATTCATTGTGTTTTCATATCTATTTCTTCATTACCTGTTTTTCTTAGCATCAAGAGCAACAGCTGGAATGGTATTTAAATAAAATACAGTTGGTTGTGGTGGTAGAAGACTGAGTGTAAAAGGATTTGCTTTCAAAAATGAAAAAAAGCCTGAAAGGCAGACTGAAATGTGAGTCACTGTTGAATAATTCTGGGAGGCTGATCCAGATGTGCTGACACATTGCCACAGCACCTCTAGATAATAATGTTTTATTGAAAAGAAAAAAAATAGCTGTTCTGTATTTTGATTTATTTCTTTGGGAAAATGGCTATTATTTTGAGTCTGTAAGCACACACGGCTGTTACTATGGAAGCCTCTTTGCAGTCCAGACTTTGAGGGAAAAGTACTGTAGTGGCTGATGTTGATTGTTTTTTTTGTTTGTTTTGTGATGTGAATGACCTTTATACCTAGCAATGCAAGGAAAAATTTTAAAACTACCTATTTGTGTAAGGAAGGTTGTATTTTAAATGTTTGCAGTCTAGTTAAAAATACAGATGAGAGAGTGAGGCGGATGGTTCATATTTAGTAGTCTTGTACTTGGTTCAGGTGCAAAGAAACAGCAAGCTCAAAGCTCTCCTGTGCTTTCTGTATTCTGATCTGTTTTCAAGAGTATGTTATTTGTTACCAAATATGCATATGGAGTGCTAAAAAGGCATCACAAAGCAGATGGAAGATAAAAATGCCCTAACCTGAAAGCCATCCATGCTTATTGGCAGGAGAATTGTGTTTCTCCTGCAGGACGTGGGAAGTCGCTGAATAAATTAGTGCATACCTGTAAGCAACATAACCTTTCTGCTGTATTGTGAAGAAATTAATGTGCACACTTAGCTAGTGAAGAGTTCAAGCAGTAGGATGACAGGTTAGTTGTTAAACCAGAAAGAGATGCCTTAGTTGTTAAATTAAAAAATAAATAGATAAAAAAACAACACCAAAAGGCCCAACCCACCAACCAGTCAACCCCCAAAACACAAAAAAAAACCCAAACAAAAGAAAACACCAACAATGCATTCTGCCCTTGAAGTATTCAGGGCAAATTCTGTCTCTAGTATCTTTTTTGTGTCTTCCATGTAAAAAAACAAACACAAAGAGTTAAACTCCTGTTTGTGTGTGACAGTTTGGAGGGAGCTGCAGAGCTTAGAAAAGCTGTTTGTCTGAGTTGTTCTGTTTGAGACTTTTGAAATCTGGCTCCAGAGTCCTTCCAATCCCTTGTTTCTTTTTGAAGTAGGATGTTTCAGAATGTTTTATTCTTTTTCCCCAGAAATACTTCATGTTGAATGAATGCTTCTCATTTGATTGAGAGTATTCCAATACCACTTCTCCCCTTGTAGATTTACATAACCTTTATACCTGATGCAGAATTTGCCTGCAACCTTTCTCAGCTTCCCTAGGAAGCAGCAGCCCTTCAGTGACAGCGCAGTATTCTCACTCTGTTCATGATGAGTAAATCAGCACAGTTTCTGCTTTCAACAGTGTGCTTGCCACAAAAAGCTCTTCCTGAAATTGACAGCAAAGCAGCGGTGTTCTATGTGTGCAGCAGCCTGTTATGATGCACGTGGAAATACTGTCTGTCTTTAGCAGAAGTTTTGTAGTGAGGTAGTTACGAGCTGGTAGAGCTTCCCGTGGCTTACAAATACCAAAAAACCAACATATAAGTCCTCAGACTCCTCATAGACTAACCTCAATAGACAATATTTTTCACTGGGGAAAAGAAGGATCTATTCAGAAATGACAGAAATACAGTGTTCTGTAATGGTATCACTCATTTTGCTTAGTGGTGATCTGAGAAAATCAGTGCTTGCTATTTGTTAACTGTGATTACATGCTGCTGTCTTATTACTAGTATTAAAATTGTAAGGTTGTGAATATTGATTTTTAGCTCCCATGCATACAGTGAGAAATTTCAGTCTATAAGCCAGACTTCAGTGAAGTGATATACTCAAGTTAAGCTGTGCACTGGCAAGCTTTAAGTATTTGGGATCATAAATGTCCCTGTCAGGATCTTTGCATTGGAAGTACTATCTTGACAGATTCCTGGCCTGAGGATGGGTAAGATACAACTGAACATCTGAAACAGACCATTGCAAGACATTGGAACTCCTATGGCTTTTGTTCGTTTGGACATTTAACAATATGGCATAGGATGAGATGAGAAAAAAATTGCACAGGTAAAAGATAACACTGAAAGATAACAGTAACAAATAAGCAATTTTCATAAAAGGTTGTGTGCAGAGCACCAGGAGCAGGAGTCTCAATAGTCTCTGCTATGAAGTGTGTCACAGACTAGAGATGAACAGCATTTTGGTGTGAGTTCAGATTCCATACACAGACATACACATGTGCACACACACTCTCTCCAAAATGGCTCCCTCAGCATCTGTGAGTGGGAAGACTGAAATCCTGTCCAAGCCAGGTGTTTGTTGTAGTGCCAAAGTAGAGCAACAGATATTTTCCTAACTGGAGTCAAGTGTGGGAATGCAGACCAGAATGACTGTATGTGGAAGAGAGTGATCTCTTACGAGCCTGTTGGTTTTTTGCATATAACCTTTAGTATGTATTCTGACAAGTTGATTATAAAATAGCTCAGAGCACTTTGTATTTAGACACAGTATGCTTAATGGTATTATTAGAAGACATGACTACTTTTTTCATCTTACTCAAACTAAACTTTGCTCCAGAATAGACTGAGGTTGAAACAAAGAGAAGGGAAGTGGAATTGGCTAGGTTTTCAGATACAAAACCATCATTACCAAAGTAATGAAACAGCAGTCTGTGCAAGCTCTGGAATGAAGGTGGCATTATTTTAGGGGTGCCAGTGCATGGGAGGGCAGAGGAGGCCTTGCTTTGGCCATGGTGCTGCCCATTCATTCACATCTACCTATGACGCTTGTGCATTCGATTCAAAAAAGCTTGTTTGTAATAGACTCGCTTTGTCTCACAACTGACTGCTGGAAATACACTTTCCTGTGCATTGCCCAGTATGGGATGGTGTCGGCCTTGCATTCATTTTGTGTCAAGGTAGACCCTGAGATGACAGTGCTGCTCCTTTGGTTGCATGTCCCTCATGGGCATTTGATCTTTCTGTGCTGGTGGTCTACAGGCTAAATTTGCATGTCACAAAAAGGGTGTTTTCTCCTCTACATGCTGTTTCCAGCAGCAGAGCATCTTTTGGATGCCTGCATCCAAGTGTAAAGGCTTCATCCATTTGGCTTGTGCATCTCTAGTATTTTTATTGTGTCATTATAGCACAGTAGTGGTCAGTGTAACAGGTCTGCTGAAAGATATGAAGTGCACTCTGGTCAGGATTTTGATACACTGCTCATCTGGTGAGAGTTGTGGAGGACAGTTGTAAATCTGTAATGGGGAGCACTCTCAGTGGCTGCACACTCAAGTATGTAGTGGCTTACTGGTGGTAGGACTGGAATTCAGTTCCCCAGCACGGCCTTTCTTCTCATTTGAGTTTTTCAATACTGGTACCCCTCTTTGCTTGGAAAAAAGGATGAAATTTAAGTCCCAGTGTTACTGAAATAGCACTAACTGCTTGAAAAAAGTGAGGCAGACCTAGGCCTTTATGCTCTATTAAGCTATGTATAGACATTTTTCTCTTGTTCAGTTAAGAAATAGGGCAAATGTTAACAGGGTAGTAGTAGTTGATGTAGTTTTATGAACATGTGGGAAACTTGGTTTTGCTGCGAGGATGAATTTATTCTGAATAAGAAATAATTTCCTTTATAACCATAGGATATATAGGGATATTTGAAGCTTTTAAAGATAACTATATCTAATAAAAAAAAAGCAGACGTTTAATGTCTTAAATGCCACTGAAAAGCCCTGGAAGACAAACCCCAGGGTGTTTAACATCTTAAAGTTTTTGTTTTTGAAAAGATGCATCTTTTGTGCACTGCATATCCTCAAAGCCAAAGCTTACAGGCAGACGTACACACACTTGCCCCTTTCTATGCCTAGACATACTCGTTAGGGACCATCATTGCAACATTTGGCCGTGTACAAATAATAGGTCCTTCAACAACTGTGCCTGTGGTAATGCCCATACTGCAACACTGTGCTGGGCAACGAGGGCAGAAAGAGGAATTTGCTCTGTTTTACACACAGAAACCATGTGCCTTTCTTTGCCTGAGCCTACTGAACAGGCAGACTGCATATCCAAAAGCTATTATTATAAAACTGAAAAAATAACTTGTGAAAGAGTGTGATGGATATTTTACCTTAATAAAATAACTGTGCTCTAGGGTGAAGTATTTACTCAAAAACAATTGTTCTCTGTTAATATTCAGCAAAATACAGTAGGGTCTTATTTAACTGCAGTCTTTCAGGAGATTGCAGAAATGGGACTTAAATGGATAGAGGCCCATGATGGAAACACTGAAACTTCCAGGATGTTGCAGACAATTGAAATAATACTATCTCAGTGACTAATGGCATGCTCCCAAGAACTTAGGAAAGAGGTAGTACAGGATGCAGGCTCATTCAAGCAGATGTTTCTTAGTTTCTTAGATGCTATATTTAGATCAAGAAAAAAATCTGCTGAGTGAAACATTTGCCTGTCAGGGATTCAGAATTTTATTTCCCTCTATAATTTTAATTCTGATAAGATGCAAAGAGAAGATGAAAAGAGAAGGACCTCCTTCTGTGACTGGATTGAGTTTTGTATGCAGTTTTTCTCACCGTATATTAGAGCTGTCTTGCTGCTGGATAAAGTTCTTACTGAGATCAGAGGACTTGATAGTTTGTTTAGGAATCTTCATGCTACTTCTCTTACAAAGAATAGGAAAAAATATGACTGGAAGTTGCTCAAAAGTTCACACCGAGAGAAAGATAATAGCTTTTTAATGATGAGTTTGTGATTTTTTCCCGACTGGATTTTTGTTGCCAAGCTCTCTTTTATGGAATAATGTGTTACTTCAGAAAGTCATTGCACTGTAAAATCTGTAATTCTGCATTGCTGAACGTGTAGGGGTAAGCTCTAGTTTCTGTTTACCCCCTGCTGTAAACTGTTTGCTTTCTTTTGGCTTTGCTGTGCAACCTTGTGCAGTCTTCAACCTTAATTTTGTATCTGAAAACAAGGTAATTTATATAATTTCCAGTATATCCAGGGTTCATTCTGGTTTGAAAGCTGTAGAGAAGCCAGCTGGCTACTGCCACCAATTCAGAATTAAGCTTCTCCCAGTACATTGCATGAATTTCTATCCAGTTTTAATAACCTGACAGCTTTATTCATCTATGGTGGCTTTATCATACTTTTGTATATAAACACCTAGATTATTTTGAGGGGAAGATTTTTGTGAGACACTCGGTACAAAAACGTAAAAAGCTTATTTGGTAACGTATTAGAGTAATTTCTGCTATGGAAGTGTCACAGAGCTGTTTAGTCACTTCAGAAATGGCTTAAATTGTTCCACTTTCAACAGCGTATGAATCACAGCTAGGCAAGTCATGCATACTAATTACTCTCCTTCTCTTTCTGCACTTTTCATAAAATGTTTTTGCTTCCCAAGCAGTGGGCAATTCAGCTCATGGATTAGGCAAACCACATATTTTTGAGCCCTTTGGTACCTGGGAGGCCATATACCATGTTTATAGTGATGCCATGCTGAGCAGGCACTAAGCCAGTCAGCGTCACACTTGGTTGTGCTGGTGCCTATGTCCTTCTGCTCAAAGCAGGTGGCGTTACCTTGAACTGGCTGTGCAGAGGGAAAGGTCTGCATGTCCTCTGTTGGCTTGGTCTCCAGCATCCAGGGTGAGCTCTGAGGGAATTATTCACATGCACAGTACCTCACCAGTCCAGCGCTTGTAGGTTTTGTTGCTTCTGCCAGATCTCGATCCAGTTATAGAAGTGGCTGAAGTGTATGTGAAGAATAAGAAATGAAGGGGTGAGGTGTATTCCTTGTAGAGGTCTCGCACAGCACAGCTGCAGAAGGCATGTTGCTAAAAATTGAAGTGGCTCTCAGACTTGTCTTGAGCTACAGTACGGGTACTTCTAAGGGACCCAGGAGGCAAACTTGATACAGTCTGAGAGACTCAAAATTATTTAATCTTAGTTCCTCTATAGTAAATATGTGTAAATTTGGCCTTTTGTAAGCAGCACAGTAAGCATGGAGTGTATGTAAACATGTAGAGCCAGCCATGTCTTCCAACCAGCACCAAGCACATTGCAGAAAACAACAAAGTGTTGCTCTCAGATTTCTGTATCTGCACAGTTGCAAGCTGTACTGGTTGTGTACACACCAGCTCATTTGAAAGGTCTCTGACTTGATGCCCTATTTTTATGGCTCAGGCATAAACTTCACTAGCTAAGAGAGGAATAAATACATGTCCCCTGGGCACTGAGTAAAATTTTCAGATTGTATTTTCAGGCTTCTTGCTCTTAAGGTTCATTCATTACCGAGTTGAAATTGCATTCCAAAGTATGCATTTGGAAAAAAAAAATATTTTGGATCCTGCATTGGGTTATGCTGGAATGAATGTTGACGAGTGCTTCTGACCCACTTGTTAAATTCTATTGATTTGTGGTCCTTTTAATATGAAAGACTGCTGTGGTGTTTATTCTGTGGAATTGCATTCAGGTTTGTGACAAGCACTGTCTTTGAAGCGTATGAGTAGTCAGAAAAACAGTGTGTATGAACAGACAGTTCTGATTTGGGGAGGAGGGGGTAGTAGATTTGTAGAAGAGTCTGGTTAAATCTTATTAGTTCATCCCAGTTATGAAAACATGGCCTATAACGTGGTTTACTCAAACCCTACAGGAGGCATGTGAAGCTATGAGATACCAAAACTGGCATGTGATTTTAAAACAAAGTTTCAAAGGAACTAATTAATCAAGACCTGGAATCTTTCACTAAGTTTTATATTTTAATGTAGTAGTTAGGAAACCTTTATGACCGGAACATACATATACAAACAGCAGCATGAAAGGGCTATTTCTGTAGAAAATATTTAGCAAAGAAATAAAGAGAACATTCGAGTTTCTCTCTTTTGAATTTAAGCCAATTTTGATTGCTTAGTTATGTATTTTAATGATGTTAACCTTTTAATTAGGATCAAAAAGTTAAGATTTTCAAAGGCAGAGATTAAAATGTCATCAAAAGACCTTAATACTTTTGATTGGATCAGAATTTCTCTTTTGGGATAAAAAACAAGCTCTTGTTCTTGGAATAGCAGCATTTGGGATGGGATGGTAAAATAGACAGGAGGGACTGGGTTTAAAGGCTTCCTGTAAGAGCAGCTGTTTCAATGTGATGTTGGTGCTGCTCATGGGAGTATTGCAGGACACAGCTGTGCTCCTGCTGCTTTTTTTCAGTTCCACAATAGATGCCTAATGGTTTGCTGATGAGTGACTTTCACTCAGAGCTTAGGATGCAACAGCTTCCATCATGAAATTGTGGAAAAGAACACTGTAGGGTTCTTCACGTGACCAGCAGTGATACCTGTCCAGTGTATACCATGGGATTTTTGTGTAAGCTGTGGTGCATGGGCATTTTTGAGCAGGCATATGTGCATATGTGAAGCAGGGAGGAAGAATGTTGAATTAACTGGTAGAATTGCTTATGATGATTTTTGTTGTAACAATGTGAAACCGAAATCAGGAGGGCAAACAACATCATGATAGAACAATAACTTCTCCCATCTGATTTGTCTCTGTATTTTGTTTTCTGAAATGCCCTTTCTTTTTCCTTTTTTTGAAGGCCACTGAAAAGTATTATGTTGTCTGTGTGCAGTGTCAGCCTGGCAGTGCAAATTTGATGGTGGCTACAATACATCTCCCTTCCTTCCTTCCTTCCTTCCTCCCTTCTCTTGGAGAGTGTTACCATAGCATTTCTCTCCCAGGGACTCTCGCGCAGAGCTGCAGATGGGATTCTCACTATGAACTCTGTGCTGCTCAATCAGATACGCTCAGTTCTGTAGAAGGAAAATGGGGAA
The DNA here is from genome assembly GCA_013397375.1 of Toxostoma redivivum. NCBI lineage: Eukaryota > Metazoa > Chordata > Aves > Passeriformes > Mimidae > Toxostoma > Toxostoma redivivum. The sequence goes on from VXBI01012063.1 coordinate 64,017, forward strand.
GAGAGGGTGACTTAGCAACACGGATAAAGCTTTCCTGGTATTTCCAAGAAGCGAAAACCTTTTTTGAAACAAGGCTTGTTTTCATTAATATGAGGATGGGATTTTTCTATGAGGAAAAACAAATCCTCTTTCTTCCTGCCACCTCAGTCTGTTTTCTTTTGTCCAGGAAAATGGATTCAGAATAGTTGACTGCCTGATCCTCAGGCTTATGTTTCTTGCTTTTTCCCTTTTCCTTTAGCTATGGACGTGGCTTGAAGAGCTACAGAAAGAGCTGCTTGATGATGTCTATGCTGAGTCTGTGGAGGCTGTCCAAGACCTGATTAAACGTTTTGGTCAACAACAACAAACCACTCTGCAGGTTACTGTCAATGTCATAAAAGAAGGCGAAGATCTCATACAGCAACTAAGGTAAAACAGATTTTTATTTAAATCTCTCCTGGTGTTCATCTGATGTTTTGTGAGGTTCTTTCTATTTTGAGGGTAGAGATGATGAGTAAAAGATATGACCTATAAATAAAACTTGTAAATATTAGGAGTACAGCGATCTTTCATGCTGTACTGATGGTCTCTAAAGCTCTGTTTACAGGAAGCTCAGCTTATAAACACTGCTGCCACAAGAAGGAGATTCTGTTGACATAAGCTACCTTTTTGATAGAAGCAATTATGTGTTTTTGTAGTCTGACATGCAGGGCTCCACAAAATTTTGAGTTCTGAGCAGCAGCCTTCTTATAAAGACACACTTGAATTTGTTTTGCAGCCTGACAAGTAACTTCATTGTAGTAAAAGCCAAGTTTGCAGTCCATTTCATTAAAAAATGATCTGAATAAATAAATTTGGTTCCCAGCTGCTCTGGTATGTGTCTCCTTTGCTGCAGGAGATTAACAAATCTGAATTTGCCGGTTTTATACTCAGCTAAAAGATTAAGTAATTTTTTTTTAATTAACTAATTCTGATTTTCTTTCCTTGCCAGGAAGATTCAGTAAAGTAAATAGTTATCATATGCTACATCCTTTTCACAGTGGAAGCAGTTGTCTCTGGTTTTAAATTTTATCCTCCCTGTAAACAGAATGTCTTTATATGTTGAATTGGGAAAAAAATGAAAGTAATTATTTTCCTAATGTTTTTTTCAAGCACTAGAATATAGTTTGACTTTTTATTTACAAAGATGTACAGACTTAGCTTTCATGCAATATGGTTTGCACCAAACCTTATATGAAGCAGGCTTATATCTTGTGGTCATGTATAGGGTCCAAATTGCATGGGGTTTTTTGTCAATAATGCTCTTTTTTCTTCCCCCTCCCCTCTCTCTACTTTGAATAGGGATTCTGCCATTTCTAGTAACAAGACCCCCCATAACAGCTCGATCAACCACATAGAGACTGTCCTGCAGCAGCTGGATGAGGCCCAGTCTCAGATGGAGGAGCTTTTTCAAGAACGCAAGATCAAACTTGAGCTGTTTCTGCAGCTCCGCATATTTGAAAGAGATGCAATAGATGTGAGTGTTTGCTTTCAGACTTGCACTGCATGCACTTCTCCTCTTGTGCAGGAAATGCTTATGCTGAGATTGTGTAGTTGCATTGGCATGTGGCACAAATGGCTGATAGACTTAATTCTTACCTTTTGTCCTGTATGTGAAAGTGTCAGAAGAGCTCATTGCTCAGCAGAGCTGAGCTTTTTGATTGTCTCTCGGTACATCTTTAAGCAAATGTTAGGTAAAATCAAAATGAATCAGTTACTTCATCCACTAAGTTTAGTTTGAATATCAAACTACATTGATATAACCAGTATGCCTGCAGTTAATATGAATAGGACTTGCAGGATGGTTTTGTACAAATCCTCTAAACTGATGCTTTGTAGTAACAACCCTCTTCTCTTCCTTCTCCAAATCAGCAGTCTTTTCTTCAGTTGGCAGCTGCAAATGGTATTTGGAATTCTATCTTAATCACTGGGAATGTTCTATGGGCTGTCATTGTTTAAAAATAAAATTATTTTCCACCTCTGAAAATAATTCAGTAGCAGTTGTAGTGCTGCACCCCTGCAAAACTTCAAGAAGTTTTGAGCCTGTCCAAACTTTGAAGGGAAGTTATGGCTTATCAGTTGAGAAGTTTCTGTTTGTGTGAAGGAACATGTAGGCAGAGACATGAAATTCCACGGGGAGCTTAGGTTAGCAGAGTTGCATTAAACAACTTCAGCTAAGTTCATATGACTTCATAAAACTACTAGTGCTGTACACAGTGACTGAAACAAGTTGGTGTGTTAGAAAGGTTCAGGGGTTGTTCATTGCTAAATGATCCTGTTTGAGTGTATAACGACTTATCTTGAAATTCTGAAAACTAGGAATTAGAGTGATAATTTTACCCCTTTATTTGTATATAGTAAAAGCTGCAACTGTTGGTTATGAATGTGAGGGTAAAAGAGGCAGTTAGCAGAAAACTTCTCAGATTTAGCTGGGCACGCTGTTACGGGCAGTGCAGAAATAGGCAGACACAGTTCCTTGATCCTTACCCACAGAGGAAGTGAGAGTGTGTGCCCTACAGCAATAACAACTCTGGTGTAAAGGAAGACTAAGAAGGTTTTTTTTTCCCAGTTTTGCAATTCACACTGGTCTGCAGAGAGTTTTCTACTCTAATTATGTGAGAGTAGCTTTTCTACTTTGATCATGTGAGAGTAGCTGTGTCACATATGCATACAATCTTTGCAGGTGTGATCAACAGCTCTTGATGTCTATGACATGTTCTCAGAACACTTTCTTTGGAGGAATGGCAGCTGTGTGGGGCAGTGCATACCAAGAAAATTTATGGAAGACTTAGGATAAAGGTTTGAGTGAAGTTCACTATTAAGTTGATTGCTCTCTGTTGTAGGTGACATGAGCCAGGATTCTACAGTAGCAAAAGGCTAGTTGCAGGAGCCCTGCTTTGCAGATGTGTTCTAATCCTTCAGTTCAGGACAATATCTATATAGGTAGGAGTACTTCTGATACTGCTCCTTGGTGATGCCCATAGGATTTTGCATCAGAAAGCTGCAAACCCTAACTCCATAGAATCATAGAATAGATTATACTGAGTTGGAAGGGACCCACAAGGATCATCAAGTCCTGATCCTGCACAGGACATGCCCAGAGTCAATCCATGTGCCCAAACATTTCTTGAACTCTGTCAGTCTTAGTGCTGTGACCATTTCCCTGTGGAGCTTGTTACAGTGCCCAACTACTCTCTGGGAGAAGAACCTTTTCCTGATATCCAGCCTAAACCTCCTCTAGCTCTGCTTCTTGTTGCCTCCTCGAGTCTGGTCACTGTTCACAAGAATGAAGATGTTGTTACCTGCCCTTGCACTTCCCCTCATGAGGAAGCTGTAACTGCAATGAAGTCTCCCCTAAGTCTCCTCTTCTCCAGGCTGAACAGACCAAGTGACCGCAGCTGCTCCTCAGATGGCTTCCTCTCTGAACCCTCCACCCTCTTTGTGGCCCTCCTTAGGATTCTCTCTAATAGATTAGTGTGTTTTTATAATGTAGTGCCCAAAATTGCACACACTTGACAGGTCTTGCTTTTTCTAAACCTGGAACTTTGCCTGCTTTACATTTTGCCACATACAACAATATGGCAAATAAAGCAAAGTGCCAGTTATCCTGTTGAAAGAGTTGGTATAATTTCTCTATATGGCTTGGAAATAGAAATCATGCGTATTTTAGATTGATGGAGAGTCCTTCAGGGAAGAAAATGGCCCTGGCTGCAGAATGACTTCAGCAAAATGTTGTTTTTTTTGCTGTCTCTTTATTATGTCTTCTCTGCTTCCTCAGCAAAGCACGCTTCTCTTTTCCCTCTCCCTGAAGGCAGACATCTGTTCGGAAACTTCCAGGAAGATAATGTGGGGACTAGTTCCAGGTCAGTTGTTTGAAAACAGAAGCTCAGCTGAAGTAACTTGATAATGAGGAGGAGCCAGATGCCAGCTAGGAATTTGCAGACCTTGTTTTGACCTTCTCCTTCCTCCAGGATTTTGTGTGACTGGTCCAGTCAATTAAGACTTGGCTGTAGGGGCAGTTCATTCAGGGGAGCATCCTGTGAGGACAGCTTTTCTTGAAGGCAAGTAGTATTTCTAGCTTCTCTTACTGCTTGCAAAATTACACAGGCTAAAATGGGAGAAGGGGCTCCCCTCGCACTACAGGATTATAGCTATGCAGCTGTTCTTCTGGGGACAGTGGTGAGATTTGCAGGCAGGGTTATTTCCCTTCTTCTCCTTAATCTTCCCATATAATTTGCTGATAGATACTTTATTTCTTTTATGCTACAACTTCACTCCCACTCTTCTGAAATTGATGTAACTGCAGTACTGTCTCTATTTTGCCCCTTGCTCTTGGCATATAGACTTGACCTTCTCTATCCTCGGCATGATTTTTAGTGACATTGGTGAGCTGAGTTGGAAGGACTCCTTTGTAAATGCTTATATTGACTAAAGGCAAGAATGAGCAAAATAATGTAGGTGAAGATTCCCTTGCTAATGTGATTAGGTACATGAGGAAGGTGTGTGTGAACCCAGCCAGTGGGATGGTAACACAGCAAACTACACAGTCCGAAATGTGCTTGTCTCATCTGTGTCTGAGCATTTTTGCCTCTCTGTAACTTGCCTTTAGGCCTATGCTAGGGCTCTACACAGAGCATACCACACACTTTTCAGCTCACAGCTTTATCTCAACTCTATTTTTGGATCGTACTTACAAGATGCCTGTTAAATCATACTGCTGAAAAGACGAGGATGCAAAATGTAAGCTATCACAGAGACCTAACTCTTATCCCTTTCCCATTTTCCCTTTTATTTTTTTTTCCTCCTCAACACATAATACTTACTAGGTCTTGGTGAGCACTCAGTTGGTACCATGAATAGTAGGCACTTCTGAGAACAGATCTGTGGTTCTTTATTTCTTTCCCACTCAGTATGAAAGACTCTGCACCCCTTCTGTATTATATCCTGCCTTATTAGTGTTACCTTTACATTTAATGGAATGTAGCAATGTCAGGCAGCTCAGAATCTGCACTAGGAACTTCTTGAACACATGCTATGGTAAATTGTTAGCCTGTGTTTATGGTGGGTTGTCCATTTCCTAAGAGCAGTATGAATTTGTGATTCAGTTACTTTAGATTTCTATTAGTCATTTGTTCTGTTTGTTTAATGCTGATTGTCTTGACAAAACTTTACAAGCAAAATGAGAGCCTGCTTGCTTTGAAAATATTGTCTGTAAAGCAGAACTTGAGGGGAAGCACTGAAGAGTGTGGGCAGAGAGGGCTTAGTGAATGTTATTTCTGTACTAACTCTGCCTTCAGATTTGCACAGTGGGTACAACGGCTGAAACAGACCACCTTGTACCACCTAATCACTGCTGATATAATATGAGGATTACTGCCCTTGTTAGGAACCTTCTCTGTGATGGTCATTGACTACTTACCTTTTGAATCAGTGTGGAAACACGCTGGCATTATTTATTTGAATCGTGGGCATCCTGACCTTTTGAAAGGGAAAGGAAATGCATTGGTCTTGTTCAGAGTGCTTCAAACTGTTTTAAAGAGCATGTGTGCTATGATCTTAAGCATGGCGTTGGTTGTATGAAATAGCATGGGAAAAGCTATAATTCTTACTGGCTATTCATGTTCTTTGGAGGCACTATCAGTGAAACCTCTTGGCTGATCACATGGTTTTGACCCCTTGAAATTACTTGTTTTTCCTATCAAGTGAAGGGAATCTTAGGAGCTAGTGACTACAAACCATTTTATTATTGTAACAATACTGACACAGCCACAGCAGTGTCATATTGTGAGCTTACTGGGTTTTTTTACCTCATTCCCACTTAAATTCCTAGTAAAAAAGATAAGGTTTGGCATCTGTTCTGACTGGCTTTCCTTTTAAAACAGTGTCATAAATGTGCTGTGTTGAATCTTAATCCTTTGTATAATGGTATTTAGAAAGATGGGAAAAGATAGTGTTTTGATGGTGGAGTTCCGCAACCTTTTTTAATGCTCAGATTTCTGTTTGAGAAGTCCAACTACAGATATTTCTTCAGGATAACTTTTGGATGTTGTTAACTGACCTGGATGAAAATAAGATGGTAAAGCTGTTTTCTTAGAACTTCCCTAGTGCAGTGGATGAAGAAACAAACATTAGATGACCTCCACTGCTTTTAATAATAAATGAACACAGAATTTCAGAGGGAAGCTGGGAAGAGCAGAGTTGAGATGCACAAGACCAGAAAAGGGGGGTAGCTGAAAGTAAGCAATTTCTCTGGCTGGACTGTCAGAAAAACCTGAAGTTTCTTTAAAATTTCAGATCACTTAAAAGAATGTGAAGAGCAGAGGAAGATGATGAGACATGTTGGGCATGGACCACGTAAAAAGGAAATTAAGGGAACTTGTTAAGGGTTTTGTGGGAGGTGAAGCCTGTTTGTGTTTTTAGAGAGAAAACCACTCATAATGCCTAAATAGACTATGTGATGTTTAGAGCGCATGTAACATGAAAGGAGCTTCAAGCTATGGCTAAAAGCCTTGTCCTATCTATCTTCCTGAATACTTTGGTCATCAGCATTTCTGCTTTCAGTGTTACCCCTGACAACTTGAGTTTCTGCCTGTTTTGACTTCAGCAGAGGTAGCTGAGCAGATTTAGGGATTGCAAATAGCTACCAAATTAATGGTTTGGTATCTCCCATCACGACGTGGTGTAAAACTTGAATACTTAGTGAATCGAGTAGAATTTTTTGCAGAACACGTTTAAAACAGGAAGTAACTCACTGGTGCCACAATTTTAATATTAATTGCATGATGTGTCCATTTTTTATGACATCATGTGAGCAGAATGGAAAAAAGCCTTCATGAGAGATTGTAGCAAACTACAGAAGTTTTATACAAAGGATTAAATTTTTCTATCTCCCCAATTCTTCTTTTTTTTAGAAGGCCTGTTTTCCCAGAATTTCTCTTGTCATTTAACTGTCTCACTAACTTTAGAGGTATTATAGCCACTTGAAAAGGGGTAGTGGCATCTTTGTTTTGCTGATAACAAATGACTTTGGTTAAATATTTATGCACCTTAGATACTTGATTGCTAATGCCCGTTAAGTCAAATCCTCTTTTTGTTGTGTCTTGCTGCATAAATAGGTACTTTACTCTTAACTAGCACCATTCTCATGAGTTTGTTCTAGTCCTGAAATCGTAGAACACTAGAACTAAGCCATACTTGTTTCTTAATACCCATAATTTTGCTTTCCCAATGAACTGCAATAATTGGGGCCAAGACCAGGAAAAAAAAAAAAAAGTGGAAAAATTGATTATTGGCTTGAGGGATAAGTGTGTTAGACTTTTTTTTGAAGTAACTGATGCATGAAATCTTTGCCATATGAACTCAACCCACTTTGATAATGCAGATTGTAAACACTATGTATTAGCTTTAAAACCAGTTTTGTATCCTAATTTAGAGGAATATTTTACATTTCAGGTAGGTTTTGCAGTATGATTTGAAAAATACACTTGTGTGGCAAGACAAGGAGAACTTATTGTTGTGATACATGTGTTAAAAAACCAAAACTTTTTAAGCTACCCTTCTTTGGACATCCTACAGTGAAGAATAAAGTCTAGGATTAAAATGTGAAAACTGAAGTGTAGCTGAAGAGTATCAAGAAGCAAATGTAGTTCTGACATTGCAGTAATATTGTAATAAAGTATGCTTTTTGGTTTTGCTGGATTCACTGAGTACCTGGCCTTTTGTGGTAAGTGCTTCTCAGTTGTCTGGCAGAAGTCAAAGGTGTACATGGCCTGATCCTTCTTGCCCACAGAAGGATAGAGGTGGCATTCTTGTAAAAGGGCTTAAGATTGGAATCATTGTAAGGTAAGCTGGCTGTTGATGTGTGAATTACTTGGTGCACTCTGAAGAATTAAAAAGGTGTTCTAGATCCACATTTCCCTTTAAAAGTGGAGATAAAAATGTGTTAACTTTATCTGTTTCACAAGTAAAATGTTGATGGAGTACCTTCAATAAGACAGGGTGTCTTGGTTTGAAAGAGAGGTATTTGCTAAGGAGAGGCAAGAACTCCTTTTTTTGAGATGGAGAGTGTAACCCGTTTCCCTTTTAATTATTATAATT
>VXBI01012066.1:0-63634 GCA_013397375.1 Toxostoma redivivum
TCTCTTAAACCGAGACAATTTGCATTAAAATTGTACCAGCTTTGTGCACCTGATCTCCAGGCAATTTTACCTAAAACTTGGATGTTACTACAAGCTAGGAATATTATTATGAGGAAAATCAAATCCTGTTCAATGTGACCTTGCATGTTTCCAGGGGTAGGGCATCCACCATTTCTCTGGGCACTCTGTGCCACTGTTTTATGACCCTCATTTTAATAAACTCTTCCTTATATGTAGTCTGAATCTACCTTCCTTTAGATTAAAACCATTACCCCTTGTTCTATTGCTACAGGCCCAAGTGAAAAAGTTTATCCCCATCTTTCTTATAAGAAAGCACCCCTTCAGGTACTGGAGGGCTGCTATAATGTCTCCCCAGGTCCTTCTCTTGTCCAGACTGAACAATCCCAACTCTGTCAGCCTGTCCTCATAGGAGACATGCTCCAGCTCTCTGATCATTCCTGTGGCCCTCTTCTGGATTCATTCCGACACGTCCAAGTTTTTCCTGTCCTGAGGAGTTCAGCACTTCTGACACCCTGGTTACACCATGCTGAGCAGGTATTACTAGAAGAAAACAAAAAAAAGAATAGGACATGGCCTTCTCTGGATATGGCTCTGATATAAATCTGAATTGAGGAAAGCTTGTGGAGCCTGATAGTCTGAATCCAGAAACACAAAGCAAAGTTGTCAGCTTTGAATGGATACAAGGCAAGCAGAGAAGACTGGCAACCCTACCATTGTTGTACATCGACTGCTACTTAAAACATATGATTTTTAAGTAAGAGATCCCAGAAATACATGGGAATCATGCAACCACAGACCCAGGTTCCCAGTACTATTTCTGCCTCTGACCACTGCACTGCCATGAACCTCCTCACTGTCTGCCCTACAACCATGGATGCTTCCAGATGCACGTACTGGGGCTGGGGATGAGGAGAGCCATCGGAAAGGGCCAGCATCTTCTGGGAGGAACAGATGGTCTCAGCCTTCCCATGGCAGCTGCAGTTGCACCTGTTTAGAAATTGCTGCAAAGTGCCAATTTTCATTATGCAAAGAGCTGAAAACTTGTCTGCTGGAAACCACATTTCATCATAACCTACACAAACTTGATCTTGAATGGCAACCGGGTGATTAAATGAAATTCCATTAGCCTGGGTCTATTTTTGAATCACATTTTAACCATCTTCTCATTTTTACACCTGAACAATTATCATGCAGACCATCTCCCTGCTGCAAACACATGGGAAGCTGAGCCCAGTAGACTAACACAGGAAAAAGTTACAAGATTTAAAGAGGATTTGTGCCTGTCCCTCTCTCTCTGCAGAAATCCTGCCTGGGGACCAGAGCCCAGCTTTGTCTAAGGGTAGGGTCAGATGACTGCACTGTCAGAAATTGCCATGCTTTCCGCTGAGATACAGTATCACTGCACACTGGTCACCTTGGAAAAAAATTACTTGAAAGAGGTTATTCTCACAGGAACAAAACTCACCTCGCTGTCTGCTCTTTCTGCTCATTTCCAGACAGTGATCTGCAACCAACTGCAGGAACAGGAGGGGCCGGTGAAGGAAGGGAATTGAATACTTAAACACTTGGCTGCATATTATGAAATGTTTTACATGTAAAATAGGTTAAAGAATATCACGAGGAGGAGAGAATATGGAACAGCAGGTTCATGATTACTGGTATCCGTCTAACATGCATTCCTGATAAAATCAAAACACACAAGAAAACAGCATCTTAAGAAAAAAGAAAAGCTCAGATCAGATTTTAGGGTATTCTAAGGAGTTCTAAGCCTTGTAAAGAATTATGATTAGACTGAATGACAGCATTCAAAGCACCAGGAGAGCTCAGTGAAGCAAATCACACTGAACTAAAATTAGCAGCATCTAAAATTCAGCCTACTTGGCATACATACACAATGCTTCCCTGGCCCCAGACCCACCACATCAGTCAGTCTTCCCAGTGCCATCAGCTCCTTGCTTTCAAAAGCACTGCTGAGTGAATTGCTGCTGTTCACATGCAGCCTGCACCTGTCTGGAGGCAGCAAACCCAATTGCTAGACACAGGTTGGGTTTTCTTGCCTAATATTTCCTCCAAGGTTTAGTTGCTGATTGTTTTCCAGGCAGCTGGAATTCGAGATGTAAAAGTGGAGACTGTCTGTCAGTGAAAGGATAGGAAAAAATGGATATAATAGGATGAGATCATATGTCTAGAAATAAGCTGGAATCCCACATAGCTCAAAGTGGACATGAGCCATGACCTAATAAGAGCAAGGAAGGGTGTACTGCGATTCATAGGATATGGAGCAATAAGACCAGAGTTAAGGTCTGCTTCTAGAGTGACTTCACAGGCAGAATTAGTGTGGAAATAAAGGTTTGTTGCTCTGCCCTAGATCCTGTGTGTTGCATGCATCTGTGCACAGCATACACCTGGACTCACCCTAAACATTTTTACAGCTCTAGGCTCACTATTTCCATTTGATGCCTGCAGTCTCATATGCACAGATGTCAAGCTCTGAGCCATGCTTAAGCACTCACTGCCCTTGCCTAGGCCCACATTCTTGATCCTAGGATCTGGAGGAGCTGGTGTGATTGTGCTACAGACTCATTTGCCTGCAGTAATCCCAAAGCCAGCTTTAGGAAGTTGGAAACTTTGAGCCCAATCCATGGTTTAACAAAGAGTCAGCAGTGTAGACGGAAAGTATTCACATGAAGGGATCCAGCACTTGTCACCTCACAGAGTGCTCAATTGTGAGGACTAACTACTCCTAGGGATCATGAAAAGGATAACACACAGCATTAGGACAGAGTGGCAGTCTAGCTTTGTGTGCAGCATTCATTTCCATCTATACAAAACCCCTCAGAAATGGGTGGACTCTATGATCATGGAGGTCTTTCCTACCTAAATGATCCTTCAAGTCTATGATTTTATGAAATACTGGGAAATGCTGAATGTGTTTGGGGCTTTTTTTTTTCTGAAGAAACAGTAGAGTAGGAAATATCTCCTGTGGCTCATATCACAAAATCTTCATATGTACAACTAAAGACCAAGAGAGTTTCAGGTGCAAATAAAGCCCCATACCCCATGATTACACTGATGTAAATAATGGACACATAGAAAAGTCCCTATTTACCTTTTGTAAGGGCTTTTCACTTGTTTTCATGAGGATTTCACATCAGATAAAACACTGGACTGGAGACGACACCGGACCTAATACAGTAATTTCCATGCTACTATTTTTTATGACAGCCTTGATCTTCTGATGTGTCACAGTGGAGTTTCTTCTCACCCATACCCCCTTTCTGCACAGATATGTGCTACCTGTATCCTTGTGAAAAGGCACTTTCACAGGCTTTCCTGGGTACAATCTTTAAAAGAAGAACTACAATCAAAAGAATGCATTTGGGTGCTAATGGAGCCTGCTGTGGACCACCCGCAGGAAAAAGATACAATTTAAGGACAAGGAGCAGTGGAAGCTACAAGATGAGAGTGAGGGAAGGAGGAGATCCAGGGTCCCCAGGCTCCATTTTAGGGTCTGCAAACACCTTTTCCTGCTACCATCTACCACTGAACGAAAATGAATTTGTCTGGCTCCCAAGCCCCTCCAGAACAGCTTCCCAACGCTCCCGCATCAGGCCCACCACCCTATTTTACGCATCCTCACATCTCCTTGAGGTGGTTCACAGATGACCATCAGCACTGACCTTTCCTACTCACCTTACCCCAGAGAAAGACAGGCAGTGGCACCTGAGGCCCTTTTTAGTCAGCAGGTTTCCATTACTACCCTGATGATCAGTCATGCCAAGCCAGCACTCCAGAAAAACTTCCTGCCCTGATAGCTATCTTACCTTGACATTCCATGGAAGAGAAAACATGGACACACATCATTGGGACCACCAAATTAGATATCTTCTATGGCATGCAAGTAGCAGGCAGGATCCCCAAATACTTATAAACCAGCCAAAGTAAAGCGGGAGAGGAGAGCACTTGCTTGGAGCACATAAACACTGGTTCAGAAACAGGCATTAAAAAAGCAATTTGAGACACGATCATTCAGGCTGTTACTCCTGAGTTTTGCCTGCCTAACATTTTGCATGATAAACAAATGCTGAAGGTTTCCTGAAATGCTTGGAGATGACTATTATTTACAGCAGATCTCAAGTACAGCAGGTAAGAGCCCTCAGGCTAAAGCCATGCCTTTTCCTAGACTTGCAAACTGCTATCCCAATTTTGTCTGTAGATAAAGCATTAAAAATTAATAACTTTTGCTCCCCCTCATTCCTTTCCTTACTTCTCTTCCTCCTGCTCACTTGAATTTGCCACAGAAACCTTCTAGCACTGAGCCAAAACACCCCACAGCAAGCCAGTGCCCTCTTTTAGAGATGCTGGCATCTCATGCTGCTTGAACACCAGTGCCACATACTGCACTGCGGAAGCTGGGGACTGCGGGAAGAGGAAAGCAAGAGGGAGGAAAAGGCAAAAGACAGAAGCTGAGAAACAAGGACTTTGTCATGGCAGCTATTCTTGGGCCTGGCTTGAAGGATGTTGTTTGCCATTGGGAAACTGCACACAAAAAAACTTCCCCTGCAGGAATGTCAAGAAGGTTATGAGCACTTGGGACTTGAGAAACATCAACTTTTCCACAACACTTTTTCTTCCACAAACACACATGCAATGAAATGTTGTATTTTTCCACAGGAGCCTCAAGATGAAGGTAAAAGGGAGCAGAACCTAGATGTGAACAGCCACTTACAGCATTTCCTAACTTCTGAGCAATGGGCTCCATAACTGCAGGAGTCCCCTTTTCCAGTTTGTATGTGTCAGGATGTTGATTTACACACATACACGGACACACAAGGTAGGTTTTTGGCCACCACCAGTGTGCAGAGCATTGCTGGGAGCAGGGAAGCCACATAGGTTTGTGCAAGCCAGACAGCAAACTACAGAGCACAGAAATAAGACATCTCCCAGGCAGAACAGCACTAATCATCATAAGAGTCATGGAGGGAGGGTACACAAGCAACAATATAAATGGTTTTGCTCTGGCAAGGCCTCTGGGAGGTTTGGGAAGAGTCAGCAGAGTTATACTGGACACAAGTATGCAGCAACAGTTACTGCTGCTACCTTCCTAAACCTTTCCAAATTGTTTGGGTGAATTATCTCTCCACCAACCAGTAGATATGTCCTCTCAACCAATGCACTGAGTTAGCAGGCAATGAAGGAATGAGCTTCCCCCCTGCTCTGCATACTTAAAGAGAGGGTAACATTGTCAAGAAACATCTTACCTGATAAGACTAGGCACTCATCCTGCATCAGCCTCTGGCAGATTACAGTCTCCCAGATTTATATGAAGATACAGGTATTTCTCCTGATTTTAGGGAAGGACTGCCAACAGTTTTTTTGACATGTCCCCTCTGGTAGCAACAGGCCACCCAAGTCCCATGGCAGTGTTAGTTTCCTGCCTGGATGAGCACAAATTTAACAATCAGGAGAAAGTTTTGCAAAAGGTCCTTTGGTGGCTTTCATTGCTTAGAAGCAGGGGCAGATAAACCTGACTACAAGTTTTGCATAGACCATTTACAGATTTTCTTCTCTGGGCCACACAGACTTCTACCTGAGGCTACTTTAATAAAAAAAAAATACAAACTTAATCTACTTGACAGATTTGTTGGCAAGATATGGATCTTACAGTTAATTCTGTCTGAGTACTTGTTAGACACACTTATGTACATGCATGTTTTTATTTACAAAAGACTGGCACGCCCATGTCTGGCTCACTTCATAGCCTTTGTTCCAGAGACCTGGCAGGGCTTCCTAAGAACAGGATCTCATGAAAAACCTATTATTATTTCATTTGCAAATAATGAGGTTTAATTTTGCTTTCCATAGATATTCAGAGAAGTAGATCTTTACTGTTTTGAGTCTTCACAGCCCATGAACACAGGAGAGGTGTCAACACAGATAAGACAAGCATGCTTTTAAGTCAGAGCAAATACTCGAAGAAAATGTACTGCATTCTTCCAGCCTGGTAACCCCAGAGGGCACTGGGCTGGTCTATTTACTCTGGAAAGGAGTGAGTCCCCTCTGGGCAAGAGTTAGACAGAGGCTCATGGAACTGACAGAGTTATTTGTTACAAATAATTTTAGAGATTTCAGCCTTCAACACTGACAGTTTGTTTGCAAGCAAGGCTCATTTTTACACAGACCTCTTCTCTATTCATAGCTAGCCTCTCCTGGCAAGTACTCCAGGCAAACAAATTTCAGCCTCTCAATTGTTTGCATGCTGTGTCCACTTGCTATTACTAGTTCTGTGGAGAGTGGTGGACTCCAAGTTCCTGCACTCTTAACAAAGAGTTAATTCCTTCTGGTCTAAGCAGAAGGAGGCAGCCCAGCCTTGATCAGCAATGCCCTGGCAGGAAGCACACCATGCCTGGACAAATGTACTTGTCCACCACATCCTCTACTGTAAGACTATCCGGTCTGCTGTAAACTCCAAGACATCCAGGAAACACTAGTTGTCTTGTGATAGATGCTTATCGTATTTTTGGAAGGTGAAACATTTATTTGCTGAAAAAAAAAAACAAAAAACAACCAAAAAACCAAAAACAAACAAACAAAAAACCAAAAAAACACGAAACAAGACCCCTGCAGTTTCGGGGTGACCAAAGCTATTTGTAAATTCAGACAACTCCACTCTTCATGGACTATTTGAACATTTAGCAAGCCAAGCAGTCTGAGAGCAAACTGTTCCAGTTGCTGCTGAGATGAAAAGGTTACCACTCCCAAGCACAATTCAGTGTCTCAGCATTTCCCCACCCTAAGGGAAATTATCACATTGACCTTTTTTATCCACTTTAAACAGATTGTTTGATTACTTCCAAACTCAAATCTATAAACTCTCCAGCTTAATTTTTTTTTTAATTAAGAACATACTACTATTAAAAAGTTTTTTTAAAATAAGCTGGATCTTTAATCACTGCACAATGCAAAGTTACACACGTTTTGTAAAGTTACACAGCAATAGCAACTGATGACAGGGATGTGGAGAAAAATGTTATGCCAGCTGGGAAGGAGAGGAGAGGAGAAAAAATTTGGACCAAGAGCTGAAGTCATCAAGGTGAAACAAAAAGTCATCAACAGCTGAAACAGGGATTTAAGAAGATAACAGGCAAGTTCGTGGTAGTGAAATACCTTGGGTGTTACTAATACATAGAAAAGCACATTTGATTGAGGAAATCCCTGAAGATAGTTGAAGGCCAGGAGTACTCTCAGGAAATGCATGCTTGACATGCTCAAAGGCTTCCTCAGGCACCCACATCTGGCCACTGCTGGAAGCAGGACACAACACCAAGCAGATGCTTGGTCTGGCACTAGAAATACTTGACACCTGGCTAAGCAGATTGGTGGGCAGCCTACACACCTGAGGAGCTGGATGCTTCATTCAAATCTCCGTGTCACTTCCAGCTGAGAAAGTCTGATGAAAAGACGATTCATTTGGCTAGTAATGATATAGGGCTAGACTGTGGGATGAAGAGGGGGAAGGTGGTAATGGACCTTGAGCACTACCTGTTACATATACACTCATTGCATAATCAAGCAGTGCTTTTTTAAGGGTCTTTAAAGAACAAAGAGCAAGGTTTACTGTGAGAACGAGTGATGCCAATGTGTGAGGAATATAAGCTGATGACAAGTCTGTTTTCTATGTCTCCTCCCAAGGATACAAGTGTCCCTGTGATCAAGTAGCATTTGCTAATACATGCTTCCAAAGAAGCTTTTTTCTAGTCCTTAGAACCTCTCCTAACCATTTTATAAAAGTAACATCGCCTCCACTTTTTAAGGTCAAAATCACTAGTTTTTTCTTTCAACAAAGGCTGTTGGAGCAAGTGGGATAAGTGACAGCATCTAGATTTGATCTGCATCATTAATACTGACTTCTAAAGAAGGCAGTTCACACAGGGCAGGTGACAGGATCAAATATATTGTTTAGGCGGGCACAAGAAGAATAACCACCCGTCTTCCCTGCCTCCTGAAGCTCTCCAGAGTGTGTAAATGACAACACTTTCATGTCATTAGATCAGCCAGTTGGAACAGTCCTGGGACCAACTTATTTCATCAGTTAGTATGGCTTGTACACAATCTCCCTGTAGGGGAATCACAAGGTCTTTTTCTAGACGTGCTAAGAGAACTAAAGCATCACCTCTCAGAAATCCTGTGGTGACTCAGGTAGATTTATGTACATTATTGGCCCCTGTTGGGTGAATTTAGGCTACTGAAATGGATGCTGTTGGCCACACATAATAAACAAAATATGTTTTCCTATGGCATGGTGGAATAGAGTTTTAAGAGTATCAGGAGTACATTGAGCCCTTGATGTCCTATTTAACTTTTGTCTGGCACTGACAAAACTTTAAACTTGATTATCACAGATGCGAGGGCAGATGAGGAGAGGTGAAGGATTTGATGGGAACTGCAGGTCCATCTCAATATGTGTCCAAGCAATGAAGCTTTAGTTTTTGAAAAACATTTGGGATTTGCACAGACAAACTTTGAGTGATCTGCATCTTGCAGTGAACTACTGAAAGCCAGGTACCATATCCAGACATAAGGAGAACAAAGCCCATGCCTCAAGCACTGGTCCTGGGAGCAGTTTGGCAAATCAGATTCATGCCCCACCTTTCCAAAGTATCTGAGTCCACTGGCCATTGCAAAACTGCTGTCCTAAGCCATTAGTAACACCTGTCTTAAATGAGAGACCCGTAAGCTCAGCACAAATCACAAAATCAAAAAACACTCTTTGTGTTGTGATTTCTATAGAATAGTATATATCCTCCCATGCCCATTTCTACAGACCCTTCATTTGTGTCTTTGCCTAGGAGCTGTACCCAGAGCTGAATCAACAAGGATTGGCATAGCAAAGGATGTGTGTGCTCACCACCAGGCCTGAAAACTCCCTTGTACTGCAGACATGAGATCTTCCCTCACCTTGCACACTGAGGGTTTGAAAACTTTCTCTCCCCACACATGATTTTTCTCCATTAACAGTGTCCAAAGCAAGGTGCAACACTAACCCTTTCTCCCCCATGGAGATGGGGTATGGTGGTGTGGAAGCCCACCAGGAGAGAGCTATACAACTTAGACCCTCTCATTTGCTTCAAGGAATGGGCTGAATGGGTCTCTGTTCCTGGGAGGGCCATCCCTGCTAGGGAAAAGAGCTTTTCAGGCAGATGCTGTGGGCAAGCTCTCTCTGCAACAGTATTAATGGTGAGCCTTGCCCATAGGGATCCCAATTCATTTTCTGTGTGTCAGCTCCTGGGCCTCATTCATTAAGAGTTCATTAATCTATAGGTTAGCTTTTTCCAGTCAGAAACCCTAACAGCTAGAGATAAATTAAAGCAGGAATTGGAGCTGGACCAAGAGCATTTGTGTAATCCACCCAGGCTAAGCAAGATCCCCCAAGACAGGAAATCTCAGTGAGAGCCTAGAAAGATATTATAAAAGAAAATAAGCCCAGGCACCACAGTTGTGCTGGTGGGATGGCCCAGCAGAAATGAGGAAACATTAAAGGCTATAAAGTCCATTACTTCTTCAGCCCTCTATAAGTGCAAGTCAAAGTATAAAGCAACTTGAGCTGTGAGTAGAACTTCTTTTAGAAAGAGAAAAATGGCATCCTTTGGGGCTTATAGTTTATTTCTTGTGGGTCTATCCTACAGCATCTTCTGCTGTTGCCTGTCCCTGAGTACCTGTGAGAGGAAAGCTAATGAACCCCATGCATGAAAGTGCAAGCTCAGACTGAGCTGCAGCCTGTTGGTTGTATTTCCCCATTACCACTGAGTATGGTAATACCATTCCTGTCCTCACAGGGAAACATACTGGAAAAAATGTACCTGTCACAGGCTAGAGCTACATCCTGGTACTGGAGATCCCACGGACCCTTGCAGTAGTGTTCCTCACAGGCTAAAACTACATTACAGGTGCCTGACCAGGGTGGCAGGGACATTTGCCAGGTAGTAGTTCTGGGATTTTACAGGCCATTTCTTGGCTCAGCCCAGCATTGCCTCTTGGGCAATAATAATGTTCTTGAGGTCAGAACTTTTGTCTTTATTATGTAACTCCACTGACATGACTGCCCTGACTCTCATTTTAGGTTTTTTCCACATTAAGGGGGGCATATTGCTGAGGACAAGGGCTGGCCAATACACTTTCATTTCCCCCAAAGGCATCACTGGCTAACAGCATGCAGCACACTTTCCCATTACAAATCCGACAAAAAGCTGGAGGAGCTTTCTCTTGCTTGCACACAGACACATCACAGCCTAATGCAGTGGCTACACAGGAAAAGTAAATTTCTAGCAAAAATGCCTTTAACTGTCCTTACTAGAGCACTGCCTTGAGGCTCGGTGAGGCTTGGGCATATAGGAAGGTGGATAAGCATAGAAAGCATGAGAAATCTGAACACAGACAAAGGGGACTTGTATCAGAAGTGGGAGAGAATTAAGACTGCCAAGCTTTTAAGAGGAATTGGAATTTAATGAAGTGATTGAACAAAGAAATTGAAAGCCTCCTTTGCCTCCTGTAAGGGTTGGATGGATCTGAGCAATACTCAGCTTGGCTGCATTACAGGGTTGTTATTTAATTTTAAAGAACTTGGAAGCTTTCAATGTACTTCATAATTCTATTGACATTTATGATTTGAGATACTTAATCTTGAAAACACAAATACAACACTTATCTGTCTCTTGGGTGAGAGAATTGGGAATCAGTGTCTGCAGCTTTTAAATGCAGCCAATCTAGGATTTGCTTGCCACAAGCCAGCCGTTACCTTGCTCTGATGATTCCAAGCAGGGACCTTGTGCTTTGCAGAGCATATTTTTTTTACTTTAAAACTACATTGCTTCATATTTACCTTGCAAGGCTAGGACCCAGGTCTTGCTCCTGGAGAAAGCCCCTGCCCTTTCTCCACTGTGTTTGGGGTGGGACACTTCTTATAATCCTGGCTGAAATGAGTGGAGACACAGCCACATCATCTATACATCAGCAGCAGAGCTGGCGCAGATTGCTTTTTAAACCCCTGACTTCATGGACAAACCAAGGACTTGATATCTCAGGCTCATTCCTGGGTATCCCATGGCATCTGCAAAGCTACAGCTGAGCCTGTGTGTGTTGGGGGATGTGCACATAAACACACACTTGTTGTGCATTTTACAGCTGACACTAGCTGGTTACTTCTGGCTTCTTCTTTCTCTCTAGGAAAAGGATCCCACAGAAACGGTGAGAAATATTAAGTTTCATATTAGGACCAATATCCAATTCATATATTTCAAAGCTCAAGTCTGTTCACGTGTGAAGGCAGATGTTGCCAGTAATCATGTATTAAAATGGAAGAATATATGTGTCAAGCCTGAAATTAATTAGAATCCGATTCTGCTCTCATTAACAGGCATGAAATTCCCATTGACTAAACGGGCCGTTGTACCCTTACAACGGACTTTGGTCCTTAATTTTCACACCACGAAATTGGCACCGACATTTCAAAGACATTACAGTAGCAGAAAGCTTGACCCTTTGTCTTTGCTAGCAAATGTATTTTCAGAGTATGACCAATTCGTAAAGCCTAACATTATACTCCTTAGTTAGTGAATGAAGAGTCCTTTGAAGATCAAAAATGCTATTATTATTTCCATATTTTTGCCAAACCAAAACTTCCATGCTGAAGCCATCTGTGTCAAATGCAAAGCATTGCCTCCAATACTTTCCTTCTGAGCAGACTGTTCCCATGTGCCCCTGTTGTTCTGGTCCCACATCTGGTTTCAAGACCATTTTGTGAAGATGCAGTCAAAAAAGTGGCACTGCTTCAGGGGCAATGGGAGTTGCAGCGGGACAGGATGGCAAAGGAGGCAAAGAGGTTTGAGGGGGACCAGGGAGCAACAACTAAAGATGAGAGAAAAAAAGGGCAGCAAGGAAAAGCTTCTCCACTGCCTCACACTCAGCACAGTGCCTGGCTGGTGGCATGTTACAGTGTGAGTAGAGCATGGGAAAGCAGATGAATTGCAGATTTGGACCATGTGGAAACCTCAAGAGCCTCATGCTTTGCAAAGGGATACAAGACTCCCTTTTGTGGGCTGCTTTGCCGAAAATCCTCCCCTCTGAGCTCCCACAGCTGCCCTGCATGCCCATACAGTCAAAGGACCATAGCCAGAAGGGGCTGGAAATAATCTAGAGAACAGCACAGGAATTTTTCCATTGATTTTAGTGCATATTTGATCAGACCTTGGGTGAAGCAGAACTTGCATGTTTTTGATACCAAACACTTCTATCTCCAGAGAGAAAGAGGAGGGCTGGGTAGAAAAATGGGAAGTATAGGAGATGAAGCTGTCTCTCTCTTTTTTTCCTTTTCTGTAAAGCTGCTGTTTCACAAACTAGCGGGTGCAGAGGAAAAAGAAGACAGAAAGGGCCAAATCACTATGTGGAAGAAGAATCTGCAGTGCTGAGATGAGGAAAGTCTGCCCTTTGTGAGATAATATTTCTGATCTGCAGGCGCACAAAGCCTTCATAATTGCTGGAGTCATTACTTGCAGTAGATGGCAGAGAGACATGACAGGTACTGCAGGACACATAATAAGCTGGAATGAGCAGTGATGTTAATCCAATACCATCAAAGATCGGGCTCATCACAGGAACCCATTTAGAGTCCACAACAGCAGCCCTGATATTGCTAAGGAATATGTTTCATCTAAGTACAGACCTCACTTCAATCCACAGCTGTACATTTGTTATTTCTTCCTCTTCTCCCAGATGCTGTTGCTACAATTTATCCACCCCAGTTTATCCCATCCAAGGATGTGGCCCACTGTTCGTTAGAGCCTGGATCCCTGCATTTTATTTCACTACCTAAACTATCTCCCATAATGAGGAGGCTGCTAACAACCTTATATAGTGTATGAAAAAATTGACTTATCTTCCAGCCCAGCTTCTGTGGCTGCAGGGGCTGAGCTGCTCTGGTGCACTTAGGGGCTCTAAGCTGAGTTTCAGTTCTCAAATATTTTCTATTTATCACAATTCCCAGATGGAGCATCAGTGAACACTCCGGAATACCTTCTCACTTCCACAGCATACCAGGTAAGGAGAATATGTCTAAACTGAAAGCAAGGCTGAAGCCTTTCTACTCTAGCAGCCCCTTGACAGATTTCAGCACAGGAATAACAAGCTAGGGATTTATGGCTAAGTTGCTGAGTCCAAGCAGCCAGACACCTTACTTAGGTTGCTTTTGTAGGTTTGGGAGACATAGGAAACAGCTGCCAAAACAGCATGGGAGGATGTGTTTAGTCAGAGTTTTGTGTAACATATTCCTGAACGTTTATTAAATTCGAATTTGACTGTATAATTTATGGCCACTAAGCCTGATACAAGAGTTCCTTCAGACAGACGTGAGCAAGAGCTGGAGCTGAGCTGCATTTGACTTCAGTGGTTATTGTGCCCAATTTTGTGTTGAGCATTTAACCTTTTCTTTATTTTTAGCTCTTGAGTTTTGCACTGTGATCTCTCTGAACTTTGCTCCTTTGATAGTAACTAGAGTGCTCCACGCAAACAAAACAAGAGAATAAAGCAACTACAACTTATAACTACAGCAGCTGTGACACACAGCAAAAGGCACATGTGAATTTTTACCAAAG
This sequence comes from Toxostoma redivivum, assembly GCA_013397375.1. Classification (NCBI taxonomy): domain Eukaryota; kingdom Metazoa; phylum Chordata; class Aves; order Passeriformes; family Mimidae; genus Toxostoma; species Toxostoma redivivum. Next base: position 13,668 of record VXBI01012066.1, read on the forward strand.
AATTTAATTAGCTGATTGCTTATTTAGAAACTATAACAGCATGACCTAATAACCCCAGTATTCAGAGATTCAGTAGCAAAGGCCTGGTTTGGATATACAAATATACCACTATAAAACCAAAATAGGACTTGTTTTACTACATTTACATATAATGCATTTTCCTTCAAAAAAACTGGAGTGACAAATTCCAGGGACTGCAATTAGCTTCCCATCTTAGTTTTGTGGCTCTTCTGTTTATTGGCTCATGTCAAGGAAAACTTGTTCAACCAGGGTTCAACTCTGCCTTGTAAACTTGATTAATTTCTTCAGGACACTCTTCATATAGCCTGTCTAACTAAGAGGTTATAGGGTGGGACTTAACTGAAAGGGGACTGAAACCACAGAGAAAACAGCCATAAGGGACTGCTGCTTATACTGGTGAGGCACCAGCCACGCCTTGATCTTCAGATACCAGTTCCCTCCTTCTGCTGCAAACTAACTCCATCTCCTTACCTATGATTAATGCATTCACACTTCTGAAAGCCTTAGTCATGCTGAGTGTCAAGTGAATTTTCAGGAGATTTACGACAACGCTTTGTGTTAAAAATAAAGTCTTGGTCTCTATGATGCTTAACCTTCTGCTAGTCCTCTGTTCAACATTCCTGAACAGTTAAAAAAGAAACCCTTGTGTTCCCAGACTGTATTTGAAGACATTATCTTGTAACTAAGATAAGCTGGTAATGATTTATAAAGGTTTACATAAATCTGTATAAGGTTATAGATTTCTGGCAGGGTCCACCCATCTGATCAGTCATTTCCACAGCTGTCTGAGAGCTTGTGCTCAGATACCAGCAGCAATGCTGTCTTGGCAACACCGGATGGTAACATGCTACAACCTATGGTCAGAGCACTGTAGCAACCCAAGTCCCTTGTGGATTATTAGCTCCACTTGCACCTAGTCTAAATTAGCTTCCAAAGTTTTCTCCAGCAGCAAGAGGGAGAACATGACACCCTATGTTTATGTTTGAGCCACACAACCATACAAGAGGGTAATTGATCACTTATTTCTCCAGATCAGTTTTTTTTACTTAAAAATATGTATTTCTTTTTCAGGGCAAAGTTAGGACATTTAATCTATAGGTTTAATTGCATAATTTAATCAATAGATTTAATCTGTATCATTTTTGCAGCAACATACAAAGATTTCTTTCAAAAGACTTCTTTCCCTAGAATGCTTTTCATCCTTGAATTGCTGAAATAAACACTCCATCTTAAATGACTCTGGATTCCTTGAGCTCAGAGGATCTGAGCTTTTATTCAGTGGTAGCAGTGCCATTGGCACTACAATTAGAAGTTGTCTTCAGTCTGTTAGATCATCAGAACAATGACATTCTGCACAATTTCAGATAAAGGTCCACAATGTGCCCTAATTTCCAGGAAATTATCTGCTTTATTATAAATATATCCTTAGTTCAGTATTCAAGAATTACAGAATGGTTGTCCAGGAGCAATGTGTGCATTTAAATCTGTAAGGAGACTTAGCATCCCTCTTCCAAATAGCAATGTCTTGCAGCCTGACCTCTACCATGCCTGTAAATCCCCTGTGTCTCTCCAGAGCTCTCGTGTTACCCTGTGAAAGGTGGGAACAACCTTTTTCAGTAGTCACAAATGAAAGCTCAAAGGCCTCAGTCATACTTACATAGTTCATTATCACTCTCGGGAGGAGGAAGGTATAAACAGATGATCCTTTACCTTTCAGAGTCCAGTACACTGTATTACCTAAAGCATTCATTGAGAAAGACCTTCTTTACCATCCTCATGAAGGGCTGCCCACGAGCTCTGGAACTGGGGAGAGCCAGTCTTTTGCATTTTGGGCATACCTGGAGAACCAAGTGAACACTGCTACCCTGCAGTGATCAAAGTCTACCCATGGTTTCTGAGTCACAGATAAACACTAAGATCTATCAATTAAAGCTATCTTAGTCCCCATTCCTCCAGACCCTAACACCTGATAAAATGCTCGGAAACAGGATCAAAACTCAGATAAACCATCCACACCATAACCAAGCACTCACCCTTTCTACTCACCCTTACTACTCCAGACCACTCAAGCTGCCAAGACTTTTGGAAACCTTCAGCCATGCCATCTCAGCCAGCATCTCTAAATGAAAGTTTTGCATGCCATCCTGGTGCTAATAGATCCAGACTACTGCCTGGCAAGCAGAGAAGCTGGCCTAAAACCTGAAGGCCAGTCAGTTGGTTAATAGCCATTTACACCTTTTTTGACCATTTGCTGCTTTGAACATGCTTTCCAACTTCTGTCAGCTTGGAGGGTCCCGCCTCCACTGCCTAAATGGTGAGTGAGGGGCTCTCCCTTTCTTTCCCCCCAGGCATGGCAAGCTCTGACCCTGGGGAGTTCAGGCCTCCATCCCTGCCCATCTCTGCCACACCACAAGTGCAGCACACTTTTAATTTTTTCTGTACTAGCTTCCTTTATACAAACCACATCCGGGTGTGGCCACAGAGCTGAACAGTGTGGGAGCACAAGCCACATCTATCAGCCCCAGGAGGGGCTGGTGGCAAAGCTCATTGCGTGGGAAACAGGTTAAAATACTTCATCAAAAAAGCAAGAGCAGCAGGAGAGAGGCAGTAAGAGAGAGGAAGAAGTGAGGGGGTACAGGTTAAAATTGGCAGTGAATTTTATTTGGAAGTTGCAATACAGGTCCTCCTATTTTGCAGGTGTTCACACTTGTCCTTAAAACTTCTACCTGCATACACATTAAACACAGTCAAGTCATAGCAAACCTCGCCAGAAAGTGCAGTTTTGGGAAGACAAGAAGCATTGGGAAATTCAATCGAAATTTAATTGTTTCAAGTCCCACAAAACGAGCTTTGTGGGTTTTTTTTTCTCAATGTTGAAACATCAATTTTCACCTTAAGAAGTATTTAATTCCTTTCAACACTTCTTTCTGAGATGGCATTTTTCATTTGAAAAGCATCCCAAGTTGCAAGCAAAAAGGCTAGGCACCCCAAAATAAATATTTTCCAAATAAAGTGCTACAAGTCAACACAAAATTATTTTTCTAGTTTTGTATTTTCCAAGACAGCCTAATAAAACCTTTGGGATTCGATTCAAAACCCAAATTCTTTTAGACCAGCTGGTGCCCAGACAAGCCCTTTATTTTCCAAGCTGTATTTGCACAGGATGTTTTCAACACCAGACTTGTGCTTAGTGCTATCAGCTCCTCTGGATTTATTGCATGTAAAGTATTTTATCCCAGAAGAACACAAGAATCTTCTGGCTCCCTAACATGTACTGGCTTCACAGGAGCAGTGGGTCACAAGTACGATAGGATGTAGGGAGAGCCAAGAGGATATTCTGGACAGAATACAGGGCAGTAGAAAAAACTGGCATTATTCCATGTCAGGAAGTAAAAGTGTCAAAGTCTATGGCTGTTTTGTGTCACCAGAAGCAATGAAGGGCCCCCTAGAAGCCTACTGGACCTTCTAGTGGGGACAAATGTGGATCTGACTCTGCCACCACCTCAAAACAACCTTCTCCATTAACACATCCCCATGCAACTTGTGCCAGACTTTTCTGCCTCAAAATGATGTTGGGGTTTTTTTTTAACAAGTCCTCAGATATCACATCCATGGGAGAAGGAAGAGGGGAGTTAATTGCATTTCTTTAACAATTAAGGAAGTTAAGCTTATCTCTTTGCCTGCATACAGGGAGCAGTGCGTCCTGGATGAGTGAGCTGACGTGAGATGGTTTCTAGGCAACTTCTGCAAGTCATGTTGGAACAGGAATATGAATTAAAAACAAAACCCAAACAAGTCAAAACAAGTAGCAGCTACTCCATGCAAAACCAGTTTTGACTGACTCGTAGGGTTCATGTAAGGCCTTCTGTGGGATTGATATTGCTTTACTCCTAAGGACAGAGAACCTGGCACCCCTGCGCCAGCATCTATTGTGAGACACATAGTAAGTGTGTTTCTGCAGACAACACATAGCTTGTGTGTGATAAGAGGCCTGTCATGCCATGTAATTGTGGTGATATTACTTGATTACTGGAATGCCATAACACAAATGTTCCGGGAACCTCAATCTGAGTACATCCAGAAGCTGGAAAACAGTGTCAATAACTCCAGTTCTTTCCTCTTTCCCAAAGAATTTTGCTTTGTATTTATCAACTCCATTTTTTTTCCCCCGAGGGATTGGTAGAGTTTAGACAAAAAATAGTATTCTTGGGAACTGCCTTCATTTTTTTCTTTTCTACGTAGTACAGAAATGAGGAGGACATCTCCTTTTCTTAGATTATTCTGTATTAGGAATCAATCACTCTACCTTTTAGTCTCAGCCCACATTTCAGAATTAAGGTAAGCTGATCCCCTTCCACTCAAAAGTAATTCTTGCCACATCTTCCCCAATTTATTCAACTACAAAGGTCTCAGGCAGAACTAACCTCACTCATGTAAATCCAGAGTTGCACCATTTTTCCAGTGTCAGAGTAAAATTTAGTCCTCAGTGCCACAGAAGAAAATTAATGATTTCAGTCTACACTTTCTGAGCCAGCATAACAAGAAGTTTGGGATGCAGTGTTCACAGCCTCTTTCCTTAAGTTATGAAGGGTAAGGAATGCCATATAGAGATTTTAATTATCAGGATCCCCTTCTGCTCCTGCATTTGCTGGTGTAATTGAAAAGCACCTGCTGAAGTCTGAACTCAGCTGAGACTGGGGAATTTGTGTTGTCAATACAGTTCAGAGCAGGTGTTTTAAAAGACAGAATTTCCACCATTATTACAAAGTGTGTGTTCAGATTTCAAGGAGGCAGATACCAAAATCAGGTAAAAGTATATAATAACCAGGCCATCAAAGCAGTTTCATTTAAAAATCAACCTTTTCTATCCTCAAGGTTGTATGGCACTGTTTGTCCGACTCTCCACCAAGTAAGTAAGTTATAAGACATGATACTTAACAGATTTTGTTATCTATACAAAGTCAGAACAATTCAAAGTTATAGTTAGAAAACAAAACCTCTAAGTCTAATCCATGCTTTTCTCCCAGCCCTGAAGAAATGATCGACCAGCAAAACTGCTGGGATTTCTTCCAAAGCTAGGTTATGGACGGACCCAACACTGACTTTAGCAGCGGTGTTTTCTCTTCTGAAGAACCCAGATGCTTCAAATTGCTTCATGTGTATCCAGCTCCCGATCCTTCACAGCTCCTGACAGCCAGCCAGTGGTGGAGCACTCCTGGGTCGCCGGTGAAAGTGGGCTCACCTCTAGGGACCAGCCTGCACCGGGTCAACAGCTCTGGTGGTGACACGCTCTGGCTCCACCACCACTAGCACTTCATTCCCATGCATTTGGCCTCGGTATCTGGAGTGAGACACATGCTAATACTGTATTGCTGAGTGACCATACACAGACTTGCTTTTTTTAATGCCTTCTCGATTTCTTCATGCCTGCTTTCTTCAGAGTTCCTGGGACTCACTTGGACCTCCAAGACTCCAGCCTGAGTGAAGCTGAGGCAGAGAGTGGGACTGGCCTCCTTTTTCCTTCAGTCTTCCCATGTGTCCCCAAACCAACAGTTCTGCTGCCTTCAGTAAATACTGTGGCCTGCTGTCATCGCTGAAAAGCTCACTGGCTGACTTGCCTGCAGACAGAAAGGGGTCTATATAATGAAAGGAGGAGGAAAAATTAGCAGTAAGGCTGTGCTGTGACACAAATTATAGGCAGTAGTGATAGCAGAGGCATCCATGGTGTAATTTGTAGTGACACAACCTCTCCACTGTCAGGCTCTGCACCTTATAGAGGTTAACTGTAGGTTCCAAGGCCTACTTTAGGCGAGGCCTTGGACTAGTCTGAGAGGTTGCTTCAGAACAAGGAAAGACAATTTCTCCTCTCAAGGATTCAGGCTACTACCGTAATGACATACAAACAGCTTTTGGAAACCCAGAACAGGAAAAACACAAAAAATAGATGTTGTTTATTGTAGTTCTAACTCACAATGAAGGACATCAACTAGGTTTTCAGAGGATTATTATTATTACTGTTGTTACTATTGTTGTTGTTACTGTTATTGGTTTTTTTATTACTACTACTACTACTACTCAATGCAGAGTGAGAATGAAGGTGGTACTCAACATTGCTCACATTTTAAAGGGCTGATCTGCATTACCTTTTGAGATTGTAGTGTTTTCCAAGGGCACTAGCTTAGCCAAAAATTTAGCATCAGAGTCAATGGATCTATGGCTGCTCTAGCCTGCACCCTTTCCCTGCTACCTATCCCTACTACTGGAAGAAGGACAGAACCACAAGATCTCCCAGCACAATAGGAGTCACACAGTTATAGATGTTCCCTTTGCTCACTGTGGATGCTTTCAGCCCTGCCAGCACAAGGGGAAATCAGGCATGATAACATTGGGAGATGCTCTTGGGAAAGTACAAGTGGAAGATTCATGTTTTGTGATATTAAGCCTCAAACTATGGATGATTCAAATCCAGATCTGATCATATCTGTATTCCAACAGTTTGCAAGGGAAAAAGGACCCCAAAAAGAGGTGTTAGTTTACCTCTCAAAAAGGTCCTAGTTTACCTCTCCAATGTAAGTAAATGGACAAATGTATCAACAATTACTAGATTTGTTTCAGAAACCTTTGGTGGTTTTAGGAATTAAAAGTCCAGTCAACCATGGAAGGCCTTTTCCATATCCTCCAATAAGCTGTCCAGAGCTTTGTCAGTTCTGTTCCATGAAGGAAGAGTCTGACCCCAAGGCATGGTGGTGCTGCACAGGTGTCACCATTACAAGGATTTCACAGAAGAAGATGGCTCAGGTTCACTTATTAAGTCTATTGGCCACCTGTAAAATTTTCAGGATTCTCTGTTATGACACAAGCAAGTGCAATTATGTTGCAAATTAGAAACCACCCTGTAGAATTTTAGAGCAAATATCTACTATTTGTTCCTGCCTTCTTCAGGAATAAAGGAGATCCACTTTTAAAGTAATATATCTTCTTGATCCTTGCAGTTTGTGTCCCTTAGAGATCTGAGGACATTGCAAGATACAGGCACATCTGTTTCCTGAATCCAAATTTACAGACAGCTTGCTCTGCCTCATTGCATGTATGAATCTGTGTGCAGTAAAAACACTATGTGTTTTACATACACACATACAGACCCGGAATATACTTTTGGTGGTTTAAGCTAAAAACTTAAATCAACCATCAGTGGTATGAAGATCTCAATTCTGCAGGCTCACATTGCATGGGATTTCAGCATAAGTTTACAACATTTTCTCTGGTGGGTTGCTCTTCATAGCATTTTTCTAAAGGAAAACTGTGAGCAAAGTAGAGTAGACAAGGGCTTGATTAGCTTCTGGAACATGGTGCCAAATTTTCAGCAGAGTCAGAGTCAAAATAGTAGGAGAGGAAAGATGAATCATAGAATCATTTTATTTGGAAAAGACCTCTAAGACTGAGACCAGCCATTAACCTAACACTGTCAGGTCCATCATGTCCCCATCTATGCATCTTTTAAATACCTGCAGGGATGATGACTCATCCACTTTCCTGGGCAGCCTGTTCCAATGTTTTACAACCCTTTCAGTGAAGAAGTTTTTCCAAATATCTGATTTAAACATCTCCTGGTGAAACTTGATGCTATTTCCCCTAGTCGTATTGCTTGGTACTTGGGAGAAGAGGCCAACTCCCTCCTAACAACATCCTCCTTTCAGGAAGTTTAGAGGGTGACAAGGCCTACCCTGAATCTCCTTTTCTCCATGCTAAACAATCCAAGCTTCCTCAGCCACTCCTCATCAGACCTGTGCTCCAGACCCTTCCCCAGCTTCATAGCCCATCTCTGGACACACTCCAGCACCTCAATGTCTTTCTTGTAGTGAGGGGCCCAAACTGAACACAGTATTTGAGGTATTGGCCTCAGGGCTGTGCCACAGCACAAGCACTTCAGCACATGGTACAAGTTAAACCTCATGGAGTGATGGCAGTAACTGCCAGCAGAGTTATCTGATCATCAGAATAAACATATAGCTGTGGTGTGAAGACCCTATCTAAGCCCATAGTGCTCAGTGTACCCTGCTACATCCGAGCAAACAGCCAAGCTCAGCATAAAACCCACGTGCAGTGCCTTCAACATTACTTCAATAATAACTTTTACATGTTAATTATCTGTTTTTACTGTCATCAGTCTGCTTCATTACAGCCTTTTGCTCTGACTTTCATCGCTCAAGTCTTAGCAAGCCATATACTTCTCTTTTTGTGGATGAGAAGGTAAGCAGCATGTCTAGATCACTTAGAGTGTGCATTAGGTAAGGAGTCCCAGGGGGGATTACTGCTTTGCTACTGCCATCTCCACTGAAAGATAAAGATAAGCAGAAGTTCAGGCAAAACACAATTTTATGATGTTTTGAGCAGCTAAGCCGCAAAAGGTCTGCAAAACGCTTCCAGGCAAAATACAGATGGGTGACCGTACCATCACCTCAGAGAGATTCTGAGCTGTTCAGTGTCATTTTCTGAGGTACGTCAGACTGCAAGAAGGAAATTCCTGTAAGAGTGTGAATAGTGATTAATTAGATCTTGCTCTGCCATATCAAACCAACATGAGAATCCCCAAAAAAATTTAAGACTGAAGGATGGGGCAACTAAGCAGTAAAAAATTGTATTGCTTTAAAAATGTTTCATTTTCATTATGCATGGATTTTTCTAGAGGAATCCCACTGAAATGCACTAAAATCCACTACTCCAGGTTTACACCACTGGGATCAAAATCTAACCCCCCTCCATAGGGAGGGTTCATTAAGGTGTCTGTGATCCAGCAATGTAAGAGGCCTTCATGTTAATAATTCTTCAGTATCAGCTTTTTGAAGCATTGCAGAGACCTGAAAGAAGACCAGAGCTGCCTGGAGCTGCACAGGAAGCCAAATCCATGGTCCTTGTCTCAAAGTCTATTGCTTCTGCCTGGTGAAGTGTCTGTGTTCTTATTTAGAGTAAAGGCATCTGCAGGTAAATTGCTCTCTGCTCAGTCTAATGGACCAATTTCAGTTTTCATTTCTGAGGGCATAAATCTTAGGCTCCCTTTTCTGACAGCACTGCACATTTCAGGGTAAGAAATCTCACCCAAGAAGCTCAATGGTTTCCTCACTTCGTTTCTTCTTTTGGAGTCCTAGAGTTTGATCTTAGTGTGAACGCAATGTCTCAAGAGGCACAGCAAACTTACAGCAGATGTCAGTAGCTTATCCACACAAGACATTTCAGAATGGAAGGTGCAGCACACTAGCATCATCTGTCTCCAGCCCGGCTCTGCCTTTGGAATTGTGCAGTCAGTTGAGGAGCCAGAATGGGCCTGAAGTGGCCTGGCTTGGTACAGGCCAAACAAACAAACAAACAAACAAACAAACAAACAAACAAGGAAGGAAGGAAGGAAGGAAGGAAGGAAGGAAGGAAGGAAGAAAAGTGAAGACTGAAAAACATCTACCATGTGGGCTTCTGCTTTTATCATCTGCAAAAGACTGTTCTTTTTCTAACAGCTGTTTTTGAGCAAAAGGCTCAAAGGTATTCCTAAAAAGCTTTTAATGAAACAGTTTTAACAGTACAACAGATGACACCAGGAAGAGTAAAATACATTTACGCCACTGTTTCTGTCCCCTTCTTCTGTCTCTCTGCTCTGGTGACTGACACCAGCAGCGTGCAGAAGAAGCACCACCACCCTGCATTCAGCAGCACAAATGCTGAGCCTCCTGAGACACATGAGTACTGTTATTTTCCCCTGCACAATGGTTATATGTGTAGATATATGCAAAAAGGAAGGGTTTGTTTGCTACTGCTGATTTGGTAAGACAAATGCAACACAAAATAAAGACCACAAACAAAGCAGACAGGTAGTGCAGGTTGCAGAACCCCACTGATACCTGTGCAAAATGTTGCTGTTTATCCAGGTTGGATGGCTGCACTTTGAAACTCCAATTCCATGCTTTAAAAGGGGGACTCACTTTGCTCTCTGCATTTTTCTGTTTTCTGACCTTGATGCTGGAAGGAGGGCAGAGCAATTAGCAACTTTTCCACACCAGTACTTGTCAAAATAAGCAAGCCAAATAAGCAGCAAGTGAACAGCTATTCTTTAAAAAAGCACCTAGGATGAGGCTGGGGGGAAAAGAAGGTACCTTTAGCAGCATCTTCAAGGGTCTCGTTTCTGATAGATCAGTTAAGGCTAAATTCAAAGACAGGTATTTAAAGACTAAAATAATTTCAGATCTTAAGGCCAGATCATAAGACATTTGTATGAAGATCACATATGAGCCGTCAAGAAGTATTCATCATTGGAAAGTAAAGGGAGAGCTCCATCCTCTCCACTGACTGCCAAGGAGGTTCCAGGACTGTTCTTCTAATGGAACACTGAGCAGAATGTTTGAGGCTGCAAGTTGGTAACAGAGGCCATGATTAGTAAACCTGTCTGTTGTATTCAGGCTAGAGATTACACAAGAGCTCAATTATAGGCCTCACTGCACCAGTAATGCAGCAGTAATCTAGTTACTATGCAGATGTGGAGGCTCTCTCTGATGCTCTGGAATGTGCATGAAGGAGCCGGTCACCTTGAGGAATGGAAATAAGAGAGCAGTAACTGGAAAGTATTGAAGAAAACCCAGGCAGTAGAAGACAGAGGTCAGCATTTGGTAGCCCTCAAACTACGTGGTGAGTCTCAGTCCAGCTCCTTGTGCCTGACCTTCATAGTCAGTGATGCTGAAATGAGAGGGCCATTCGCTGTCACAGTGCCTCTTTCTTGGGACATGCTTCAGCTCTATGGATTTGTCTTTATACACTGCCGTGGAGGAGGAGACCATGAGTTCATAAAGGCACCCTGTGAACTGCAGAGCATGCTCTTGTCAACACCTGTCCTTCCAAACCCTCACTTCCACAGTGCTTTTCTCAAGGATATTTAAAGCTCCCTTTCACGTAAGAGGGAAATTCCCTTCTCTCCCTCCTACAGGTTAAGTTAAAAGGGGCAGGAGGTCCTTTTCCGTATTGATTTGTTTTCCTGACCTTTCAGATACATGCAGAGAAGATCAGCAAAAAGGCACTGGAAAATGAGAAGAACAAGAGCACAGTGCTTGTGCTCATTCAAAGAAGTAAGCCAAACATGAGATTTAGCATTGGGTAGAAAATAAACTGTCTTCTGAGGAAAAGAAGAAGCTGCCTGTACAGAGAAGGGACTGCAAAGAGTACCACTTTGCACTGCAACACCAAGAGAGCAAGCTATGGCAACAGAGAATAAGAGACTGCTTCAAAGACCAGTCATCTTTTCAGGGGTTTTTTTCCACTCTTCATTTTAATTTATTTTTTTTAAGGAATTTAATTTAAATAGATAAACCATCTTTTCAAACAGAGTGGAGCGAGATAAATTATTTTTACTTCTTTACAATTATTTTTACAATATTTACACCCTGCTATTAAGCTGGTCCTCACCACAGTACACTGCGTGTGTTGCACCCTCAGGTATGGATTTGGTTAGACATAAAGCAGATACCCTGACTGCTAAAACTCCCCTGACATTTACTCACAGTGTCTTGACCAAATTCTGAACAGGGCCGTAAAATTTTTTCTTGCTTAATTCCTCCCATGTGTCCAATAAGATTTGATTCTCATCTTCCCTGCCATATCTCATCACACTGCTTTGCTTTGCTGCATTCCATTCTAAAAGCAGACATAGCACAGCAATGAATAGAGAAGTTGCTACAAAACCTTTACCAACCTCACAGGGACATGGTGAGGATTAATTAATTGCTTATTCAGAGATTTCATATCCTAATGTTATAAATAGTACAATCATAATAAAAGCCAATTCTTACATTACCAGAATCAGTTAGTGAAATCCCCAGTAAAGACAATTCAAGCTTTTTACTAAAAAAATCCAAGACTATATTCCAGTCTCACCCCTACTGAGAGACACAAAAAAATTAACCCAGGCTAAGCGTTACGGTCAGTAAGTTATATCTCATTAAAGACCTGTACAACATTCCCTTTCATCATTACACTGAAATAAATTAGGATAGTTTTAATTCTGAAGAATTTAAGGAATTCATCCATTTATACAGCATTGATAATCCACTTTCAATTCACATATTTTGTTAATTCAGATTAAGTTTTTCTCAGCCACTCTGTATAAGCAAATCCTCACTCTAAAGCTACCACCTCCTTTTACAGATACTCATCATCAGTTTTTCTAAGTTCAGTAACCTTGTGGATTTATGAAGCTGGGAATGGGTGATGGTTTCTTCAAATCCTCAGACCTCTGGGATTCAGATCTCAGCAGCAGAGAAATTAGGGAACTGAAGAGATTCCCATATTCCCTTGCGCAAGAAGTTACATAGGGCTGCTCCAAACTATACTCCAGAGGCAGCAACCCTTGATGGCTGTCAAGCGCAGAACAGACAGGCTGCAGCTCCCCCAGTGTCATTCCCTCTCCCACCTCACTCATGCACAGTGCTCAGAGGCAGCAGAGATCAATCTCACCCTGCAAAATCTACTTCTTCATGCACAACATCCACGCTAAAGGAATCCTCCATGGAGCACTTGTGTTCATATGGTGGGATGAGATGTAGGATTGAGACCTGTCTAATTTTTGTACCAAGAATACCTTCCAGGTCTTCAGGACCTCCCTGCAGGCATAACTTCATTGTTTAAGAGACAGAAATACTCTGTCAAATTTCAAACCCTCTGGAAGTTGTCACTAACCCACTTCACTATTGCACTGCTACCAAGGAGGTCTGTGAAAAATTCCAGCATGCGTGCAGAGAGTCCGCAAGTGGGAAACCTAAGCAGAGTACCCTGACATGCAAAAAGCCAACAATCAATTCAACCAACCCAAACAATCCTTTCCTTTTGCCCCCAGGCACTGAAATTCTCTCTGAGAATGACATTATTTTAAAAGGAGAGCAATGAGATATAAACATTTACAGTGCTGAGGCTTTGACACCTGGGCCCACAATGCGGGTGTGCAGGGACAAATTCACCTGTGAAGAGAGCACCTCTGCTCCCTGTGGGCTCACATCAGGGCAATGTGCTGAGGATGGCTGCAGCTCCTCTGGCTGAATGTGGAGGCAGTGCCCTAAAGAAGGAAAGCAGCATCACTCTGTGTGCAGTTAAATCTGGCTTGCCACCAGGGATGTGTTTAAGATACAGGGGGTCCTGAGGCTAAAAGCTACTGATGCATTTTGAAGTTAGGGCAGATCTCTTCATTGCTAAGTAAACCTTTACAAATATGTTAGCATACCCCACATTATCCATGGGAGGTGTTCAGGAGGCTACAAAAGAGCATTCATTAGAGACACTCAGTGATGAGGAACTGAAGCACCCATGCATTCTGCTGAGAGAGGAACAAACACACTGCTCAGAGCAGGTTTGTAGATATATACACCACTATAAACCGCTCCTACCACGATGTTTGAATCTTTTTCAGCTTCTTTGTTCTAGCTTTCCTTGCATTTTCTCCTTCCTTTACTCACATTCCTTATTCTTAATTGCTCCTCTGTCTTTATCTCACTGTTTTCTTTTTTCTTTCCCACCTCCAGTTGCAAGGTCATTCTTCTGCCTAGGTCTCAGCAGTCCTAGTTCTAGAATACAACAGCAGCTATTCTGACACTTCACTACCTCCATAGTCTTCTTTGGCAGGACCCAAGCACTTTCAGATACACAGGCCTCAGTACATGTCAACTCAACACATTATCTGTACTCTGTTTTACTGACTGGTCATCTAAGAGCTCTATTTTACTTCTCCCTAGATAGATAAAGAAGTCCTGTAGGATGATGCATCCCAATCTCATTGTCCTCTGGAGTGGTCTTACTTACACTGACTGTAGGTATTGTAGCTCTGGTGATATTCCTGAACCAGACACCTCAAATAGATTTCCCTTTATTTAAGGGTACCCAGAATAAACCTGGGCTTCACACCCTGCCACTCTGAGATATCCATTGTACTAGACTTGAGGTTGATGTATTTTTTGCTAACTCAGGCTAAGGATAAATACAAAATCTGGATTCAATGAAGCTGTACACATGCAGTCTGCAGTAGTTACAGTCTTTCCTAGCTATGGAGAAGCTCATAGACAGCTGCATAAAAATATCTATGAATTCATAACCTGTGAATTTTTGAGGATGGGGAACAATTGCTGTACTATGCTGTCCATGTATTATGCAAACTTTTGAAGCCATTCAACTGGCAAGAGAAAGAACAAATGAAAGAACAAACATTTTGCACTAAAGTTCATTTTATTTGAAAGATCGAAGAGTCACATGTACTCTCCTTTTAGCCTTAAGGACAGCAGTAAAACTAATGCCTTTTTCACAGCCACTGCTATTAAAAGAGAGGTGAGGGAGGGCTTTTTTTTTAACTGTCAGAAAGATATATTCACTTTTAATACGTCTATGCTACACTTCCATTATACAGGGAAGTTTCATTTTGGTGAGACTATAGTGATGGAGAATTTGCCTTTTATGGATTGTATGGCCTGTCACCTCTACTGTTAATCTAGAAAAGGCATAAGCACAATAAAAATCTGTTTCTGTAAATTCGATTCACATTCATGACACCACTCTACAAAATCACTGCTGGGTGTGGAGCCCTTTGGCTTAAGAAACCTTTGGCATAAGAAATATCTCAACAACTAAATTAACTTAGATTCTCTGATACAGAGACAAACATATATATGGCTGCCTTCAGGACAAACTCATGTACTAGGCTAGATGTCAGGATGGTGACATATCTTGATTTTTCTTTTCCTGGTTTAACAAATAGTTAACAACAGTTTTGCACTGTTCATGTCTGCAGTTTTGCACAAGTTGAGGTTGAAGCCCCAAAGTGACCGAAACTGCTGGTGCAGCCTATTCCAAGTGTATAGATTCATGAGGACAAATCTTGTGAGAGCAGAAAGAGGGACTCAGATGAAGTGAAATAACTGCTGCATCCCTCAACATGCAAACCTCTGTGCTATTCCTATCACTCTCCTCATGCATTCTACTAGAGCAACCTGCTACTATTAATAGCCCACTGCCATCAGGTCCAGCATGGAATATCAGAGAAAAGGAATTTGCTCCTTTTTGGAAAAGGCAGGCAGCTATGGTATTCTCTGCCCAGCTTCTCTGAGCTTCTCATGGTGCTGTACTCTATCTGTGCAAGGGCAAATTTTTTAGCCCCCTTCATCAGTTTAAAAGGGTGTGCAGCAGATGAATTAGGTGGTGAATTAGGTGATTAGGTGGATAAAACGTGGATTCACTGTGGTGGGATGGTTGCAGTAATACTGAATTTCATGCCTTCCACAATAGGATATTCTCCTGGGCAGCTGCAGTTGGAGACTGCTCTCTTAAGGCAAGAAAAAGGCACTCCCTAAAGAAATGAGCTTTGGCTTCTTGCCAGGACAACAGGATCTGCTTGATTAGACAGAGGTGTTCTGCCCACAACTTGCAGGATATTATATCTGCTTTGTTGAAAACCTAAGTCCTTTATTTAGGTCTGACCTTTGTTTGACCAAGTCAAAACTCCATTGTCTTCAAGCAGCATATGATAAAGGTTCTTAATCTTCTAACACATTCAGGAGCACAAAGTTCATTGAATTTCAGTCTTTTACAATAATCTCTGGATAGAGAACCACAATTTGCTCCATTCTGAACTTCCTGTAGTAATTTGAGAACTTGAAAAATTTTTACCAAATTTAAAATTGCTCAGGATTCTTTTCAACTTCCTTTCTAAAGGGTAGAAGTTTTATGCTTTTTTTGGGTTGTTTATGAGCATCAATTGCAGTATTGATTCCTCTCCTTCTATCATGAAGAGTGAGCACAAACACCTTAATAATTCTTCAAGACTTATTACCAGAAGTCACTTCTTAAATTTGTTCTGCAAAATATATATGTGTTCCTTGCTGTTTGTTGGCTTCTGGTCAAAGAAAATAATAAATGAGCACAATACATTCAAGAGATGAGAGAAGAAAGATCTTTTGGATGTGAAAGCATTAAACTGCTAGCAATTTCAAAACCTTGTTCCACTTGCCCCAGCCCCTCCAAACCACATCCCCTCCTGCTTTCCAGCATATTATCAGTCCTGGAGGGTGGGAGAAACCAAACAAATGACAGCTGCTGAATTCGATGTATATGTGTAGTATTTGCCAAAAGACCACATACAGTCCAGAGCCTTAAAATAATACTATGGGATTCAAAAGGGTATTTCCTGGCCATGTTGATTTATGATGCTGCATCAGAGATCAGAGTCCTCTTTGAAGAAACAAGGTGAAGCCAAGTGGCTTTTTCAGGAAGTGCAGTGTTCTGCTCCGTTATCTCAGCCTGTGCCAGCTGCCAGGGCAGGTTCTCTCATCCATTGGGTGTTCAAAAGTGCTCAGTGGACACTAAAGCCAGAGGAGGTGGAAGGACACATCCTGTGCTGTGCTCACTCAGAAACAGAGCAGGTACATGCATCCTAACCATGCTCCCAAGAGGTTGACAGATACAAGAAAATGGTTTCCCCAGGACTTCTTGAAAAATAATATGCATCCCCCAGAAAGTCTTAAACACTGAAGATAAACACTGCAGTGCAGTCAGTAGAAATCCACTCCAGAAGTCCGAAATACAGCCCAGGACTGAGAGCTTGCCAAAATATCTTCACTTACTGGGGTGGAGAAAAAGCATGGGGAGAGCTTCCAAAGTCTCAGCCCAGAGAGGGGAAGCTGGGCTGAGGAAAAAGCCTTCCCCCAGGCATTCCAGTGACATCCTCAGGTGTTCGTACCTCATTGAAGAACAACCCAGACATGATTTCAGAAGACATCAGACTTTAAAAACATCCACTGGCTTCTGCCAAAACAGAAATTCTAGTCTTGAGTAGCTCCCTGCATGGTGCCAAACACCTGCCCTGATGTTACCAGCAGGCAAGAAAGGGCATCTTCTTAAAGCCTATCCTCCCTCTTAAGCAAAAAAGCATTTGAAAATCTGGATTCTGGCTCAAAAAAATCCACTGACCAATCTCTGCATTTTAATAACATGGCATAACAGAATATTTATGCATTTTGATAAACTGGGGTTTTTGCAAATGTTGTCTCCATAATACTTTATGCAAGCAGACTTTAATGCTGATTCTGTATAGCACCTGTAGGCCATCTGGAAGGAAACAGCTACACAGACACAAGCAGCCTACCCCAAAGTTACAGCAATAAGAGATAATGATCCTGGCTGCAGAGGCAGAATACATATTTTTAAAGTCTTCTCTCAGCTATATATCTTCTCCCGTCTCTGTCATGCCAAGCCTGGCCTCTTTGTCCTCGTGTTTACACAGGTGTAAAACCAGGAATAAATTCATTACAGTTGATAATGGAAACTTTCCTTCTTTCTCAAACAGTAGAGTGGCATTTTACCAACTCGATAGCAGGGTCACTTTGTTAGCTGGCAAAAAAATAAAAGGTTCTCTCAGAAAAATGTGAGATTGTGCTTTGGCCCACACATCTTGCAGCACTAAATGCCACTGCAGAAAGAAACAGCAGCACACAGCCAGATGGTCCCCAAATCAGCACATTAATGTGGTGCCAGGTGCAAACAGCTGGAGCATGTTCAGCCCTCTAACTCATCCCCTTCCTGATTCCTACAGCTTGTACCCAACCATAAAAACACCAGTCACTGCCTTTGCATGAGGCAACAAAGCCTTAAGAGAGGTGAGGTGCACAGTGGAGAGAAATTATGTGATGACTAAAAGAGGCACTGTGAACTCCAGGGATGAGGGTACTGTGTGACAGCAGACAGTTCAGCCCCTAGTTTTGCACAGCTTCCCACACTGCAGAGCTCATAGGAGGCTTGGGAATCCTATGACTTTTTTTGTAATTAAATCGTGCTGCACAGTGAGCTTTTGCTATAAGAGGTCTGGCTGAATTACCATGCACAACGATCTGCTCAGAAGCCACCTCAGCAGGAAAAATTACTGGGAAAAATTCATCTAGAATTCAACTTAATTGAGTACTTTTTCTCTCTGTCCTATTCTATCCCCTCCACCTTTTTCTATCCCTTCTCTCTTCTTTTATGCCAACACAGACTGTAAAAGGCTCATCTGGGTCTTTGACTTCTGGTTTCTGTGCTATGTGTCTTATGTTGACATCCCCAGGTGAGAGCAGCAAGAGGCATAGAAGCAGATTACTTTTTCAGGTATTGGGGGGCTTTTAAACAGATATTAAACCCTTTATGGATGGTATCACTTGCTTTTTCTTCCAGTCCAAAGGACCTTTGAAAAGCAAGAAGTAGCCAAAGGAGAGGAAAGATTTCTGTTCAAATGAAGCAAAGTTTTAAATAAAGGATGGTTTCCTGAGGAAACAAGATTTGCAGACCAATTCCCCAAACAACTTTTGGATTGGCTGGTCAGGCTCAGCCGGGTTTGCCAAATGGGCAGACACCTCAGATTCTTGTGAGCTTTGAGGCAGCCATAAGAGGAGAAAAAGCTCATGTTAGGTCACCCACTGTGCTGATAATTCTGAAGGCTGTCACTACTTCTCCAGTGTCCCCATCCAGAGATGTGAGTGGGAAGGAAGAGCAAAGAAGCAGCCATGAGCAGTGTGGTTCCCAGGAGGTGTAAGGGGTGCAGTTAGGAATTCGAGGATGCTGCAGTGAGGTTTTAGCAGCCTTTGTGGAAATTTGCTACAGCCTCAATAGCCACTTGGAGAGCATAGGGCCTGATTCTGCTGTCAGGAGGCCATAAAGCACTGTAGTTGTGCTTCTTTTTCACATAGCAATAGCAGGACCAGTAAGTGCTGGTAGGACTCTCAGAAGAAGGCTGCTACAAAAGCCAGGAATGGGCCCCAGTCCCATAAAACCTATCTAGTGGGAGCAAATTGTACTCTCTCACTATTCACATAGCAATGCAAAACTCTGTTGCTAAGCTGCTCATTCCATCTCTATTTATAAAAAATGGGAAGAACAACACAGTTTAGGGTTGAGGACAAGAAGGGAAGACCCAAGACTATGTTAATTTTATGCATCCTGACAATAATGGAAGACTAGGGTCACCGTTGTAGAAATTTGGGATGGGGAAAACCTTCAGGTGGGTAAGTCCCTCTAACCTCTTTTCATTTGAACCTGTCGTCCCAAAATAAATGATACACCACCAAGCAAGTGTTTTCAGCAGAGAGAGGATCCCAAACTCACTCAAAGCACTGCACCTTAAACACAGAGAAGTGCTCTCCTGTGTCCACCACCAGTCATTTCCTCACTAGGACCAAAATGATTAACTGCCCTGAACACAACTCCTGTGTGCCTGACTTTAAAAAGACTTCAATAATGCCTCTGCACCAAGACACACTTTGACCTTGAAGCCAGGACTCTCCCAGACCTGGACTTAACACAAAGATTTCAGGGGAGTGAACTGTGGGACATCTCCAACATTCCTTCCCTCTCTGCTGCACTGGACATGATGTGCAACGCACTGAGTTTGGTGCCAGATCCCACCCTCTGAGAGCTCAACAGACACAACCCCAGAGAGACACCTCCATTGGAAAACACACAAGGAAGGGTATAAGCATGCCTCAGATACTTCTTTTTTCTATCCCCCTATGCCTTTCCAGCCTCTGTACATGACATATATACCTAATCATGATTGCATCCTTTGATAGCCAATTAGTGATTTGCATTCTTTTGGTAATTATCCCATCACCTACACAACGCAGATAATTCCGTGGACCTGCTAGTGCCATTCAGCAGCTATGTCCCCAGGTTATAAAGTGAAGTGCTGAGTGGAAAATTTTAATGACTAGGGGCTGGTAAAATCTTAAATTGATGGCAATATATGGTGAAGTCACTTAAATAGTGTGAAATGCCCTTCTGGCTGGAAAGGGCTGGATGAAACTGTGGTTGATAAGTCGTTAAATTACATCCCATGGCTGGCTGCTTGTCTTGGGAAGGTTCCGAATGATAAGTGCACAAATTATCATTACTGCACAGAGCAAAACTATTTCCAGCAGAGATGATATGATAAAAGAGAAGTTATTTATCATGATTAAAACCGGTACATTTGTACTTCTCCACATTGAACAGATCCTGAACGGGCAATCATCTTCCTAAAGGTACCTGAGCCTGATTTAAAGGGTTTTATGACTGTTTTAATGGATGGGGTTTTCTCTCATGGAGAAAGAAGACTTTAATATCTAAATTGCTGTGTTTCTCAGAATTATTTCCATTTTCATTGCAAGCAGCTTGATTCCATCTCTTTTTTTAACACCCTTTCATCATATTTGACTTTTCCTAAAAAGACTCCAAAGGAACATTATTTCACAAATAATTAATTTCACAAAAAAAAAAAAGTAAGCAAGCTGCTACTCACAATAGTAGCAGGAGAGAGCTTTGCTTTCTGCACCGTCATTTTGGGCCCTGCAGAGACAGAAAAGACTTAAATTAATTTTTAGTGGTTGGCTGCTCAGCGATGGAGGGGATTAGATGGTAAAGTTAGTTTTGGTGTAAGAGATAGAGTCAGCTATGTCCGGCTATCACAGATAGTTATGGTAAATAACCATTAGCCACCACACATAAGTGACCTTTTGAACCTCTCAGGGGATAACTCAAATGGACTTGATATGAGCTCCTTTGAGCTATCACATGAAATACAAGCTTCCCACACAGCTTGACAGGGTACCACAGCTATGCTGGGCAAGGTGAAGTAGGCAGCATTCAGTGAGTTCAATGGGTAAATGAAAGGTGCTATTCTCTAGTACCATTATTGGCAGCATCTTTTAGATCAGGTCAGTTAGGTGGGACTACTTATGGAACACCAGGACTGCCAATTCCTTGCAGGATAATGTTAAGCACATAGTCCACCAAGATAGCTAAATATGGCTCAGCCAGGAGACAAGAAAAAATGCTATGCCTTCAGTGGGATTGTCAAACATGCAGAGAGTATATGAAATCTAATTTGCTGGACTAAAACCTCTTTCCAGTATTTCTTGAAGTCCTCTGAGGAACACATCATTGTTGATATCTTGGCATTAACTTAGAGGTTTGCTGTCTCCTATTAGTTCAGCAGTGGCTGGTTTAGGCTTGATTATCAAATCATGCAATATAATTTCCCATCTAATATGGGCCAAGGAATAATAAGCTTGATACATTTACCCTTTTGCAGTTCCCAAGCTTACCTGTGTCTGACTACAGTTCCCCTTCCAACACAGTCTCAGTCTTCCAGAAAGATGGTTCAGTAGCAGTGTAGGCATCTCAAAAAAAGTACCATTTTAAAAGGGGAAAGAAATTCCATCTACAATTATATCATGATAATGCTGCTATACTTATAGCACCAGTGTTTTCCAAAGCCCTGCTAGCACATCACCTAAGTGAAAAATAAGTCACCTTTCTCTGACATGATCCCCTTTGACAAGAGGCACATCCAAAGACTTTGAAAAGTTTTTCCCCTCTTGTATTGAGGGAGTTGAAATGCGATTACAGATTACTCCTTTCAGCAATTTTTTCTTTCTCTCTCTGTTTATTCATTTATTTATGTTTCAATCCAATTCTATGTCTGTGAAAGTTAGACATTCTTTAAGATTTTCTGAAATCTCAGAACAAGTTAAGGCCCAACAACAGTTTATTTATGGGGAGTATGTTCAACAAGACAAGCTTAAAAGAGTTGAAATTAAAGATCAGTTAGAGAACTGAAACAATTTTTCTTTAGATCTGCATGCTTGCTAGACAAATAGGGACAGGGCAGAAGTAGGATTTCATAACTAGCATCTCACAGGGTTTCTCTCTCTGCCCTGACAGGAGACAGCATGGAATACTTGTCTTCAGCTGCACCTCAGTATCAAACTCAGCTCTATCATGCCTCAGCAAGTTGTGACTTCTCTATCCAGGAACAAATTTGGCCAAGATTCTTCAGTGAGAATAGCACATAGATAGCCCTGAGCAAAATTCAGTTCTGTCAAAATGTCTGTTTTCCATCTCCATTAAAAAACCATGTCCCAGTGTATAATCACACAACTGGCAGAATGTGGATCTGCTTTAGCATGCAATTCATCAGAGACCCACTCCTTCTGTCCTGACCTCTTTTATTTACAATGAAGACCAGATCTCTCAGCTCACCACTGGCATACCTGGGGCTTGTGCAGGAGCAGGATGCCATCACCTTAAGTGTTACATGGACGGAAGGATAAAGTGGTACCTGGGCCCTTGCTGCCCTTATTCATGTCACCAGAAGAAGGCTGTCTTGGTTTAAGAGACAGGTATTTGCCAAGGAAAGGGATGAGCCCCTTTCCCTGTAATCCGCTCCTTTTTAATCACTATAATTTGAAATCAGACGCTTTCAGGCATGAAATATGGGGGTAGGAATAACAGTTCTTTACTAATATATCTAACAAGGTAAACAGCAACAACAACAACANATCTTCCCCACCCCCTTCCGGTGAGGGCAAATAACTTGTAGTCCCAAGTGATTAGCATAAGAGTAGGGAAAAATTCCACAGAAAATAAAATAAATTATTCAACCCCCAATAAAGGCATAGATCCCAACAGCAGAAATTTCTTGTAAGGACATTTTTGGTGACTTCTCTGCTGTGGGGAAGCCCACATGCTTTAAGGCAAATTACCTTCCATGAGAAAAGTTAAATGAGCGAGAAAATACTTGAGAGCTATCACAGACTAGGTTTAGTCCTCACGTGCAACAAAGATTGCATGTAGTGGTGAATAAAAGCAAGTGGGTGAGCTCACCTGTTCAGTGTCTCTCAAAAGAGAGCACATTCGATATTGTCTAAATCAGGTTTGAAACAGCACTGCTTACCTTCAGCTATGCCTTTGGGAAGGAAAACCAGGGTTACCCACACAGCTCTGGATAGAATTCAATAACCCAATAACCCAGCTGTCCTTTGGTACTTCATGTGGGCACCTCCTCATCCACCATCATCACTGTATGGGATGGGAAGAATAAAAACAAATGGCAAAACACAGAAGCTGCTTCAAAACTAATTTTCCTCCTCAAGCTGGTTTAAATGAACCAATACTTTATCAGAGTATGGCTTCCCTACAAAGACAAGACTCTGAAATATTAAAATAATTCCAGTTTTTAAATTCTAAGAGTGATTGGAAAATACACTTAGGTCTGGTTGAGCAAAGGACTCCCCTGCTTGCTCAGCTTGATGTGCATCTAGAGGACTGGCCCTGGATGGAAGTACATGCTGAAAATAACCCATCTGTATAACTGGCTTGCTTCCTTGGCATTTTGAAGTTGAAAGGGTCTTTTTATGAACTAATAAAGGAGATATGACTCTGGTTTCCAACAGTAACACTAAGTGTCATTGCTGTCAGATATTTGTGTCTGGTGAATACACATACAGCAAATAACCTAAAACTCCAAACTATACACCATGAGCAGTGGTTTCAGTGTTCATGCACTAATAAAAAATCCAATGCTTCATTGATGTTTCTGGCCCAATGTATCTCCCTTGCAGTAACTCAGGGCAGAGATGGCAAACAAACTAATACCTGCCCCCAATCTGCTAAGATTGCCTTTTCAAGACCCTAGAGCAACAGGGCAACTCTTGGCTCACCCTCTGCATTAGTATTTCTGCCCCCATGTGGGATGAAAGTGACTTTTCATTGTCTTGACTCATGGAGTTGGAGAGCAAGGGCCTTGATCTCTGCCCACATATCTGCAGTAGAGGGATTGTACCTGCAATAGACAGAATGCCACAGAACGAGAAGCACTGGGTATGCAACAGTACACCCTAAAATAGATTAAGAAAGGCCATATTGCATCAAAACAAGGGTTTATTTAGCCCAGTAGCCTCTCTCTGACAATGGTCAAGCAGATGTTTAGAAAGAACAGAAGCATGTTTTGTGTACAAAGATCTTTCCCTTATACGCCCTCACAGCTTCTGCCTGTAAATAGTTTAGGCCCTCTCTGGGTTTCAGGCTGTATTTTAGGCACCAGTAGATCCCTCATCCCCACTTCCATGCTGAATTTTTCTAAAACCATATACACCCAGGGCTGCCACAGCAATTGCTGACTGTAGCTCCATGAGCCATTTCTGCTGTCACTGAGTACTGGAATGTGAAACTG
The DNA here is from genome assembly GCA_013397375.1 of Toxostoma redivivum. Lineage (NCBI taxonomy): Eukaryota > Metazoa > Chordata > Aves > Passeriformes > Mimidae > Toxostoma > Toxostoma redivivum. The sequence continues at coordinate 37,711 of VXBI01012066.1, forward strand.
AGGACTACGTTCCACCATTTCGGGGAATCCAAAAAGATCAAGTCTGCAGGCTGAAGTAGCTTATCAAGAATGAGCCAAACAAAAGGTACTTGCCACTTATCCTGTCAATTTGTTACCTCTCCATTCTTTTGCTGAGCACCCGCAGACTCATGTTGATGTCCATGTTCCTCCAGGCCTTCCTCTTCCCCTACAGCATCTTGTGTCAACCTGCAAGATCCTGAGCATAGAGAGGAATGTAGATTGTAGTCTGAGGGTCTAATAAGCTTCTTGTATCTGGAAAATGCTAACTACTGATAGGCATATTTAGTCTGTGCTATTAAAATGTGCACAGCTGGCTAAAACTCACCCATATTCTGCTGGGAAATTTACTTGAGATGGTTAACAACTCACATGTAAATATCAGTTACTTTCTTATACACGAAAAACATGTGGGTACTTAAGATATTGATGAAATGGACTATAAGCAGATTATCCCAATGCTATGAGTAGAGACTAATTTCCCAGCAGAAAAAGCCTTTTGAAATACAAGACAAAATGCCAATCCATTTACTAGTCGCACATACTTAAAACATTTGGCTTATTTTGCTCCTGGCTACCAAGTCTCAGCCTTCAAATGATACAGAATTAAGAGGAATGTCCAGCATTTAAACAACATCATTTTCAGATGATCTGCATCTCAAGATCTGGAAATCTGGGATTTGGTGGAAAGGTAAACACTTTCATGCAGTTCCACAGTGTATCCAAATTCCCTCCAGAGTCTAAAAACACAAGAGAGTCTTTCCTTAGAGATGACTGCTCCAGGGCAGGAGGATTTCTCCTGTAGACTGATGGAGTAATCCAGGACCTTCTAGCTATAGCTTGAGGGCCTCTTAATTCATTCACATGTGAAATTCCCTTTGATTTTTCTATGACAAAGAGAACATGCAGCGTGAAACCCTTACTGGAGGGATCTCATTACTTTTGGTTGAAATACAATGGCCAAAAGAAAAAACAAAACTGGAGGGAAGCTGTGGAAAACCCCTGGTGCAATTGTAAACATGCAAAAGTCTCTTTTAGAAGAGATGTCTCACAAATGGTGGAGAATTCAAAGAGATTGCCTCTTCTTTGGGCAATTTACAGCTCACCCTTGCCTAGCTATAGGAGGATCACCCAGGCCATGTATTCAGCACCTCTGTTCGTGAGGTCACACACGGGCCACTCAGACCAGGTTCTACCCTTTCTGAAACCCTTCTGCTGGGCCAAGAAAATGTCAAGGTTAATGCCAAAGAGAGTGCACAGCTCTGGCCTCTCCAGTTACAATCTCTGCATGTGATGGCATAAAGTTTCTTGTGTTAGGACTGGTTCTGTGTTTTAGCTGGTGACCCTTTAATTTATCACAATAAGTACAGGAGGAGGACCCAAGGTACTGTGCTCTATGATGGTACAGCCACGTCTCAGCAAGAGCCAGATGTCCCTGGGCTGTTGCAGGCCAAGAGCCAGATGCTGCTAGAAAGGGGCTGAAATCACACAGGGAGGGCTGAGCAAAGGAAATTCTAACCTGGGGAATTTAATGGCAAAGCTCAAAGGGTGTGCTCCAAAATGAACTGAAGACATGGGGAATATTTCCACCCATGTCTTTGGGTTAAGATTTGGGAGACATTTCAGGAAAATGCATCAGCACATAATAAATCCAATTGAAGTTGATGACATTTAATCACATCTTTAATTCTGACCTTATGCTTACATATATACTTGTATAGGAAGCCAACAGCAGCATTCTCACTAACTTTCACTTTTCAAACTTTCCAGATGACCAGATCCTTACATCATCAGGATTGCCTAATGGGGCTAAACAATACACAGGTTGCCTGTCTAGACATAAATCTATCCCATGAAAAGAAAAAAGAGGGAGAAAAAGAGAGGGGGGAAGGGAAAAATAAAATTCTTTAAAGTAATTTTCACGTCCCTTTCATACCTTCAAATACTGTAATTTCAGAGCTTATTTTGGGTTCTGGTTTTGGTTTTGCCAACAAAAGCAGATATATGATATTTAAAGCCATTTAAAGGGCCTCTCTGAGGGAAAACTTGAACTGCCATGCTGGGCTGCCATCCCAGAGGATCGGGCTTGCCAGTGGAGCAGGTGGTGTGTGGGTCATCCACGTCTGTGTGACAAACTGTGATAATTGGATTGTTTGAGGAGCAGGGGAGGGATGTGACCGCTGTGTACAAACCACAGAAGGGAATTAAAAGCAAGTCTGCATCCCAGTTAATAGTGCTCTATAAAAATGCAAAGTGGCTAATGATAAGCAAAGGAAGTTCCATTAAACCATGTGCCTGGCGCAAAGGGGCATCATTGACCCCGCAAAGGATATTTGCTGGGAACAGTCAGGCAGCAGAAACAGGTGCAGAAATAAAAGCAAACTAATGGCTTGTTTTAAACTCCCCAATCTGCAATGTTAATGAACATGCAGGCTAGGGACAGCCAAAGGGTCTAAGGTGGCCAAAGCATGATTTTTTTGCACCCAATAAAGTCACAGGGATGCTCCAAATCATAGGAAAACTGGGAAATGGCTTTCCTAGCACTAGTCGTTCATTAGCCCTGCACAGCAATATGCTGTACAAAGAGCTTGCTGAGATTATTTGGGGTGGAGTGGGAAGGAGTGCAAGGGAGAAACAGGGGGAAAAAGTTCCCCTCAGCCCCAAGCACCGTCAAGCTGCTTTGTGGTCAGTGGGGAAAGGAACTCTCATTGGGCCAATAACGAGCTGTCCTCATTATAAGCTTAGATGCTAGAGTGAACAACACCCTCTTAATAATGCACACATCACTATGACAACCACAGAGTTTGATACCTGAGGACAACTTTATTGTGCTTGTGTAAATTTCCACATTTTAAAAACCATATTTATAGGTATCAGACATTGAGTCGCCTTATACAGCCTCCTCGTCATCTCTTTGCCTTCCTTGTTTGCAAGGCAGGATCAGCCAGAGTGTTTATGTGCAGCTCCTAAGGTTAGCAAACTGCTGTCAAATATTAGTGCCGGAGTCTGCTGACATAATTATCCTGCTAGCCCATACATAATTAGTAAAGCTAAGACCAAACTATATTAATACCAGGATTAATTACGGTGGAAGCATAAACAAGGATATTAATGCTATGAAAGTAGCAGTACGGCTATTCGACAGCCCATATGCTTGTCTGTAGGACCACTAGGGATTGTGTTGAATCAGGAGCTGTGCAGTGCCCTGACTGTAATGAGAAATGAGAAAACTGCTGAAAAATTGATGCCGCCTGCAGATTGCACAATCCGCTGAACAGCAGGGGGTCGGCTTCTTACATCTCCCACTCTCGGTACAATATGCTAATTTCTGCATGCATACGAGTGTAAAAGGAAAGAAGAAAAGATTTCACAAAAGGAAAAAAATGCAAATGACAACCACAAAGATCACTGCAGAGAAATCCATGAGCTTTATATGGATTAACTGTGTTGGAGCTAGTGCTCGTCTGAGTTTAACTCTTTCTGTCCTAGACCCATTGGCAGGTCCTTTTTGTGGCACAGAGGAATACTTGCGGCTCCTTTGTGGGAAGGGGGTCAGGAAGGAGGGCAGCAAAGAGCTGAAAGGATGGAAAGGATCTTTTTTGCTCTTTTCCATGCTCTTTTCCACTCCTCTTGCTTTAACACTGACAAGGAAATAAGGGTCTGGAAGTGGAGAAAAATGGACTGGGAGGGGAGTTGAGCCAAGGAAACTTATGAAATGTTGGTAGTGTTTGAAAGAAGCCCACTACAGCCCAGTCTGGTCCAGCGTTGAGTGTGGGGAATGACTGGAGCCCTCCCTAGTCCTTCAAGAGCTCCTCTAATTCCTGGTGCTCCTCAGAGTGTGACTTTGCAGCATGTGGCCAGGAAGGTCTTCTTAAAAACGAGCTACAAAATCCTGATCAAGAAAACAGTTTCCCTGTGATTATTTCTACTTTGGATTCTCCACCTCTTCCTCCTAAGCAAAAGAAGCAGATGTGATGTCTGCATGACGAGCCCATCTCTCTGCTGGAGACAGCCGATGTGCTGGTGCTCCTGTGGTTCCCTGGCACGCCCAGAACATGCAGCACGCCTGCAGACAAGCGGGCTCCAACACAGTGCCCAGACAATACTGCTGCCATTTGCATTCCCCATGTTCCTAGACAGAGCCTAACCCTGCCCTCAGCCTGTCCTCTTTGCTGCCCATGGCACCCAAAGGAATCGCCTCTACCACAGTTCCAGAGAGCAAACTGGCCCCTCTGTCTTGCATGTAGTGCTGACATTGTGGGATAAAACCCATGAGTGCCATCCTCACACAGATAATGGAGTGGTGAGTGCCCATTCAGTCCTTTGGGTGCTGTCGGTGAAGGCCACCCACACAATGGTTTAAGCCCCTCACTCATGCAGCAGAACAGGAAGGCAAAGAACACCTTTTTCCCAGCCTGCAGGGGGAAAAATATCTATGTCTCCGCAATAAGGAAAAATCAAAGCCCTAATTCTTTTCCAATAATTAAAGAGATTAGTTGCTCTCTCTTTAGTAGCAGCAGGAGCAGCAGCAGGTGCTGTTACGCTCGGTCCAATACATGCATAATGTGGCTTCTGTAAGCAATTCCTGTGTCCAAGCATGAACAGAAACCTCAGGAAATATTTGTCATTAAAAAGTTATCACTGTGCATCTGTAATACAGTAAGAGCTTGGCAAAAAGAAATTGTTTGTTTATTTGTTTTAAATAGTTCTGGCAAGATTTTAGCACTCCTGGAAAAAATATTACTACTCTGGCAGCCCAGAGCTCAAAGACTGAAATGCCTGTCCCACATCCAGCAGGAAGAAAGATGTGCATCTTAGGATACTTTGACCTGGGCAGATATTTGCAGTGAAAAGGAGAGGTGACAGAGGAGAAAAATATGAAGAAATCCATCCTCCCTCTCCATCTGAATGTGGAAGAGGCTGTGAGAAAGAAGGAGAACAAATATTTTGAGGGCTTTTTTGGTGGCATAAATTTACCACCAGAAAGTAGGACAGCAACCAGTGAACCTGAATCTTCAACCCCTGTGGATGGAGCAGAAAGTGCTCCCAAAACAGACAATCTCCCTGAATCCTTAGAAAGGCCCCCATGGAGAATAATTTCATAGAGATAAGAAACTGCTANACCCCCAAGTGAAAAATATTTCTATCCCACTGGAAAAGTCTCCTATCACCTTCTGAGTGTACTTCCATCCACTAACCTTCTGTCTTAATATGTCAATTCCGCTCCTCCTTTTTTACCCGCAGCACTGCTTACATTAATTGCTGATTAGTTTTCCCCATTGAGACTTATCAACTTGATTTTAACTTTTGAATCTGTGATTGCTTGTACATGCTCTTCTTCCTGCACCAAGTATTCCTGTCACCAAATGATAACAAGTCTCTTTACTGGTTTGATGCTGGAACCTGTAAAAGCAGGAGAGTTCTCACCTGGGAGACCTTCATAGCAGATCGTCATTCCCATAGGGTTGAATAATGCCTTGTAGATCCTGCTGCCAACCTACAGAGTTAGATCACCTAACTCAGCAAGACAGAGCAGCTTCCACCCAGGTCACACAATAATTGCACCCAATCGAAGACCTTCTGATTCTGTAGCAATAGGAGTAATAGCAATAATTGATGAAGAAGAGCAGTTGGAAGGCAATGAGAAACATGCATTTCTTGTCTTTGCTCAAATAGTTTTGCTTGAAGCTGAACAAGGGCTTTGCTACAAAGAACAGCCATTCACCTAGTATTTGTGAAAGAAAAGTCTCTTTAGGTAGATGTTCAAATAGTAAACAAATAAGTAAATAAAGTACGAGTTATTGTTGAGTAGCCATCAGTTGGAATAGCAATAAATATTTAAAAACAACATTTCTACAGTATTTGATCAACTCTGCCATTACAATAACCATTCTGAAGTCACACAGAAAGACTAGGATGGCACTAATATTTCTTTTTCTATTGCTCTGCTTGCAGTAGCTTGACAGACTAAGAATGTGAATGCCAGGATTTAACCTTGCTGGAGTTAAAAGGTGTAAGGCAAAAGAAGGAAGCAGTGTGTTTACAGCAGAAAGACTGTGCCCCTAAATGATAGACTAGCATAAGAAGACACTACCATGAACATCATAGGAGGGAAAACCCATGACAAAAAATCCACGCTGGCAATAATTTAGAGCTGCTGTGTTTCAGGAAACAAAAGCTGCCCGTTCCTGAGATCCCCCAGCCAAAGCTGTTAGCCAGACCTCATCAGCTGAAGAAAATGTGGAGAGTGCAAAGAGCAGAGAAAAATACCAAGTCACATGGGGCAAGTGAGAACCTACCAGCCAGGTGTGCTTGTAACATCCGTGGGACACACGCCCACACATGGCATTGGCTCCCGGGGCACATAGGCTCTGCTGGGGGCAACAGCACACAGCAGATCTCATCCCCCACACAGCACGGCAGCGCCTGTGCCAAAGCCACCACAATCAGTTGAACTACGTCAGATTAAAACAGCTCATTAAAGTGGCCTCTCAGATTTATAATGAAGGTTGCTCCTTTTTATGAGCTAAACTGGCATCCCTGGACTATATACCCGTTTGATTTGAAACAGAAACAATGCCTAATTCTCCTATCTGCACTGGTGTGGCTGACGAGCAATTTAATTTTGGCTCCCACTGCAATTTAATACTATGGCAGCAAATTTCAATTTGTCATTTTTACATCTCTTTTTTTTCCATCCCTGCATTATCTATGGGTAAAATTGTTTGTACTGTAAAACCAACGTGTCTTTATTATTTAAACTTGGATCAGATCATTAATATAGTCAAAAGCCCAGCACCACAAGCTATCAAGTTGAAGGAGAAGCACAGATGCAGGGACAGAAGGCCTGAAACTAAACATCACTTAAACAGGGACTGAGAAGAAAGTAGGAGGAGCCACAGACCATCAGAGTGTTCTAGAAACATCAAGTACTGTTTCCACTGGGGAAACTAGTATTTTAAAATCTGCAGCAGGGCAATGCAGGATTTATTTTCATGAGGGCATGTCCATTTGAATTTGTGCTGAGCTCAGGAGGACCAGGTGAGTTTGCATAATTAACAACCTGACCATGCAACCTGAATGCAAATGCAGACCCCAGTGAAGTCAACAGGATATTGCTGTGTGTGAAGAAAACAAGGATCCTATATGAGCTTCATATGTGGCAGAGATGGATTCTGCATTAAAAATATTTATAGGATGGTGATATTTCTTTCTTTTCTTTTTTTTTAAAGCTTCCGGGGAATTTGTGATGGCAATCAAGTACAGAAAGTCAGTGACCATTCCTATGACAACACCTTGCTGCTGATGCAAAAAACACTCATAAATAAGACATTGCAGAGCACTTGTGCTGCCACAAGCCCCGCTGAAGGCTTCGAAGGAGAAAAAGAGTGAGAAAATGGAAAGATCCCCTTCTGGAGGCTGTGACAACAACTTGAGCCATGTGGAGACACAAGCTCTACCTCAGATGTGCTAATGTTCTGGCTCCCATCCAGGGAAGCTATGGTACCACCAAGCCTCCCCTGCCTTCCCTCTTGCCCAGAAAGTTGTGTAGTGCTGCTGCACACGCTGTCAGACAGACACCCCTTGCTGCTCCAGCCCAGGGAATCTCTGCATGGCATGGGGATGCATGGATGTGCACAATATGCTTCTGCCTGTCATTTGGCTGTGGTGGTGCTTTGAGTTGTGCAGGGTTTTTTTCTGGATAAAAGGAGCTCTGCAAACATAAGTCCTGGTTGCTACCCTGGATTGTGTGCAAGCCCTCTGAGCAGGACTGATCTGTCACGGTGGGCAGTTCTCTGTCTGATGTGACCTGAAGCAATCAAAAGTGGCCCAGCAGGCTGGTGCCTCTCTCCCCCATCTCTCCTCTCTCTCTTCTCCCTCTGTTTGCTGGCATTTACCCAAAACAACAGTGACTGATGGCTCTGAGAGGGCTGTCGCTGTTTTCCCTGCCATGATATGGCCATTGAATGGGCAGCATCTGCCAGCTCATCAGTGCTTACTCTAATTTCCTGCCTCCAGGTTTAGGGGTTTGCTTCTTTTATTCCCCTTCCCTCCCCCAGGCAATAATTGCTGGGAAGTAGAACTCCCTTTTGACCAACCCAGTGAGATCCAACTTACCACCACGTATGCACTCAACCCTGGGAGTGCTTATAACCACCCACTGTCCTTAATCGAGGGTGTTCAGCAGAGGGACAATCATTTAGTTCAGCCCCTGAGTGACCCTCCACTTTGAGTCCAACACCCATCGAGGGACCTGCCTCAATGTCAATTCATGGTGCAACCCTAAATATCTCAGTTCTCCCCACAAACAAGGCATGAGGGAGAACCACATCAACCACCAAGATGGAGTTATACTCTGGGATTGCAACAGTTGCACCAAAGTCTATTATGAAGAGACTAGGCATGGCCTTTTTTCAGTGCATGAATGAACTCCAGGGCAAGAAGCACCCACTGTAGCGGCAGAGGTGTGAAGCGGGTCTGTCCTGAGTCAGCTCAGGCTGTGCAGCAACCACAGAGATGTGGGAGCAGCTGCCCATAAATTTCCCTAGTAGCAAAGCAATCTTCACCATTGGAGCCAAAAGAACAACTCCCACCATGGACATGCTGCCTTTCACATGGTTAGTTTATTACAAATGAAGCCTTAGACCTGCAAGTTACATAAGCAGTATGAAAAACATGATATGAATTGGCCGGGCACCAAAGGACTCATGACAGCTCCATGGTAAGCACTGCAGCATCTGTGGACCAAGAGCATCCAGGGGATCAGAACACATAGACAACACCATTCTAGTCTGTTTTTGACTGTCCAAAAGTACTTTTTTTCCTCTCTTCTCTGTTAATGCATGACATAAATATTACTGCCAACATGCCAACAAATGAATGTTTCACTATAGTTTTGAATTAATCACTGGGCTAGACTAACCAGAATCCTCCAACATTTTCAGTTTTCCTTTTTTTTCCCCTATTATTTTTATTCCTCTTGGCTTCTATTTTCAGATGGAGGCACATAAGCACCAAGGGACATTGTTTTCATGTCATGTAAGTGCATGGGTGACTGCTCCACCAGACACCTCACTGGCTACTTGTGCATCCTGGGATGGAGCCTGCAGGCCTGCTAGCAGCCTGGTGCTCTCCCATATCGCAGCATGCCAGGCTGCCCAGACTAGGCTCACACACTGCCACGCACCCACCATTGCTAATCACACCCATGAGCTGCTCAGCCTTAGAGAGAGGGAATGACTTTTACCTTCTCACTAAACATCTAGAAAACTGTTTTGGTCCAGGTCTTTCTTTTTCAGTCTCCATTCATCCATAGGACCAGCCTATCAACTTCAGCTGAAAATATCTGACCTTCTCAATGACAGGCATTTACATATCATCAACTTGATACTCAATTATCTTGAGAGCACATTAAACATGCTGGGATTTGGAAGGAATATTGCAGCACCAGTTTTATGCCAATAGGAAGCTCCGGTTATTCTAGTGGGGAGGAGAATCAGGGTGCTTGATGATATGTCCTCTGCTCCTTTTGGCTCTTCCTCCTGTGCCATGTTGCCACATAGAGAGGAAGCAAGCAGGTGAGGACACATTTGGCTGCCACACTTCAGCCCCACGGGAGGTTTTCACCAAGCACCACAAGCAGCAGCAGCAGATGCACTCAGGAGCTGCATGTGGCCCATCAGCTGCACTTTTGTCACCCTGCATGGCAGCTCTTGTTGAAAGGAACAGTCAGCTGTGACGTTTTCTTTGGGCTGAGAATGCTCCATGAAATCTGAACCTCACGTTTCCTCCAGATGCTCCACTGCTGATGCAGTGGCAGGTGTGGCTGATGCAGGCCCAGGAGGCTGCACAGCCCCACAGGTGCCTGCAGGCTCCAGGCTGGCAGACCCGAACTGAGCTCACCTTCTGGGGCCAGCGAGTGGGCTGGGCACAGATGAGCTGGAAAGGCAGACTGTCTTGCCTTCAAGGGCCACATGGAGGTCTTGGACAGCAGTCAGGAGGGCTCCCGATCAGCACCACTCTATGCTTTCTGATGAAAGTTTGAATTTTGAAGCAAATTAGAGATATACTTAGAGGGGATGCAGGAGAGAAATGGATTTTCTTCCCCTCTCCTCATAGGGTTTTTGGCTCTTAGACTAAGCTGACCCACATGCAGAGAGCTCCCAAAAGAGGTGGAGGGTCCTGCCCTTAGCCCAGCATCTGTATTGCTTCCCTTCTGTTACCATGTGTGGCAGTGAGGTCACACAGAGCAAGGACCTAATCCACCTGGACACTACTCCTACCAAAAAATAGTGATGGCTTTTCAACTGAGTCAGTCCTGACAACAGCACGTCTCCCTCATCCCAAATGAATGTTGCTGTAGAGACATAGAGATGGGGAGAGGCTAGGAAAGTCTTCCACATGCACAGCTTGGAAGAAGAGGAAGCAAAGAGCTTTTAAAGAAATCTAGCCGTATTTATCCAAATACTTCCTTTTTTAGTTACCAGCCTTTTACAATCTAACAACTCAAGCGGTAAATGTTTCTTAGTTGCTTGTGTGATCCCCTTATCTAGGGATCAAAACTGTCCTAAGATGGTACCAGTTTCACCTGAGGGGAAACAAACCTTCAATTTATTTTGCACAGCTAAGGCACAGGCTGCATTTTTTATAAAATTCCCAAAGAGTATTTGGAGACATCCCCAGTCTGGTTAGATTACAAGACAAACACTTTGTTCAGAGCCAGAAGAACTCTGCTGACTCCCAAAATATAATACAGTAATAATGAATAGCAAATGTAGGTCAGATGCTCAGCTAGAAAAATGATCTTTGCTTGTCAAACCTTTGCAGAGCTTAGGTGGTTTACACCAGAAAGGCCCAGGGTTTCTCACTCTATCTGAGGATATCTATTATTTTCCAGGGTGGCATAAAGCTGTTATTGACATGAATTTGGGATGCCTGCTCCACTCATGATTAATGAGGCCACAAGTGACTTATATTAGTCACCCTGGCATGACTGACACTTGGATTTTTATTGTGTCATACCACTGCCTCTTGTTTATGCCAAGGAATTTACAGACATAAACCCTAAAACTGAGACTTTATTAAAGTTTTGGGTTTTTTTTTTTTTGTTTTGATCTATACTGCTAATTTGTCTTAGCAGAGACCTGGAAGGAAAAAAAATATAAATGGTGCATTTTAAAAGGTCTAAGCAACTCCCTAAAACAGCAGTTCTGTCAGTCATTTTGACCTTAAAATCTTGTTTTTTCCAACCTGCTACAGTTGGAAACCCTTGCTGTGTTCCTCTGGAAATCCTCAGCCACGCAGTAGCAGAAAGCCTTCTTTTCAAGCACTCATAATGATATATATTGATAATAGTTTCTTACAAATGTCACTTTTCAGGGGATTTAGTATTGTACATACAGCAAAACCAGCAAACAAACTAGTTGATTGATTGGATGGTTGATTTTTGAGTGGAAGCAGGATTTTTTATTTGAAAAAGAAAATTTTGCTCTTGGCCAATGTGCAGAAGCTCAAAGGAAATTGTCTGAGGTATGAAATCTCAGCTATATGTTCACATTTGCAAGTAGATAAATTTGTTCTAATTAGAGTTGAGATTTCCAGCTACATAATCCCAGAAGAATTCACAAACAAAAGGTTGTTATAGAAGAAAAGTCTTCTCAAGCAACCAGGGCTAAGGACTGAGGTGATCAAAGGTGAAAAGTTAGATTAAGCACATGGGTATATGAGGGTATAAATATGTGCATGTGTGCATATCAAATACTGATATAAATCTGAGAATCGATTCAATTTAACATTTAAAAGCTTGGCTCCACAGGAAAATTACACTGCTACAAACCTAAGTGTGAATCTAAACACTTACAAGTACTCAGGCACTGTCCTCTGTGGACATCCTTGCTTGGGGGTTGGCTGTGTACTGCAGAGTGAGTAGCTGCTAAGATTTTTCTGTCACAGTCAGTTCTTAACTCTCTACCTCAACTCTAAAAGACAGTTTAAGTGATCTAAACCGCACAGAACATCTATTTATTTACACTGGCTGCTTCATTTCCACCACGACATGGGGTTTGTTAGGGCGGAATTGAAAAAGTGACCACAGGTATCTCTGGAGATAGCTCAATAAATATATATCGCACTTACAGCCACAGAATCAGGTGAATGTGCCCGGGAGAGTTGGTCTGAGAACACTCTTGACATTTTCATTCTGTTAGCTAAAGTGAGAGGCTGAAAAAAGAGGTTGAAAAGCCGGAGGAGATGGAAGTAATGTAAAAGCTGCTTCCAACTATGTGTAAAATGTTTAGCGACTCCAGTGTCATAACAATTCGACACTGAGTTGGCAGTATATGCCTGTTTGCCGGTTTCACAAGAGGCAAAGGACAGCTTTCCTTGAATTGCCAAGCCTACACCAGTGATCAGATATTATTGAGGAGGTGATAGTGACTAGGACTGCAGGGCTGGTTTGTTTTCAGAGGTAGTAGGGTTGTTTTACTCAGTTCCAAGTTAGTGACATTTGCTTGGACTCAGATCCTCATGAGGCTCTTACTCCTGTATATTATTTACAGTGTGCTTCTTTTCCAGGGGCAAATGTCTAAAGATTTTATAGTTGGTTTCTTTTATAGAGAAATGGTTCTAGCATGTGGAATAATCTCAGTGAAATGAAGGATGGAAATAGAGGTGTGAAGGATTAGAAGGAGAGCAGATAGGAAAGTATCAAGCATAGCTAATAATAAAACAAAGTGTCCAGATGATTTATTTTCTTTCTTTCACTGATGCCTTTTGACAACAGTTAAATATCAAAAAAGGAGATAGACCAAAACTTCTGATACAAACAGTTCCTCCCTGCTCCTCTACTAAACTTCAGGGAGGTTCAAATCCAAATTTTGCAGCTTTCTCCTTTTTGATATTAAAAAACAATCCTAGCATTTGCCAACAGTTACATTCCTCAGCAAATCCATCTGCTGCTGTGCTGTTTCCATGGAGGTTGAGCTATCAACTTTTGCACTATTTTGAGGCCCATGCATGTTTTCAGCAACTTGAAGGCACACCTGAGAAACTGTAATGATCTTCTCTTCAGAAAATCTTTTGTAGCTTGGTACCTGTACCCTACAAGGCCCACTGCAATTGGTCACTTCAGCTAGAGAAGGGCCATGGCAAGGTGAATGGAGTTTAGCTAACAGCTTAGCCTTGGTTAATATGCAAACACATAATGAATTTAGGAATGAACTTCTAAATCTGTATACTTCCCACCTACTCTTGTTATCAGGAGAGGACAAAAGCCTCAAGATTCTAAAAAGCTGATGTGGGCTGTCCCTCTTCCCCAGGTTTGCTTATTGCATGCTTTAGGGAATGGTATGCCTGCTGTCATGGCCACTGCCACCCCTGTCCTGTTCCACTCAGCCCCCTCCAGAGCACACTTCCCCCTCAATTTTGTCAGCATAACTGCACATGAAAGGGCTCTCTAACCCAACTGCTGAAGAGATGAGAGTTACAAAAATAAACATAGTACTGGAAGTGTTGAGGCTGACCCAGATTACTGTGACAGAACTGGGTTAGGAAGCACCTCCAACCTGCAGTTATGGTGGCAAATACAAAGCAGAGAGGATGTTTAGCAGGAAAGGAAAAGGACAGCTGGAACACGGGAGTGCCCAGAAACTGGGTTCATCTGAGGCCAGAAAAACACATTAACCCCTGCTCTAAGCAGTGCCTGCTGTCAAGACAGCATCTTGTTTCTTAGCTCTGTGAGCCCTTTCCTATGGTACAAGCATTCAAGGAGACTTCTCAGTGATAATGGCAGCAAAGCTAAAACAAGCAACGAGGAGAAAGAGGGACAGTGTGAACCTGGTTAGAATTGAAGGTTGTCATTGTTTTATTATCTGCTCAAAAGACTCTTCCAAATTATTTACAAGTAAGAGAAAAGCCCTCTTCTTCTGCCAAAACATTAGAAGGAGATGAGTTGCTTTTTTCAAACCAACAGAAGCCCCAGGCTAGTGATGAACTCTCAGCAAACACCTGTGAACTGAAGTCCATCCCTCACTCCACATTAGCATTTTCCCCTTTCCTTTCACTTGTTATAGAAGCCACTTGAGTCAGTGAATGCTAGACCGTTTCAGATCTCCAGGCCTGATTCTGGTCATGTGTTGGAATAGATTATTAGGAAGATAGGAACAATTATTACAAAGAAAATAAGCTTTCAGTTTCTTGGAAACCCTCTTCTGTGATGGGTTGCAAATCAAATGGTATCAGAAGTAAATTTTTTTTTAACAGAAACACAAAAGGACAAAGCCTCTGCACTTTCTTATTTGAGATAGGACTGGGTGTAAGAGCAGGAAAACTGGCACTGGAAAGTAATTAGCCACGCAGGAAGGGGAAATTATACGTCTTTGTGGAGAGAGGGCATGTGTGAGATCCATCTCAGAGGTCAAGCTTGGGAGAGAAAAAAAGATAATGGAAGACAAGGCAGAAAGACTAGCTCTATTTTTCAAGAGCATCTGGAGCTTTCCTGGAACGGTGCCTCTTATGAGAGAAGTGTCCTGCTCAGCTCCGTTCAAGAGAAGTCACCACAGGCAGGAAATGTGGTCAGGAGAAAATCTTCATCAGCACTGGAACACAATCAAGACCTTATATTAAGGGGAAGCTATTTGCATTTGGTAAACAAGTTGTATTAGTGTAACAAAACCCTGCAATTAGGCTAATTAGGACATCACCCACTGATGACTTCTCTGCTGTTTCTCGTGAATAATGAGTACATATGGTCATACAAAGCACTCATTTAATAGCAACTTCAGACCAGTTTGAGGGTGTTGGTTTTGTCACCCCGGGAAAGACTAGGCTCTGAGTCATATCATAACAGGGTCACTATGCTGTAACTGGTTGAAAACACCTCATTCTTGGCAGCACTCCCTCGGGTCTTGACTTCATAATTCAGCTCATGAGAGCAAGATGATCAGAGATATTAATAGACATCACATCTAGCTGGAAGATGGAAAGCTGACTGCACACATGAATGTCCCTTGAGTGAGTTTAGTCTCTGAGCTTGGTGAAAGGACTGAAGTGCAAGGGAGAGAATGCCATTCTCATTCCCAGTAACATTTTAGTGATTTACTTCATATAATTCAGTTCAATAACTCATCCCCCAAATAGATGAAACTCTAGCTCCATATAAATAGACATTAATCTCATGTAAATCTCATTACTGGCAAATCTTAATTAAGCAATAAGATGAAACAGCCCATATAGTCTGATTAATGGCACACCTAGGACATGCACCAGGGCACAGGGAGGCACAGGGCAAAATAAAGGGCTTCCAGTCCACTCATGGCATGAGATCAATCAGCAGAACAGTAAACCCAAACACATCTGCTATTGTCATAGTCAAGGGCTTGACTGTTGCTCCAGCCTTGACCATGCAACTTCCAGGAGTTTAAAAGAAAACTTGGCAGAAACTGAGTCTCTCCAATTCTTCCAAAGTAGCAGACTATGTGATTGCTGTTTGTATCTTTCTTACCCATCCAAATAAAATATGCCAATAATAGTAGCAGAAAGAGGGGAGAAGTTCTGTAATGCAAGAAACTCACCAAGCAGAGAGATGCCTTTGCAAATCCCTGGAACAGGCGATGTTCTCAGTGCAAGCTGAAAAAAATGCTGTACATTTTAGGGGGCATCATTCAGATTTTGTTTATGGCACTGTAAATTAGGAGGGACTCTATGGAGGTCAACAGAACTAAAAGACTGTGAAATTGATGTGAGGGAAAGAAAGTGGGGGGAAAAAGCTCCATATGTTTGCCTCCCTGCACACTTGTGTCAGAGTCTGCTTCCTGGTTTATCAAAGCATGCTATAGCCTTTTCTATTTCCCACTAGAGAAGTAGACTATTAGCATACAGCTGCACTTCTTAGGAAAGCAAAACCAGAAAGAACCAGAGTTTTGGTGGGGCGGGGGTTTTCTGTTGTTTTGTGGCATTTTTTTCACAACAAGCAATACAAAATACACAGAAGAGGGAGATGTGACAAAGCCGGTTCTCAGCTACAGTAATTCAGTTCATTTAGCCAGTGCAATTACACTGACTTACTGTAGATGATCAATTCACCTCAGTCTGCCCCCACCCCTCTCTCTCTCTGGGTCCAGAGAGGTTGAAAGCAGGCACTGGAGAGAAAACAAGGCCAAAGAAACTCAAGTGACAGACAACTTTGTGGAATAAGAGTGCATCAATATTTAACAGTGCAAAGACTGTGTGCCAGAAAGGGAAAAGGGAGACAAAGGACATTCCAAAAAAATTGGGAAAAGTTTCCAGTAAAAAAGGCATTGCAGCTAAACAATTCTGAACTGAAGGAGAAAACATAGGTTTAAGTGAGTAAATGAAGGAGTCCTGCTCTACATGCTGAGATTATGGGTTCATAATAATGTGAGCCCATTGATCACAGGTTCCTTCCTTGCTTAGGATCTTCCTAGTCTCCTGCATCCTGAGGGTCTGCATGTCTCCATTCCCACTAGCCCTCCCACCACCACAAGGGCGGGCTGGCTGGCATCTCCTTTTGGTTTTTTTTTCCTTTCCTCCTATGTCCCTTCACCACTGATTTTGTGGGTTGTGCTTTATTAAGGTGGGAGGAATCATTGGCCATTGATTATTGTCACTAAGGACTTCAGCCCCAAGGATAACTGTCCTTGCTGATTAAAGTACTGGCTATGGCCATCAAATCACTTTCTAGCTTAATAGTACTCTTTCTGTGTGCTCTGTCCACCCTTCTAATCAAACTGAAGAAGTCCAGAGCAGGCAGGAAGCTTTGACATTGAAAATCAGATCTTTTACAGGACTGTTCCAAATAAAGTATTTGTTGAGAACAATTTCTATGAATCAAGCAAGTATGGCAGGTTATTACTTGGGGCAGCTGAAGGAACAACCAGATCAGTTGTTCCATCATAGCCTGCCTTGGAGAACAGTAAGCTCTGGCTGAGGTGAGGTGAGCAGGCAGAAGTCAGCAACCTCTTCAGACACCTCCACCAAATCCAACAGACAACAGAACTCAGTGGGTCTTGGACATGTCAGGATGGCCTGCTAATTTTTCTCCTAACTTTAGCACTTTGGGGGTTTTCACCCAAACACCAGAATAATTAGACTTATTTTTTTCTTTCACTGTTTACTCTGCACTTCAGCTACCCTCCCTGCACACATGCACAGTCACACCACACCCCCACTCTCCATCTGAGCTACTGGCAGCCCAGCTGTGTCCAGGCTAGCAAAGCCCTTTAGGGCAGACGTAAGTAAAACCAACCAAAAGTGCTTTGGGTAGTGCACCTTTTAGTCTGGTTCACTGATATAAATGAACTCTGTCAGGAAAAAAATGTGTTTGTTTTTATGCATCCTGTTGGCTTAACTGCAGTTACCATAAAAATATAGCTGAAAATGTTACAGCAGAATCACATCCTGACTGACAATGAAATATCAGCCAATGTCTCCAGCATAAATCTTGCATAAAGTACCAAGGTTTAATTTCCAGGGTAAACGGAAGCAGGCAAACTGGTAGGCAAGAATTTAAAGGAAAAGAAAGAAGAAAGGCACCTTAAAGAGAAAACAATTCTATTATTAAATAGATATTCATTCATGTACATTAGCAGATAGTGCTGCATCCCATTAGCAGTCACTCTCAAAGTAGTAAGAATTTTTCTGTTTAAGGCCTCTGGATAAAGCTGCCAATTGTTGAACGGAAAAAGCTCCAATGAAAATATTTCATTTCGGCAGAGACCAGGCCACCTAGGAAGCTTTCATTTCCCTTTTTTCTCCTTCTTCTCCCTCTTCCAACCCCCTTGCAGCCATTAATTTACTAGCAGCAGCTGTGATTGTCTGAGATATGCAGAGAAGCATAAGACCATCCTGTGCCTCATGCCAATGCTGTTAGTTCAGGAATATTTACGGGATTATTTTTTAAGATGTTCCTCCTCCTGTATGCAAGGCTGGAATTTGAAAAAAAAAAAAAGGAACTTAAGAGGATTTTCATGCAGTGTGTTTGTTATTCCTTTTGTTGTTGCCACAGCATGTGGGATTTTTGTGCATTTAAGATATCAACTTAACTATGTTCCCTTCATTTCATTACTTGTGTTTGCCAGCTGATGGGATGCCAAGGTGAAGTAACTGAATCAAAGAAGATTTCAAGTAAATAGCATTTATAATTTGAGGCAAGCTGTAATACTAGTGAAGTGGCTCACTCTGTAATACTGGAGAGGAGAGGAGAGGAGAGGAGAGGGGAGGAGATGGTATAATGTGCTGTTTTAATAGAGGGTGCCTCTACAAAAGACTAAGGCTGGGAGAAACCAGCTGTCCTGACAAAAATCACCACAAATATTGCCAAAGACTTCTGTTGCCATCAGACTGTGGCACTCAGGTTTCATTTGGTCACATTTTTTACTGTGTTCTGAAAAACATTCCAATCATTAGTTTTCCTTAGGACGATTACTAAAGTAACCTACTGGATTGTGCTCTAGATATTTTTTTGTTTGTTTCATTTGCTTTGTCTCTTTACCAGATAGGCCTTATCACTGCATGACCTCGAGATTTTGCCTTTCATCCTCCCAGATCTTTTTCTTTACAGGTACAAGGAATGCAAAGACCAAAAACTAAATGCTCGGTGTATAAGCACTGGCTGCTTACTCTGTGCCCTTCCCTCCTTCTTTTGGAGAGCTCTAGTGAGACCATTTGTTACTCACAAGGTGCAGGCATGTGACATTACCTTCACTGTTTTCTAACCAAGTAGGTAAAACTTGCTATCACACACCTATTTAAAACTTCATTACTTGAAGAGAGTGCTCAGTAGTTAAAGTTTTAGAGAAACTAAATATTTTCTGTTCCAGAAAATATTAAAATAATTTGGATCTTGAAGAGCTGACTTCTATCAGGAATTGTCACTAAGTGCATTTTGGGCACTTTAAGGCTACAGCCAATTATTTTCACTCTTTTAAATAAAAAAAACAGTATTTTGTCTGGGAAACACAGTATTGTGGAGAATTCAGAAACTTACCTCTTTATAGCTCTCTCCTTCCTCCATCCAGATTTTGAGAATATTTATTAACAGTGGCAAATTGGAAAAGATACGGCCCGGTGAAGGGGAAAAGCCATTGCTACTCCTTGCAAAAATATTTTCTGAACAGTTTCAAAACTCATGGACCTGCCAAGATAGTCTTAATTTGAAAGGAAAGGAGCCACAGCTTCTGGGACCAGATAAATGTCCTGTAAAGCATGAAGAGCAGAGTTACCATGCAAAGGCCTGATTTCAAAATGGCTCACTTGGTGCCCTCCAAACTTTGCTGCCTTCTGAGTCACTGCTCCTAATATTGAGTTTTGCCTTAAAATGGCACCAGAGATCTGTGACCCCCCCCCCCCCCCCCACCCCCCCCCATTTTACAGCTGGGGGCGGGGGGAGCACAAAGGCTGTGAGTAGGGAGGAGATGGATACAGATCTTCCAAGTGCTAAGTTGGTATCTCAACCATGAGTAAAACCTTACCTACAACACCCCTCTGGGTGGCACATGCCACCTGACAGTCCCAGCTATCACCATGCCAGTGTGCCAGCGGCTGTGCCCAGCCTGCAGCTGTGCCAGCGTACCTGCTCCTCTGCCAGCAAGGGACACCACAGGAGGAAAATTTCGGGCAGCGGGGTCTTTTGCACATGGTAGGAGTCAAAACACATAACCAGGATCCCCAGCATGTTTGTATGTTCATTGCTAGCAACTGTTTGAGTCCCGGCAGTGACACAGGCACAGCTGCTGTCACCCACACTGCTCAGAGTAATGTAGGCCATGGCAAAACCACACCTCTACTCTTCTCTGAGGCTTCTGGCCATTGCTCTTCAGTCACAGCCCAGGGGCACTGGACAACATGTTGGGAGACCTGGCTGCACGTGGCTTCAGGCAGGTCATTCCACTTCTGTGCTCCTATTTTTCAAGCTTTTACAGCTCTAATAATTATTTGTACATTATCACTGAATCTTTTTGTTCTCCTGTTTACAGTACAGCTTACAAGGATGCTATGTATTGCTCTCAAGTAGTTCCACTTTTTTAACCTCTACTGTTTACAAAAACCCACCTAAAAGGCTGAAAATGAAATTTCTTCATTGATTTCTTTTTCCATTTGGTGAACATTGATTTTTTTCCTTGTGTTTTTAATGGAGCTTGAAATTAACATGAATCTGTTTGTTCAGATCCCTGTTTGAATTAGTTTAGTTTTAGTAATAAAGTTAGGTAGCCGTTACCGTGGAAACAGAGCTCTCTTTTAGCAAACACTTTAACTAACATTAGGCCCTACACAAACAGAAGTGGTAAAATCAAATTCCTCAGTAAGAGATTGATATATGTGGGTATCAGTATTTACCTTCAGCCCAGAACATGCCACCTGCCTGATGGTGATTGTACAAAGAAAGCATTAACTCAGGGGCTATGGCTGTTTCACAATCTTCAAGTTTTTGCAAGTGCTTCTTTTCCCTTCCCATCAACTAGTGCCGTGTTGTCAGTCAGCATTAAGGATTCTCTGCTTCTCACTATCCTTTAATTGCCCAGCTAATCTGGAACTACTTGGCTTAGCTGTTTGATCCTGTAAAGGTGCAAGCATACTGTGTATACCTCTGATTCCACAGCAGTATAATATCCAAGGCACTGGGCACGATTGTCAAGGCAAGACGGCCACAGGGAGCTGATGATTAGTTGCAGGGATATACTATGCTACTACAAATTCACAGGTTTGAACAGTAGCCCACATACTCAGAAATGTATTAGGCCTTATCTTCTGCAGAAGTGCAGGAGGGAGCCTCGAGACAAAGATACTGAAATAAATGTGACAGTTTAGAGAGCAGTGGCACAAACACAGAGGCAGAATATATCCCACAGCCAAAAACTCAAAAGCAGTTGCCCATATACAACAACTTCACCAGACAAAACAAGAGATAGAACAGACTGAGCCAGCTCTGTTAAGCTTTATCACCTGAAAATTGCTATTTACATCAAAAAGATAACATTCAGTTTTCTCAATTTCTCTAGTGTTCAGTAAATCCAATTGGTGCACCAGGATAGGACTACTCCTCTTCCTTCTCTCTCCCAAAAGAAAAATTATTTAATGAAGACTAAAATTCCTCTGGAAGAGCACAGTTATTTCAACAGCTCCTTCAGAGGTATGATTCATGTACATGTGACTTTCTCTGACCATGAGGCTAAAGATGTCACAGCAATGCTTGCTCAGATTCCAATTAAAAATAAATAAAAATAAAATGCTGAAGGAGAGATGACATGCTGTTCTGCTGAGGTTTGTTGTTTTATGATAGTTTCTGGGTTCCAGTATCACCTTCAAAAAATTCAAAACTTGTAGCTTTGCAAAAACACCAACCAGCAGGTTACTTATTTAGCTCCATGTATCTCTCGTGGACAGGCAGCAGAACAATGAAGAGGAAAAGATAATGCTTAGTGTAACCTCAGCATTAACATATGCAGCATAATAGATGAGTAGCCACCACATTTGAAGAGCAGTTCATGAAGTAAAGTAGAAATGATGTGTATGCAGGATATAATTACAGCAGTAATGTAATAATATTCCATGTTGGATTATTAGGGGTCTATTCTGCCCTTGACATGCCTACATAACTCTCCTTAATGGTAATTGAGGTTATGCACGTGAATCAGCAACTGAGCAAATCACTAAATTAATTACATGTAAAGTACCTGTTTCAATTTTTTTAAACCTGCTGATATGTTTGGTTGGTGCAAACACTTAGAGACCAGAAATGAACTACCATAGTGTAGAGGAGAAGGGATGTGGGAAAGACTATGCAGGTTTTAAAACCCCATTAAATAAAATTAAGTTTTGAAAAATAGGCAAGGGATAGGTGGGAAGACTAATTCCTAGACAGTCCTTCCTATACATTCTTCAGAAACCCTGGGACTCTGAATAAGCTAGAAGAGACTCTTGCTTTTCTGTAGCACCTCCTGCAGAGAATTGGAGCTTTGGTTATCTGAGGCTCTAGTAAATAAAGGTGTTAAACACTGGCTCTGCAGGCAAGGGCAGCAGCTTTTGTGAGTGCAGCCACAAGAGCAATGACAGGCTTGGATAAGGCACACAGCTACTATTTTTTTTCCTGCTTGGCAGTCACAACCCCCACTTTCTGTCCAGGAACGCTTTGATCAAACAGATGTGATGACAAGGATCTGTGTGATGACAAAGTCTTTGCATATGGTGGAAGAAGTTTGGGCTTGAAATTCAAAGCGGATGTTTCACTGAAGAGTCTCATTCTGCTAACATTTATCCCAGAATCTGAAGGGTGGAGATTGTTATACAAGAAACTGAATCAACCTTCTCTCATTCTTTCTTAGTTTCATTTTTGGTTTAAGCACCAAGAGCTCTTGATATTTAAGTACTCCCAGGCTGCTAAAACTGGATGCAAAGAACACAAAGGGCTTCCTGGAGAAAGCCAGAGGTGGGAAGAGGGGACAGAGGATAGTAAATACCCTCCATCATCTGCATCTCTAGTATTGCCCCCTTCTGATGCTGCAATTAGAGCAGAGCTGGGTTGTCAGCTTTTTCTGCAGTAGGAACCCCCTGGAATCCCCTTCTCAGCTGGGCAGGATCTATAAGGGATTCCCCCACCCATTTAGCAATCTGAGAAGGCCCAGATGGTCATAAAACTCTGCCACCTGTTTGTGGTCCCCCGCTGGGAGGGGGGACAACTGCCCCACATTTAGACTTCCTGAAATAGAGCAATATACCCACGATACAACCAACAGAGTCCCCCTTGCTCTAGATTAGAAAGGATGCCTGAACATTTAAACCTCTATTTCACATGAAGTAAACAGCCTCTCTGGTTTCATCTGGAGCTCTCTGAAAGAGCAACTTCTGGAGTGGCTTTAGTCATTGGGAGGTCTGCTGCCCCCATAGATAGTTTGAGGCCCAGCTCCCTATGTGTACAGGGTGGCCCTGGAGCATGTTGGACATGCTAAACCATGTAAAGAGGCCTGCCTTCAAAGAGTTACACTTTACAGGATCACTGCCCGCCAGGCAGGCAAAGAGGAACTTAAGTTTCACCTCAAGACACCTGGATACACCTGCTGAAGTGAAGCAAAGCTAACCCTGGTCAGCTGCACAGGAGATGGGGTTTCTAATTTAATTATCAGTAGCATTACTTTCTGTAATTCTTAATAGATATTTATGCCCATTTATTTGCAATAATATGCACTTAGGAGTACCTTGTCACTGGGAGTATAAAGAGGGCCAATCAGAGGAATATGTGAGGTGAGCAGTCACCCAGGGAGAAGCAGTCACCTTGGCAGAGAAAGCAGAGTGATAAAATTCTATCTTTAAGTGAGATCTCACCTCAGTGGCTGTGGCATCATCCCTGGCCTGCAGTGGTTCAGTGTCAAAGGCTGTTCCCACAGGTCCAATTCTTTGTGAGCTGTGAGGAGCAGTGATGGCTCTGCTGTCTTAGTGTCTGGCTTACTACTGTCTCCCTCACTCACAGATGAAGACAGACAGCTGATACAGAAATTATGCTTCCCAGTGGCAGGGAAATAAAGGTGAAACAAAACAAAGGTGTCTAGAGACAAGATAATGTTTCTTCCTCCTCTCTCCCTGCTCTTTGGTATGTGTCTCAATGTTGTCTGGGTGAAACCCCATCAGCAGGACTGTAGCAGCCAACAGTGGGGCTCGGAAAGCTGTGCTCAATGCCTCAAAATGCTCGAGACATGGTGCTTAAAGAAAGTGCTCTGCTGAAGCAATTGGAGGTTGTCATGTAGAAAGGACTGGTCTTTTCCACAGAAAGCTAAAAAGCTAGCACCTAAAAAACCAATGCGAGTACAGAGAACAGATACTGAGATACAAAATTTTTTGACACTTAACTTCAGACATCCATGTTTAATAATACAGATGTATTTATTAGCTTGAGAGACAAAATGGCTTGTTCATCCCTGGCTTTTATTCAGTTATGTCTACAGATATGTCCAAAAAGCATTCAAGGTTATGGAATTGATATTTTAAGAAGAAAAGGTGGACTTTGTGGACACAGGACTGGCTTTCCATCTATGTCTACATTCCCAGTGTTCGGCTCAAAATCTCAGTGGCTGCTCATTCTATTTAAAAATACAATTACAAAACAAAGAGAAAACAACATGTGAGAATGCTCATTGACAGGTTTCATCATGTTTTGCTAAGGACAGCTATCTTACTGTTCTCATTTCAAAAAGGACTGGACTGGCACTCAAGAGAATTTGTGAGTAGTCAGACAGCCACCAAATGGCAGATTCATTTAAATGAGCTGTTCCATATTGTGCAAGTTTCATCACCTGATGTGTGCATGGATACTATTCCCATAAGAGGTCAGATTCAGAGATGTCAGAAAATCTTATCACTCCAGAATGATTTTATATCTCCAGCAGGACTTTACGTCTCCAGCACATACTGCCTTTTTAGGCACTTATGCATACAGGCTTAGTAAGTATACATGGTCTAATGATTAAATATCCAGGTATCAAACATCCAGTAGTTGAAAATTTTACTCTGCAATTCCACAAATATTGATTAATTGACCTGAGGTCTTCTGCACTTTATAGCATATTAGAAATCACACCTTGCTAGGGCCACTGCTTTTGCATTACCAATTGCACTCTCAGCCTAAATATTCAACTACAGTTTGTTCTGCTTAATAAAATTCTGGCCACATTTGTGTTGGGAGAAAAGTGATATATAATGTGTACAGATAACAGGTCAAGGCACTGCAAACAGAGCCAGCCAAATCAAAGAGAACTTGCAATATTCAGATATCGATGAGACTCAAGTTTCAACAGTAGCAGACAGAATTGTGCTATGGCTCCCTCACACCCATGAGGCTGTTATGGAGGTTCCCACTGAAGCCAATGGAGACTTTTCACTCAACTAAGTTTCCAACTGTGTGTATAATAATTGAAAACTAGAGCCCATAACCAGTACCCTACATCAGAAAGGAGTCTCTTTTCCACTATGGCTTTTCTTCATCGAATTTAAAGGATGTCTTGCTAAGCTCCATTTTTGGTCTTTTTACTGGGTGCACCACAGACAGTCGCCCATACTTTTTGCTGTTAATCTCCCACCCATCCCTAACCAACATGAGGGGCCTGACTTTGCCTTACCCATCAGTTGGGTCACTAATCCTGGGTCATGGTGGTCAGCCACCATAGCAGTGTACAAGCCCTGGTGTGCCTCATCCCTGCCCCCATCCTCACCCTGGGACTCACCAGCCTTGAGGCCCTGATACCCTGGGCTCCAGCTCCGAATGGCACCAGCCCCTGGTGGCACAGTGCACAGCAAGAGCCAACGAAGGCAGAACAGTGGGAACAGGGAATACAGCAGGTACCTCCACGGTGCAGCCCTCAAGAAGCAGCCACTGCTGGCAACCTGGGACAAGACCTGAAGGAATGGCCTGAAGTTGTCAGGAGAGGTTTAGATTGGATATTAGAAAAAGGTTATTTACTCAAGAGGGTGGTTGGGGGCTGGAACAGATTCCCCAGGGAAGTGGTTGCAGCACCAAACCAGGCAGAATTCAAACGCTCCTGGGCACGTGGTATAATTTTGGGGTGTCCTGTGCAGGGCCAGGAGTTGGGCTCAATGATCCTTCCAACTGAGAATGTTCTGTGCTGCTGTGATTTTGTGAACCCAAGGACACAGCTTTTTCACCAAGGGAAAGCATCACTCTAACCTGTCCCTTGCATCCCAAATCAAATATAAACCCGAGCAGCAGGGGTTAAGGGGTTACCCTAGATATGTAGGAAACAGAGGAGGGAAGGAGAAAAAGGGAAGACACGGGGAAATAGAGAAACCCAAACAGAATAACCCTGCCAACCCCAGCCCCGCGCCGTGTGCTGGCAGGACAGGCCCGGGCAGTGCGGCGGGCGCGGAACCGCGGGCGGGCAGCGCC
>VXBI01012067.1:0-27974 GCA_013397375.1 Toxostoma redivivum
ATACAGTCACCCCAAGACACTTCTCAAGCTATGTCCTGGTATACAAGGTCTCTTGTGTGTCACCCCATCCTTCAGGTGTGGCAGCTGCACCATTCAGCTTGGTGTCATCTGCAAATTTATTGCGGGTGTTAAACCTAGTACAGAGAATAAGTCAATGTCAAACAGATCTCTTATGATGTCAGTATTAGAAAAATAACTAAAATAAGCTGAGATAAGCATTAAAACCGAAATCCACTTTTTAAAGTAAATCTTCACTTCTCCCAAGTAACAGGATGAAAGGAAACAGTCTCAAATTGTGCCAATGGAGGTTTAGATTCAATATTATGAAAAATGTCTTGCTGAAAGAGTAGTCAGATTTTAAAACAAGGAAGAAATTGAATCACCAACTCTGGAAGCTTTAAAAAGAAATCGTTTAGCAGTGAACATAGCAGTGCTGGGTTAAGGGTTGGATATGATGATCCTAGAGGTCTTTTCCAACCTGGATGTGTCTATGATTGTGATTGAAATAAAACTTTAGATAAAATATTGTTACTGTGAAGCTTTAGATACTATAGAAAAGGACTAGAAGCAGAATTTCAGGAATTTGAGAGCATTTAAAGCAAAAATAATGATAAAAAAAGAGTTAGATGTCAGTTTTGATGGAAGGTGAGTAAACTTTTTGACGAACAGTGTTGGACTGCAAGCTAGGTGAAGTAAGCATATCAGTCTTTCTGTGGAAATCAGACTAGCTGCAGTAATCTATGCAGTGTATTTAAGCATATTATTATTTCAGGCTAAAGTTCAAGTTTTCAACATTCTTTTTAATAGCCAAACGACTGAGGGCATTAATAATTTTAAAGTAAATGAGCAGAAACCAAAACAAAACAGAAGACTAAATTAATAAAGAAAGTTAAGTAATTTTTGCCCCCTACTTAGACATTTGTCTTGCACTAGATTTTTCTTAAATTTGTGTTGCAAATACGTAATTAAGTTAATGTTTTTCACACATACCTAAAAAACGTTGGTGAGACTAGAAGTCATGTGCTTACACATCAGAGAACCAAAACGAATCTGATCCTAAGAATTGTGAATTTTCATTTGATTTGGTGGTGCTATATGAAGGCACAGAAGACACAAAAGGAGCTTATGGCAAACAGTGGGAAATAGAAATGTAACTTGATAAGTGCAGGTGAGGCAGAGAAATTAATTTGGCTCATTTTTCTGGCTATCTAGGAAATGAAAGTGCATAGAAATTCAACAAAAATTACTAAAATTTTATCTGTAGTTGTCCTCTTGGCACTATTATATTTGCTGGCTGCTGCTATAGTACAAATCAAAACCAATAATCACAGTTAAGCTGTCTTTACACATACTGTGAAGTCACGGTATGATGCAATCTTTTTAAAGGTTTATTGGTTGGTTTTTAACTTTAGAGACAATAATGATAAGAAAAATGAATACTAGCTAAAGAAACAAATCAGAATCCATCATCCAATGATTCAGGACATATTTGCAGATGTAAATAGAGAACAAATGAAAGACTTATAGAAAAAGAACCTTACAGCAAAAGGTCATAAAGAAAACTTGTATATAACAAGACCTGGCAAGAACATAATTTCTTATCAGTTTGACTGCTAAATGTAATACTGAGGGAGTATGCATGAAAGAGTGTATCTTCGTATAGCTGGCACATCAATGCATCCCTCATCTCCAAAACTGCAATCTAGAGACAAAAAAAAATAATGGGAAGACACTCACTTTGGAGGTGATCTTCAATTCAGGGAATAATGCCATGTTGTGTTAAATTGTGTTCACTTTAAAAAACACATTTGTGTTGACTCATTTATGTAACATGCATTGCTAGAGGCTGATGTTGCTCTGACTTTTACAACTATCCAACCTAATTACCTAATGAATTGAAAGAAAACCTTCCAGGACACATAGAATTTTGATGTAATGATTGGCAAGCCAAAACAACGTCAAGTAAATTATTTATAACATGCTTTTTAACTGCATATAAACCTAGCTGGACAATACATAACAAAACACAACAAGGTTATTCAAAAGTAAACATCCAAATAAGACCACTGAAAGAGTCACTAGAGTGGTTGTAGTTTCTGCAGGGCAGAATTTACCTTGTTTTCCACATGCTTCCTTCTCTCTTTCAAAGCAGTTGAAGTGGAAGTATGAAAGGGGAGTAGAGTCAAGAGTCAAGGTGATATAGGATTTTTTATGTGTTTTTACCCAACCTGAATGTGGGAAGTAACCCAGGTATGCCTCCTGGAATCTGGTAAATATTATCTCATCCAGCATTGGAGGTAACAGTTATGGCCCTGATAGATGTATCTAAGCATGTGCGTCTACATTGTACCCTATGAAGATGAACATTTTCAAACTAACTCTAACAGCTCTGCCCATATATATGACCACTGGAAGTAAGCTAGAGAGCTTCTTTAGTGAAAACCAAATCATTTGCATGACTTTTTTTTTTTTTACTGTGAGGGAGTTATTTTTTCTGTAGACCATGCAAGACATATTGTCTTGGTAATGGAAAGAGATTTTTTTTTTTTGCTATTCATGTCAGTCATGACTAGATCCTGCTCTTAAATCTCAATTTCAATTTGCATATTAAGTTGACTTTAAATTATTATTTTATAGGCGCTAAAAGCAGTGAGGTAAAAGTTTTTACATTTTCAAAAAATGCTTTAAAAATGCTTAAAGGGAAATTTACAGTTTTGCAACTATTTTTTTTTAACCTTATAAGTCTGTTTTTCATTAAATGTTATCATCTAAGAGACATTTTCAAGACACTTGATTTCATGGGATTTCTCTCCTTTCATTCTTGTTTGAAACTTAGTAATAGTGAGCTAAATATTTTGACAATAAATTCATCTGTTTGAGATGAGGAAGTTATTAACCTCCCCTCTGAGAGAGAACTGGAATTTATTTAATGAAGATTTATCAGCTTTTCAGACTAACACAGACATTTTACTTTCAGACATTTTATAAAACTTAGTAACTCATTGCATAAAATGATGTCTCTCAAGAAGATAATTGCTCAGAAATTATCCAAGAAATTTATGTTTCATGACAGAAGAGATTTTTGACAATATTTATTCTTATCAGGGAATGTTCTCGTCACCGTTTTGTATTAGCAACATTACAGAAGCACCGAGATGCTGTTACTAAATTGCTGAAAATATTTGATTTTAATACTTAGTGTCTAACTTTTTTTGCAATTTGATTAGAAAATAGCATTTATTTTGCTATTCTTCTTTAAATTTTTTTCCCCTCTTTTCCCATTTATTCCCCATTTTTCTCTTTCTTAATATTGTCTCAGTCTGGTAAGTAGCTCTTGATGAGTTTCTTAAGCTTATGTCCAGTTGCACTTTGAGGAATTTTCTTTAGAGGATTGCATTTATATAAAATATATCATATGTAATCTACATTATTTACTTATAGGAGATATCCTAGCTCTTCAAAAAATTATTCAATGCTCCTTTATCAGGGTAAAAAACATAACCATACAATCATATGAATGTAAAGTACCTTCCTCAGTATAAGTCAAATTCCCTTAATAGTATTTTCAGCATATCAGGTCATTGATGAACTAAATTATGTTTTGGGAGACCGTATAGTCAAGGAAAACTTTCTGTCACTGAAAGATTTTGCAGAACAAAGCCCAGACACACAGAGAGAACTCACCTAACCTCATTGCTTCCAAACACTGTCAGTAATTCACACAGGCATTCAGAGATGAGCACTGTCAAACACAGAACATTGCAGCTTTTCAAGAAATATTTTTTATAACCCTTATACAAGTGTTCTGAGTCTCTAATATCATATCTTCAAACAGTCTTCATGTTGACTGCTAATATATTATGGATGGGTTTGGCTCTGTCTTCAATTTCCTTTTAATACGAGTCTTCATTTTAATAGGATTTCTATTCCAGAAAATACACATCCTTTTATATAATCTGAAAGAAAATATTATGTTAGAAATTCATAATGATAACTCACTAAACAGAAATATCCACACATCCAAACCACATACTTTGAGGATTTGGTACTCCTGGATTTTTTTCCTCTGATTTATTTGTCAAGGTTAATATACAGAGCTGCTTTTTCATTCTTGTTAATTTCTCTTTTTTCTTTTTTTTTCTAAGACAGATGAATATCCTCCCCTCATGTCAGAGATCAATTACATTTCTGGAAGGTTAAATCATGAGGTCTTTCAAATCACCAGAAATATATTTGAAGTTTTTAAAAATATATGTATATATCTTGTCTAAACCTTGATTTTCTTAGATTCTTTAATTAGATTTGAGGAAATTCTCACCAGAGACCATTCTGAAAACGGGTCAGGAGAAGGAGGCCAGCACCATTCCTTTTTTTAACAGACTGTTAAACAGTGTGGAGTATTATGGAGAGTTTCCTGTGTATCTCAGGTTCTTTAGTATATGTCCCTTGAAAAAAATCCCTAAAATTAGATATTTGTCAGAGATGGAAATTATAGTGTTGTTTTGGGCAAAGTTCTACATAGTATGCAAAGCAGAAGGTTCAAATTCTCTAGCAAGATTAATTCCAGCTTCATCTCTCTAACACAGTTAGTTGAAAATTTTCAGAGGGGTGACTTAAAGTGAAAAGCAACTTTTTATTAATAACATTGTCAAATTAATAGCAATAAAGCAGAAGCTTTAATGTTTATGAACAGGACATTCATAAGACAACTATTTGTTGTAAAGTAGTTAAAGCCTGAGTATTCACTTTTAGTTCTCCTTTTTAGCCTTCAGGTGAAGCAGCTCTTGTCCTAACCTACTTAAATGTGTATTTACATGCTCTCTTCTAAGGTGAAAAAAACACAGTTCACCTTTTACATTTTTAAGATTGTGGCTACAGTAATTGTGAAACTGTAAATAGCAAATGTGACAAACCTGTTACCACATAATTGAGTAGTCTAACCCATTTCTGCCAATGTGGTCATTTCCATTTGTGTTCAGGTATACCTACAAAAAGCAAATATTAAAAACTGTTTATGGAGTAAAGGATTATTGCAACTATGTTTTGCAGGTATTGAGAGGAGTAAAGTAATTGTATAGGTACAAAAGTACTAGGAGACTCTGAAATTTTCTCATAGCATGGTTTCCTTGGCACTGTGTTCTCCCCTGAATATCCATAATTGACCATCAGCATCTTCAGGCTGGACTACACAATGGTTTTTAAATGAACTGGCATGTCTGCTAATAAAATGAAAGGAAAAATAGACAAGAAAGAACAAACCTCAGAAGTTCTTGTTAATCTGTTTAAGACTCCTGCTTCATTTTCCACAAGCAAAGAATGGGTAAAGCACAGTTTGCAGCCTTGTAGCAGAAACATGGCAGGGGTTACACGACAGCTTTGTCAATACCCAGTTTGCATTATTCACCCGTCCTTCTGTTTTTGCTGCCTTTCCTTGATCTAAGACCACAGCAAAGACTGACTCAGGTTGATTTCTGAGCAGTCACAACGTGAAGCTCAAGCTGCCTGCTGATGTGCTGCAGGCATTTTGGTTCTCATGAGCTGAAATCTCAGGCATCATCTGACTCGGCCAATAACTCGTGAAGGAAATTTATTATGAAATGACATAGAGTACAAATGTGCCCACATGCAAATAGCAAAAAAGGTTTGTCAGTTAAAAATGTCTCTTAATTTTCAACAGAGTACTTGTTGAGTCACACTTTTCCCCAATCTGAAAGGTAAAATTTGAAATTTTCTTTTTTCCTAAACATGGAGGTGTTACAACTTTTGCAATACTTATTTATTAAATATTCTAATTCAGAACAGTAAATATGGGTCTTTTAAATTTGTCTCGACAAACTTTGTTTAGTTTGTTTACTGGTCTTCTCTAGTCTTACTGGGGATTTTGCATATCCTCTAAGCTATTAGAAGAGAAAAGGAAAGGGAAAAGGAAAGGGAAAAGGAAATGATGCACTCCTGTGGTCCTTTATATGGTCCTAATGATTAAAGTAACTCAATGCCTGGCCTTCTTTAATCGATTTAGCCTATAACTCTTCTCAAAATCCAGAAAATTACATTTTCTTTACTAGTAGGGTAATATATATGACTTAAATCACACAGGAAAGTTGTCACTGAAAAGTCAACTGTATTTGACCAGACAACCTGAGGCAAACACATGAAACATTTCCTTTTGTCTCTGAAGCTAAAAAACTAGATGGGCATTTTTTCAGAGCATGTTCTAATCTAAAAATATCTAATGTGATTTTGTGACTCATAAAACATACTCTTAATAAATGTCTAAGGATGGTGATGCTGAAGAATTGTTAGTTCATTCAAGAAAGTCAAAATACAAGTTATATCAATTTGTCTTCACCTTTGATATACATCATATGCTCAAAATTAATAAAATACTCCCCCCGGGTTTAAAAATCAAAAAAATACATTTACAGATGGGATGCTGAGAAAACTTATTTCCTGGTTGTCGATGGAAAACTGGGATTACTGAGATGTTTTTTATAAGGTAAAATTTCTGCTAAGATATCTAGACACATTCAAATTCTTCTTTAAATTAAAAAAAAAAAAAAAAAAAAGAGAAAGAAGAGAAAGAATTTTAAAAAATCTCAAAAAAAGCATTAATCTTTAAAAATTTAGAGATACTGCTAAAATAACAATTCACAGGTGAGAGAGTTTTCTAATCCATCTTAGAAATGTGAAAATCCTTCAGATGTCCACTCACATATTCTCTAATGCTGCAAAGAACTGACATTCTGACTTCAGCACTGCACAACATTCAAAATATTAATAAGACACTAAACCAGTCAATTAACTCATGCCTGGAAAATGAGGCTTACATAAAAGTAAGTCCAATTGGTACAACTCCCTCAGCATAACCCTCTCTTAAGCAGATTCTCACCATAGACAGATACGGAAAATTACCTCAGAGCTATATATAATAGAAAGCCAAGGGTTACAAACTGAAAGAAGAAAATATAAGCCACAACATGCAATGGAAGCCATGAAATGAATGACAGTGCAATTAACATAACAGAGAGAAGATGGAACCTTGTCAGAAATTGCTGCATGGCTGCTCCGGTTTGATAGGAGTGTGGAATTGATTTCTTCACACAATCTCTTGGAAAAAAGATTTCAATCAAGAAGTGATGGAATGAAACTTGTGTGTATATACACTTCTCTCTGTGCTTGTTTATGTGTGTGTGAGTCCTTGTATGTCAGTTGATAACAGAGCAAGGAGCTCAGCAAAGCTGTTGGATCAAGCAGACAATGGGAAAATGGCCAACAGTTGAGACCACGAGAGGCAATAATTAAAGGAAAGCACTTATGAGGACTTCAGACTGGCTTTTGGGCCATTGGAGAAAGACTTTATTGCTATTATAAAGAAGTTACACAACTATTCCAAAGTAAACAGGATAAATGTGTTGATTTTTTTAGCTGAAGCTGAAGCGGAACCTTATCAGCAACAATTCATTCTGTGTCTGCTGTGAAGAAACTAAGACTAAGTAGATCCCATAAGAATGGAGATGGGAAGTTGTTTTTGCCTGTGCTGTGAATCTGAATGGAGATGTTAGCCACTCTGTTCAAAAGCTCTCTTGCAAAAGAAATTAAGTCTCTGTACTTTCCATCAAGAAAAGCAGTACTTATAGCTCTCCAGAAATGACTATTGAAGCCTTGAGGGAAATGCATAGGAAAAACCTTTAACTGAGCAATGGCAGACATTTGCTAGAACATCTCTCCCAAAGTTCCATCAGGATTAACATGCATATTAAAAGAAAGGGGGGAAAATTGCTCAAAGAGCTTACCTTTATGAACTGACCTACTACTTCAATCTCTATCAGTTTAGACAGAATATGTAAGGGGCAAAGTGTGTTGGAGTAAAAATCTCTCTCATTATCCAACCTAGAAGAGAACTAATGAGTATTTTAGTTTGTGATTAGCTGTAAAAACAACTGTGTTGGAAATTATCGACTTGTGACTGTCTAATCTGTGCCAGGTTGGCTGTAGAACAGAAGAAAACATACTATCTGAAACTGTCTGGTTCCTGAAAGAAAAGGACTGAACAAGAGATTTGAAAGTACTGATCCCAATAGTTCTTTGCTGAATCTGCTGTTTAGTGCTTGGAATTGAAGGAGAGGAATAAAGGGAGAGAAAGGAATGTATGATTTAATTATGTATTTCTACTTTTAAGCTTGGTTCGAGGATGTTCACTGCTTTCACATAAAAGCTGAAGGCATAGGTACATATTCCAGATTTTGAAAACTACTTTAACTAAAGACTGGAGATACAGGACAGCTGATGTTATCAGATCTCCATTTTGTCCTAATATGACATTTGATGGTACTTGCTTAAGAGATTCCATACATAACTAACTTTAAGTGATTAAGCAAACTTTTTTTACTTAATGAAAAAAATTGAAAAAAAGAAAGTAAAGGAAGGAAGGAAGGAAGGATGGAAGGAAGGAAGGAAGGATGGAAGGAAGGAAGGAAGGATGGAAGGAAGGAAGGAAGGATGGAAGGAAGGAAGGAAGGATGGAAGGAAGGAAGGAAGGATGGAAGGAAGGAAGGAAGGATGGAAGGAAGGAAGGAAGGATGGAAGGAAGGAAGGAAGGATGGAAGGAAGGAAGGAAGGATGGAAGGAAGGAAGGAAGGAAAGAAGGAAGGAAGGAAGAAAGAAAGAAAGAAAGACCTTCCTCACATTAAGATGCAAATGTAATGGTCAGGTATGAGCAAATTTTTGTTTAAATTTGCCTCAGTACTGCCTTAACACCTGCTAGGTTATTTTTGTTTTTCTTTCCATGCTTGATTCCAAATAGTTTTGGTTTTTGTGGGGTTTTTATGTAGCAGAAAATGCATGTCATGCTGTGTTTTGCCGTTATAGTATATAACGTATATAATGTATATAATGTGTTATTATAGTGTATTATGTATAGCTATGTAAAATTTTATATATATAAATATATGTATAGTTCAACTCCGTATAAATGGCATCAGGTATCAACAAATTAAATGAATTGTTGTTTCTTCTGTTCTTTCCAGCGAGCCAGTAAGGAGCTATTGAATTTCTTGCTTATACATTTTGAATCAGGTGACATGGTCACAGTATGTCCCTTGATCATTATAAATTTTGCAGAAATGCACTTTTGCACTGGAATGTTCACATTTCCTGAGCATACTTCGTTGTGCTTTGTAATTTGTGTCTGCCTCCAAACTCAGAGTTTTCAAGGCTAAATTGTACTCTGCATTAGATTTTAGTGATTATTCGAGACAAAAAAACTGGCTTAGCCAGATTATAAACCCAAAAACTCAATATATTTGTCCAAGCAATGCAAAAAGCAGTACATCCAGTTCCTGCACCACAGTTTTACACCAAGCAACTGTGAACCATTCTCTGAATGAAAATCCTCTGACACTTCAGTGGAAAAGGAAAAAAATATACTCACGTCACTGCTGTTATTTGGATAAAGAGTTCTAAGTCATTGCTTCCAAATGTAAATCTCTGCATCCTCATCAGACTCAGGGAAAACATACTCTAAAATGAAGAAGTGCAAAATAATATTTCTCCTCTCATTTTCATAATTTCAAAAAAACCCCAAGAAAACCAAAAACCTGGTTTATGAAGTCTTGCAAATCTTAACTGTGGTGCAAGATCCATCAATCTCTTATATTGCTCTGTCTTCTTTTTTGGGTCATCTGCTATTCTAAGCGAGGTCAGAAATGATCTGAGCATCAGGGTATTCCATGTAACCTTTGCAGAGTGTTCCCAAGCCAACTTTCACAAGCCAAAGCTGTGGCATGATTAGATGTCACATGTGAAAGTGTGGTGTGAAGTCTACCTAGGATTATTATGCTGTGCTTCTCAACTTTTGGATGCAGGCCTCCAGCTGACATCCAGTTGATAAAAAGTTGTCTTAAGACCAGTTTGCTCAAAAGATGCAAATTTTATTATCAACTATAGGTGTGTTTTCTCAGTGAAGGCTTGGATATTTTTTCAACTGAAATGTTGCATTCACATCAAGATGGTTATGATCAGAAGCAGGGAAAATCTTGCTTCTAACTACCTCCCCTTTTTCCACTAGATATCATTAAACATGTAAGTATTGGTTAAACATTCCTCCTCTTATGCAGCTGCTCATATACTGCCTCAATGGAAGCACCAAAGATGCTAAATCTTCCTTTTTGCCAACTGCCATGTGGCACAGAGGGACTGATGAGCAGAACTGAACACCATCCTTTTTTCTTATCTACCAGACCTTGGTAGCCAATCCCGCCATGGCTTCTCTCTTTAGATGACAGAAGAGGAAAGTCTAAGAGCAACAATCAGCATCAGATGTAGTTTGAAAGGTGCAGAGAATATCCCTAGCTGATGAAAGGCTCCAGATGACTAGAGACAATCTCATATTTTGCATCTCTAGCATCTTGTAGGGCCCTTTCAGGGTTTCAGGGTAACAATTGCAGGCCACTGCTCAGTGCCTTTTGAGGAATTCTTCATCACTGGGATGGGGTACCCTGCTCTCTCTGAATCTTTTCTCTTCCATATGTACTTTAGAAAATTTTTAAGGAAACATTTGACTTCCAAAATGTAAAGGGTCTTTTTCATATGATAAGTACAGGAGTCATTTGGGCAATAATGTGTGCAGGAAAGACTATTCAGACATATGAAATGCATGCCCCATCCCTTGGTTTATCATTTTGACTGTCTAGCCTAAGGTCTTGTGATCTTATAGACTGTAATATAGTGGTGGATAGTAATTCAGTCTAAGTTTTAAACAAGAAATAAAACCTATATTGCTGAAGAATATAAACAGTAAGATTTTTTTTCATCAGACATATATGTGTTTTATTTTTGACAAATATAACCAACTGAAAAATCCCTTGCATTTTCTTTGAATGAAATTTCTGTGAAGGAACTGATTGCTAAAAGAAAAGTCCCCTTCAGCCACATATTGATTTTAAGTGTCTGAATTCAAACTTGCTATACAACATCTTGTGGAGAGATGAGGCTAACATAACTTTTCAAAGAATAAATCTTTACTATTGTTCTTGACAATTAGAAAGAAATAAAGTGATCAGTTTTATTGGAAAACAAGCAAACAAATCCAAACCAAACATTCTGAGTAGCTGGAATTTTCAAAATTGCAAAAAACGTTTCATGTTTATTTCCCCGGAAATGAAATTAAAATTTTATACCCCTTTTTCTGTTCTTTAAGACTGTATCTCTAGCAGACAATAAGAGAGGTTAAAAATTGGCAATATAATTTTAAAATGCAGATTAATGTTGATATGTGAATAGCAGAATTTTCCAAGGAGAATTTAATTTGAAAGTTTACCTGTAAAACTGAAATTGGTGTTCATTGGAGCTTGATATTGAAAACCTCCTGAGAAAACCCAGACCCAGAATTGTGGCAATTTGCAGAAAATTGTTCTTTAAACATGACAAATAAAGTCAATGCCAGATGTTTTAAAACATTATTAAAAATTAATTTTTAATATTTTTTAATATAAGAACACTTAAGAGAGTAAAAGAAGCACTTCATATTTCCTAGTCTATCAAGGTGCCTTTGTTTCACTAGACTTTAAATAATAAGGAGTAATCATAAGTCTTTAAATTCCCCTGTGTATTATTTGAATGTTACATAGCAGTTCATTATTCATGTGGATGAATTGTGTGTCTGCATTGCACTTTCTCTTTCCAACACAAGCAAATGTGAAGCAATAGAAAATCAATGCTTTAGAGGAGTAAATGGTAAATGAAGCCAACAGACCAATGATTCTTTTTGACTTTTTTTTTTCCTAGAAGCTCCAGTCTGTGAGCTGATGATTTACAGAACCTGAAAGCAACCTCACATGTTGTTACAACTTCTTTTAGGACAGCATCTTCCTTTACTCAGTGGGTCCAAATCATAGGTTTAGTCCCAGGCAGAAACAGATGTCATCTCTTTCAGATATAACTGTAACTGTAATTAAGGCTTTATCAGACCCATTTTAGGTTCTTTATATTGTAAATGAGCTTCTTAATCCATTAGGCTGATTATGCAAAGCATAATCCAGGGCCAGTCTTTCTAAGTTCATTTTATAAATGGAACATGGCCATCTCACTTTTAAAGATTTCTGAAAAACGATTGCCAATTCCACACATTTGGGTGGAACTCTGATGGGAAATGCAAATGGAGTTGATAATTGCAGAATGTCGGGAACTGCATGAAGTTTTTATTAACTTTGTCAAGTTATACTATATGCAGATGGGGCAGTCTGCTAGCTCCATTTTTTTTAACCTTGGAAAAGATTAAGAAGCTCTTTGACACAAGTCACATGGACATATCTTTCCTTACCCATAAAAAATCCAATAAATCAAAATAACCCCCACAAAAACCCCAAAACATCAACCCCCAAAAACCCCAATTTCTCTCAGGCTTCCATTTGTGGTCTTTTCACATTTTATCACTGTGAAGACAACTTTCAAAGGAGTACTGGTGACAGTAATCTTTCATCATGCCAAATCTTTTGACAAGTATATTTGGAAGAGCTGTGATATAGTCACACATGCATTTATCAGATCACAAATACAGATATTTCAGGAATCAAGTGATATTTTCCAGGGCTGCTGTGCAATTTATAAAGTCATGCAAATGGCACTAATTCAGCTACTCAAGGTCAAATGGCACTATTAGTTCATGTGGGATACTGAGATAAAAATGCTTCCATTGTTCCCACTAGTGTGTCTGCAATGTGTCTGCATGAACAAGGATAACACTTAACACAGAGAGATGCCCAAGGGATTATCTATGTGACACCAGGTTTTGAGCTTCTGCAGCAGTTAGAATGTAGGTTATATAGGTGCTGTATCACACCAATGAAATGAAGGAAATTATACTTTTAAGAAAACATTTTTGCTAACCAATCACAAAATTAATAAGAGAAAACTTATCTATGCTAGGGTAATGGAAGTAAAAATCAATTTTTTCCCCTTTCATTAAAGTCTACTAAAATATTGTTTTTTAATGAAAAGTAAATCTAAGCTAGGATCATCAACAACCAAATTTTAAAAAAATGGTCTGCATTACTCACTTGGCCGGACAGACACGTGTGTATTTGGATGTGAAGGGGATCTCAAGCATTAGGCTGAAATAGAGGAGAGGGGGAGAAATTATAATTTGTTACTGTACACAATTTTTTACATTTTATAACTGCTAAGCTTTTCATCATTTGTCTTTCACTCCATCCCAAGCTAAAAAAAAATAATACAAGAAAATATTTTCTTAAAACAAATTTATTCAAAGAAATTATATTCTTTACATTTTGCCTTGATCATTTTCATGAAAACAAGAGTCATGTCACACATTTATATATGAGGGGATACAATCAGAGAAATTTTGGGAGATCTCACATCTTTCGAAGACACCAGGCCAGGTCATGCTATTTTTACTAGTCACATATACAATTGTACCTTATCACAGAATGAACAGTAGCATTGTCCACTTCTTTGTATCACTCTCTTATGCTTTGTTCCATGCTTTTTATCTGCGTGCAAAAAAGACCAAATATCTAATAATCTGGACCATAGCTTTGTAAACTCATATAGTAATAATTACAACTGCAAGGCAGAAATGTTATGCTATTACTATTGTTGTTATTTTTAGCTTAATATTCATCATTAATGTTATTGAAGTTGTTATTATTAACTCAAATTTTGTCTGAATTCATCTATGCTTTGCCATTATTTGTTGAAGGTCTTTCTAAATCAATCAGACCTCATTGTTATGATGTAGAGTTATGCAGGTATTATGTGGTTTTGTTTGTACTTGTAGGCTTGAACACGACTGACACCCTGGCTCCCAAAGAGGAAGAGTTTGGCTCCACTATCCATACTGTCTTTTCTTTCTTTCTTTCTTTCTTTCTTTCTTTCTTTCTTTCTTTCTTTCTTTCTTTCTTTCTTTCTTTCTTTCTTTCTTTCTTTCTTTCTTTCTTTCTTTCTTTCTTTCTTTCTTTCTTTCTTTCTTTCTTTCTTTCTTTCTTTCTTTCTTTTCTTTCTTTCTTTCTTTCTTTCTCACTTTCTTTCTCACTTTCTTTCTTTCTTTCTCTCTTTCTTTCTCTCTTTCTTTCTCTCTTTCTTTCTCTCTTTCTTTCTCTCTTTCTCTCTTTCTTTCTCTCTTTCTCTCTTTCTCTCTTTCTCTCTTTTTCTTTCTTTTTCTTTGTTTTCTCTCTTTCTCTCTTTCTCTCTTTCTCTCTCTCTTGCCATCTCTCCTTTTTCAGCTCAGGCTGATCTGACTGAAGAAACTCTTAACATGTCCATAGTCCCTCCTACTGCACTTTATAAACATTGGAAAAAGAAAAACATCTAGGGAATGTGAGGTCACAGGGTTATTTTAAGTTCTAGTTGTTTTGTAGTGTGGAAGTCAGATTCTTGTGATTCAACTTTTATTACACAGTTGCCTTCTGTGGATCCTTCCAGTCCTACATTCCCAAGAGAGGAAGCAAAAACCCATGCAGTTACAAATGTGCTGACAGACTGAAGGAAAGCAATAACCACTTTTTCTTCCAAGTCTAATTCTGCTACTGAACTTAGACAAGACTGCACAAAGGTTTCTTAGGTGAAAAAATGTTCTACTTTTGTGATCAACTGCCTCTTTTTGCTATGTTTCCTGTAATATTAAGGATTAAGAGTTTCTAAATTAACTCTATCCCAAATGGGAAATAAAATAGAGCAACATACTCAAAAGTGTCCCTGGTACTGTTTTTTAATTTAATTTGTATCCATTGCATTCCTGTAGCTGAAAGACCTTCAGCACTTTCTGAATATGTTTGTTTGTTTGTTTGTTTGTGTGTGGGTTGTTGTTTGGGTTTTTTGTTCCTCAAAAAGACCTCTTCAGCAGCCTCAGATACATGGCTAGTGCAAGATCAGGCAGTCCTACATCTTTCCTTCTTTCCCCACATGAAGTTTCTGCTTCTTTCCTGGCCATTTTGATTACTGTTGAATTTATTATTTGCAAGTGCAAGAGGTAGTGAATGACTTGCTATGCCTCCTAACTTTTCTTTTTGTTGAGTTAGTTTGCTAGCCTTCCAGCTATATCACCTTCATATTTTGTCTGGAAGAAAAATTTTGGGGATTTGATACAGGATATACATACAGACCAGGCTCCTATTGATAGTTCTGAGTCCTTTAATTCTATACTAAAGACAATTTTTCTCTGTAATAGTGCATATATTCTTAGTGAAGTTATTCAGTCCCATCATATAATCCTGGGGTCACTAACATATAGGAATTTATGACAACAGAAAATTTGGTTGACTAACAACCTTCAACTAGTAAAGAACTTAGCCTCAAACCTATGCCTTGTTATCCATTTGTGTCACTGCCTATTTCTTCAGCGAGGAAGATGTAGAAGTAACTCCATTTATTTAACCATTGTGCAATCTGGTTGTCTCAGAGAAATAATTTTCCTCTTTAACACCAAGCTCCTCTTTTCCCTCAAAAAATGAACCTTTAGAACTGTGGTTAAAAAGGTGTTTTGGAAAGTTGGGCTTTTGAAGGGCAAGACATTTCAGTGAAATATGCCAATTTAATGAAGACTCCAACAGCCCCATGACACAGCTTAATGTGTCTATTTTTGCAAACAGACAGCTCAACCATGGTCATACTAATAGAGCCAATGGAGATTGTCTTTGACTGCATCCTCTTTTTGAACCCACAACACTTAAAACTTTTAGAGAAAATGTTCACGGTTGGTTTGGGAGATGTGGATTAATTCTGTAAAACCCCAGACCTACTCCTTTCCAGGGACAGCAGTGCTGCTAGCATTATTTCATACAGTAATAAATTTCAAAATTAACCCCTCTGCCCCATTACCTTGGGTCACTACTTGTGCTCTAGGGGTAATCCAGCAGCAAGAGGGAGGTAGCCTGAATGCAATTAGCATGAGACCCCGTAGACTCAATGTTATGAAACATTTCCTGACTCTCTATGTTTAAAGATATTTATGTGCATGTAATTAGGGTCAGAGTTTATCTCAGATCAGAGCTCTGAGAAAGGACATGGCTGCTTTCAGGCTAAAGATTTGGAAAACAGTAAAGGCTTTCTGGCCTTCTAATCTCCATGCCACAAAGGCAATATAGACAAATTGAAACCTTTGTTTTATTGAAATATTTTTTAAAATAGAATATTCTATTATTTTGTCTCTTCGGGAACTTCTCAATCTTTGCCTTACATTCCAAAACTGGTCATTTTTAACCCCCAAAGTTTCTTAGTTCTAATGAATCTGTATAGCTTATTACACAAATATACTAGGACTGGGCATTTTGTCTTTGCATTTTTATTCCTTTATCACTCTTTGTCTTTCCTTTTTTGTTCCAAAAGGTATGTATTTATTTCTATATAACCTAAAGTTAGTTTTAAATGGGTAACAACAAGGCATATTTCACTGTGTACTTATAATATTATTCATTATTCTTCAATGATTGCATCTATATTTCTATTAATTATGGGTTATTAATATACTCCTAAGTGGTGCCACCCAGAATCCTTACAGCATGCAACATAGCATCATTTCCATTCCAATGCTTTCCCCTTTTTTCCATTAACTAAAAATGCAAACATTTCCCAATATTTCTTTGAGTAAAAAAGATTTATGCAAGACTTCAATGCTGGTGACTAAACAAAGTAGTGCAGCTGTTCAAACTTCCACTGTAAATTTTTCAACTCAAGGAGATAAACATGGGCTCTATCATCTTGCTTGCACATTATGCTGTTGCACTTGTACAGTGTTCATCGTGCAGCCCTTTTCAGCAATTTGTCAGCACAGGCCACTGTGGAGATCATAGACAAATGCTCATTTGGAGAACATTGTAGACCATCTGCAAGGTTTAAATCATAACACATCAGGGATTAGAAACACACAGCACAAGGGG
The DNA here is from genome assembly GCA_013397375.1 of Toxostoma redivivum. Lineage (NCBI taxonomy): Eukaryota > Metazoa > Chordata > Aves > Passeriformes > Mimidae > Toxostoma > Toxostoma redivivum. The sequence continues at coordinate 16,893 of VXBI01012067.1, forward strand.
ACAGCAAACAATCAAGCAAAAATATCAACTATTACTCCTGAGTAGCTACTCCTGACTAGGTGTTGGTAATAGGTACCAAGCAAGATGCAATGATGGGACCCAGCCCTGATGGCTGGGAGGGAGCTGGGTGGGAGCAAGCTCCTCTCTGGCCAGGGATGTTCAAGGTCAGACTCTGGTCATGTCCAGCACTGCTTGCCAGCCTCAGTGTAACAGGGCTGCAGCCTGAGGGTAAGCGCCTCGCTTTATCCTTACGAAGTAACAAAGGCATGAAAGAACGAGTATCACTAAGGAAATGCATTGGACTTTTTAAGTTCTTCATGTAGCATCAGTGATTCTATGATTCAGTGATTTCTTAATATTTGCCATCTAAGATGTTAGCATGTCCAAAAAGGTAAATTTACTGTAGTCCAGGAAACAGAAGATAAAGGCTTTTTCCTCCCTTTATTCACATTCATGTTAAAAATTTTTCACTTATTCCTTGTATAGGAATTATATAGTTTCAGAAGTGACTCAGACTACCCCTCCTTATTTTATGGGAAGGATAACTGTATTCATGATTGTTTCAATCTGGTTTATAATCCTTCTGACAGGTGTTTTTAGTGGTCCTATACCTTCTAACCCAATGCATAATTTTCCTCTGCTTGGTTTTGCTTTTCTGGCTTTCTACTCAGATTATTGGCACACTAAACATTCTAGGATATGAATATTCTAAATTCTCCTACTGTTCCACCATTTTCTCATCATATTAAGCTTTTAATTTTTGCATCCTACCCCAAGACAAACTCTTAACTTTCTTTGATCTTTTCCACCATAAATGGTTTTTACCATTTTGCTCTTGTGATATTTATTTAGCTTGGTTAAACAAGTCCTTCACTATTCCCCACTAATTTCTCATTATAAGACTCCTAGTGTTATTCTCCTTCATTTTTAAAAAGGTACATAGATTGTACAGAAATCTTTATGTCCCATAATGGATGCATTACTCAAGATGGACACAGCTAACAGCAGATAATCACCTGAAGTAGAGGAGAATTTTAATTTTTTAATATTTTAACCTTTTCTTCTTTCAGGTTTAGTCAACCAGCTCCAGGTTGCAAAAATATACCCATTTTATTTTTGATTTCACTGTGATTTACTTTTGTCTGATTGTAGAGTAGGAGCAAATTTTTTTTTTTTACTGTGTATTATTTTTTTTAAATTTGTATACTGCATAAAGACCTGTGGAACCCCTATATTGGCTGTGTACATTTGAATTTATGTCAGAAGAGATGTCCCAACACATAATCTGGCATTTCAAATGCTCTCTACATGGACATGGGGAGCTATAGCCCCTGTGGAATCTTTCTGAAGTCCCAGAGCCCGTGTCTCTCCCGAGATTTAGGAGTGCAGATACATCAGAGTATTTGAAATCTCACAAGAAAAGACAAAATAGAAAAATACCATAGTAGAGCAGGATATCTAGGAAAGAAAAAAAAGAAAAAACCCAAAACAAACAAACAAACAAACAAACAAACAAATCCTCAACAACACACTTCCCAAACCTTTAAAAAGTGATTTTCTACTTCTCAAAAAGTAGCAATGGTAATTTAATATCAACATGAATCAGGCTGTGAAGGGTTTATTGACAGAGTAATACAAAATATCTTTGAACCATGTGGTTTTTCATTTATTCTAGATTCCTTCATATCTGCCTTCAGATGAGGTTATGACTTCATATATCTGTTGAACAGGGATAGATGCACCAGTCACTCCAGTAAGTGCCTATACAACAAAGGATAATGCAATATGGCACAGAACAGCCTGCAAAACCAGAAATCTAGTCAGAGCCACTCAGAAACCCTCATGTGTACATAACCTTGCATGACTTTTGTAATTTTCAGAGATATCTTTTTCATTGGTGCACTGCAATTATTCAGGGTAATCACAGTTTAAGTAATATTTTTTTTAATTTATCAAGATAATCTACATAAATATTGTTTAACACTTTACAGAAAACATGGATTTCTCCCTAAAATAATCTGAAAAAAGTAATTTTGTATGCTCACTTGATTTCATTATAGTGTTGATTGGAGAAGCAGATACTTTTATCTGCAGGATTTAAAATATACCTTGATGACCTGACTTTTCTCACACTCGAAGAACCTGTTTTTTCCCTCTTTATTTCTCTCCTATCACCCATACCTTAAATTATAATCTTTATTACTGAGCTGGTATTTAGAATGTACCACTAGCATCAGCAAAATTTGAAATTTCCTCATGTTCAGCTGTTGAGCTTTAGCCAGTTTGTTTGCCCAAATGCTGCATAGCAGAATTATGAGTCAGTAACTGATGATCTCTAAATAGGAATCTAGTGCAAGGCAGACAATAGTTCTCTCTGATATGTCAAAGGCATTGATGACTAGAACTGTTTGAATTTTTTTCCAACATGCTTATTACTCAGTATCCATATAATTCTCAATTTTCATCAATTTCCATGCTTACTAAATTTTTGTCAGTCTTTAGTGGACTCATTTATAGAATAGTCAATCAATAACTCTTCCAGTGATTAATTATTAAAATTATCTTTAAGCTACTTGTAAAAGTAATATACCTGCATGTTCAGTGACTGTTAGAGTGTCCTACTAGATTGTTTATAACAACTTCTTCTCTTTGATTACTTCATTTGAAACAAAGCCCAAAAATGTCAAGAATAGATGTTTAGCAGACTTTCCAGAAGTCCCTTATAATAGAGATTTAATGCATATAGTAAGCTTCTAAAGAAGAACTAGGAGGATCACTGTAAAAACAGAAGTCCTAGCTGCTGAGAGCCCAAAAACATGGCTTGTGGGAATCACTGCAGCAGAACGGAGAATGAATTGTGACTGGTGGATTCAGTGTACCTACAGTTTGCTGCACGAAGTTCCAGGGAGGAGGAACCAAGCCTGTAGCTGGTCAAATGTACTTCTAAATACACAGTGACCTAGATACAGCTTTGAACTGCTTAGGGAAAACATACATGCACACATGCACACTCCTCTAGGATTTGGCATTTTTAAGAGTGCAGAGAAAAAGAGGATTTGTGTAGTTGTACAGACCCAGCTTTGTGTTTCCCTTGCACATCTGACAATAAAAAATACAAATTCAGATGAAACATAAAAGAAGGAAACAATTTTGGTAAGTGGATCCCTTTAACCATGAAGAAAAAAGGGACAAGAACACATTCAATTACTCTCACTGACAAGAGGATTAAATACCAGCTAGAACAAGCAAGGGCAAAAATTGCTGCTGGACCTAAGGAATCATCTGCCAATATTTTGATTCCTGAGGGTACTGCAGAGCAGGAGGGAGAAAGTTTCTAACTGTGACCAGACCTATCACCTTGCATTTCTAGATTCACACTTGGGAAAGGATTTGGAAACAATTGACCTGGTGTATAAGAAAAGTAGTTTGTCCTTAGAAGAAAAGAAAATGCAACTATGTCTAGAATAAGGTATAGAACTGTCTGGTGGGTTTTTTTTTTCCTGCTGAAGATAGTAATCTGAGTCTTCATTTTAATAGTTAAAATAGTTCAGTAAAATTGCTAGCACCACTTACTGGATAAAAGGATCCTAAAGACTTATACCATTTTTAAGGTACATACTTTAGTTATATAGTCAAATAAGAAAATACAGCTCCTCTGCCCTTGCAACCAGATGCACAGATCACCTCCCTAAAAAAAACAACTGTATTTATGTGTGTGCTCAACTCTCTCCATATCATGATCTAAATGCCCTGATACTTAAAATAGCATAAATTCCAATATCAAAAGTAGCTGTCAGGCACTACAAAGCTAATTCCAGACAGCACGAAAATTTGGAGAGTGGCGGATATATCCAGACTTGGAGTTGGAAAAACCTGGCTTTAGGAGTAATCATCTTAAATTCAGAGATGATGAATGACCCAAGATACTGATAATTTACTGCAACACCCCTCCCCTCCTACCACCTTCTTGTTCAATCAGATGAAATCACCGACCTCAGGAACTAAAGCAGGGGAAAGGTGGACACTATCCCAGGAAAGATACAGAAACCAAAATGTATGGATATAACAACCATAACCATCTTATTCTTATTGAGACTTTTCCTGTATGAAAGCATTCTAACTGTAGAATTATTTCTTTTACAGTAACTAATAGACAATTAGTCTAGACCAATAATGATTAGAATTTGATTAGAATTTTAAGACTTCAATTATAATGACATTACATTCTTGACTTTATGTGTATGCATATATTTATACCATATACATACATATATATATTTATAAAAGACGTGCTTCCGCTTTGCTCAAAATCAAGACATTGCAACACCGTAAGATAAGGGTTGAATTTGGAGTTTTGCAGGAACATAAGTTCTTAGGCTATGAAAAAGGTTTCTCTAAGGAAAGTAGCTTATTTAAGAAAAGAAAAACACACAAGTGTTTTCCTGTTAACATGAAATATGGGCACTCTACTAAAGCTAATAATTTCTGACCCTCTGGGTGGTGGTTCTGTGACTCAGATCTTTTATTCCATGCACTCTTCAAATATTGTCTCCAGCTTTTACAAGGTATTATAAAAATATGTAAAGATAAATGGTGCCACATCATTTCATCTTATATATATCAACAAAAGGAATCCTCAAACTCTTGTTTTGACAGATATTACAGAAGATTATTTGTTCTTACCACACAAAGAAACAACAGCAACTGCTGGAGGATGGTGGTTTGATCAGATTGACATTAAATGCAGGAAGCCAAAACCCTTTGTTGTTTTTTTTTTTTTCAGGCTGAGGGAGAACATCCTCACCTAGTGATAAAGAAGTAAAAAGACATAAAGACATGAAGACTTCTATTACTTTGGATGTGCTATGTTTTGCAACTCCAAGCAGATCATTTCACCTGCTTAATACTCTGCTCCTCTCCTACTCATTTAAACGTTTTTTTCACTCCAATTATAGGTTTTTAGGCCATGACTGTTTCTCATTATTTGTATTTGATGCTAGTAAAGTATAAAGTTAATAGGCTCCTAATCTGGATTGAGGCATCTTGCTGTGGCCATGGTACACAATGATAACAAAGCTTCTGTGAGGAGGCAAGAAGGTTTTCAGTGAATAAAAGAAAGATACGTTTCTTTTTTTGCTAAGGAAGAATAAACTAAGTATCAGAAGCACATAGGCAGCTTTATTTAATATTTAATATCTCTGCAGGCAAAAGTACCAGCTCAAGTACACATAATGCATTTAAGTGGCTGCTCTGGGGTGATGCTGATAGTTTGTAACTATTATATCTTCAGATAGAGAAGAGCAGTTTCAGATCAAGTTTAACACAGCTTTACCTAGTGACACTGAGCAAGTGCTGGATTGCTTGCTCTGCTATGTCACTTGTAATGAGTGACTTTAATATCTATGCTAATAAAGCTTGCTGCATCTCCTGTATAAGCTTGACACAGGCCCCAGTGGCAAAGAAGGAACAGGTACCTAAATTAAACTGAATATGTCTTGATTGAAAATGAAGGAAATTATATTAACCAGTCACCTGTGGGTATATGTTATATGCTACCCTGTGCTGAGTTTGCTGGTATGAGTGTCTGGCATACAAATTCATGTCAAGTTTTGACAAAGCAGATAAGGAGCATCTCTGTCACTAAGAAGAGACAGACTGGCACTCCATCTTAGCAGTTCACTAAAATCTTTCTTTTGCTGCTAGCAATTTACTTTGCTGCAGACCTTTTGTCTGACATGGGATGCGGCTCATCCAATCATTTTCTACAAGAAACACTAAAGTTTATGACAGATATAATCCTCAGATAACATATGAAATTGGTTCCAACCAGAGGCAGAGTACAGTACTGAAGGGACTTAGAGGTGTCTTGAGTTAGGCAAACCCAGGTTTTACTAAATGAGAATCTTTATTTACATGTAGAGAAATAATTGGGTGATAATTCTGTAAGAACTATATACCAGTGTCTTATATCTTCATAGTGCCATAAATGGGTTTTTAAGAGTGCCCAGATGCCTTAATTACAGAGTAGGACAAAACACACTGTTTAGTTGTAAAATACAGCATAATAAGGTCAACATATGCAGGTGGCCCAGGAGACAAGAAACACAGAAGGATGAATATTCTAATTCTCCTTTTCAGCCATGAAATTCGTCTTTTGCCTGATATTTTTCCTGCCATAATTTATTTCTATAGTTGTAGACAAGAACTGAATTTATTTTCCCAATACAAAACCATAAGATAAAGTAATGATGGAATGGATTGGGCCACATACTATATCCCAAACTTTTCCCAAACTATATCCCAAACAAGTTGAATCAGACCATCTACATTTTGTGCTGAGCAGAGATGCTCCTGGAATAGGGGACACAACAGAGTGAAGTGGTTCAAATAGAAGTATCTGGCTGTGTAAACCCATTTTTTTACTCTATCTTCTTCAGGTTGTCTTCTCTTTAGTGGGATTAGTTAGGCTTTAAGTGAGTATGGGAGTTACATCCAAGAAGGACAATGATTTGGAATGCTGCTGTATTGTAGGGCAGACCAGTGCCAGGATGGGTGAGAGGGATAGAAAAGACAGACGTTAGAATCTACTTCAAACAGACAAAAGGATCTCAGGCAAAGCAAATCTAGTACACATTCAACCTCTTATCAGTAGTTTGAAGAAAATTAGTCTCTCCACTATGGCATAGAAAGAAATATTAGTTTCTAGCTCTTTGTCTATAGTTATTCAGTCAGAAACTTTAGAGAGAATGAGAAAAATCTTGCTCAATTATATAGAAAAAGTGGTGATACATTGCATTCTAATGGAACTTCTTTGGTCCTGTGCTTCCTTTATCATATCTTGTGGTAAAACGTTTACATCCCACAGGATATTAATTTTCTTTAGGAATATTGCTGCATTTCAAAGAAAGTAATAGGAAAAGAGTAAGGGAAGATTTATTTTTATTTGTAATCCAGAGTTCATTCTTGAAACATTCTGATCCTTCAAAGCAGGACATTTTAGTGTTTATTATAATCTAGTATGCAGTTCAATTTTTCTAAATTGAAATCTATAAACTATTATAATTGGCAAAAACAAGTAATCATGGAATTATTCCAAAAAACTCAGCTAAATCTGAATTCAGATTATAAATGTTTTATGAAACCTCATAGAAAATCTTACCAGGAAGGAGAAAGTCATAGGAAATGAATTAACTTGAAAGTATAGAATAAAAAGAACATAAAGATTTCTGGAATGATCAGGGTAATGTAATATGTCCTCATGAGGAAACCAACATTCAATGCAAATTGTAAATGTACACTTAATAGATGACTTATCATAGGTACATACTTTATTAAAACTCCAACTTATGGCTTTGGTTATTTCTTACAAACTAATGTTGAGATTTGCTTCTGAACAGGTGAAAGTCATCTTTTAAATACTTTGAAGTGTTCTAAGTTGACATAAACCATTTGCTACTACAAAATGATAAAGATATGTTTCAGCATCAAAATAGATTTTTAAATGAGAATCAAGTTTAGAATCTATCTTTGTCCTATGTTTACCTCTGTGCATTTTTGTTAGAACAAGAACTTTCAACTTTTTCCTCTGTGTTGCAAAAAGTGATTGCAATTCTTGAAAAATAATTTTAATGTTTATTCAATTTCCTTATCTTCTAGGCTTCCTGAACTTTGTATTGCCCTGCCCACTAACACAGAATCCCAGAACTGTGAGGTTGAAAAAGACCTACAAAGTCATCAAGCCCAGTCTGTGACCAATCCCTATGTTTTTTAACCACACCAGACCACAGAGTGGCACATCCAGTCCTTCCTTGGACACCTCTGGGGATGGAGACTCTCACCTTCCTGTGCAGCCCTTTCCAGTGCCTGATCACCCTTTCCATGACGAAATTCCTCCTAGTGTCCAACCTAACACAAAGCAGAGAGGCACTCCCAGCCAGCATTCAATATAATTTTTCTGAAGAAGCCTTCTAAAAAGTTTGTTTTCTGGTAGGTACTAGTTCTGTAATCAAATGCAGGCCCATGCATTTTTTGTTAGGCCAAGTGCACATTTGAATTAGGATGTCTGCCAGGATATTGCATAGGGTTAAACTGGAAACTAATGCAAGGCAAGTTCAGGTAGGGATTTAAAGAGCCTGAGTTCTGGCAATAGTCTGAGTCTTCTTGCTGAGTTTACTCATTTTCCACCAACTGAAGCTCCTCATTATTTCACTTAGAGTAAGGCTGTATCCATGGGTTATCTTACCCCATGATAATTTAGTCCATATAGCTCTCAGTCTGTCTTTTACAACATATATAAACAAGATATATATAAACAAGAATCTTCAGACAATTCTGCCCACAAAATATATGATATTAAGGCCACATTAATGATTAGATAAAAACTTGGTATTCTTTATCAAAATCTGATTAATTTTTATTTATATTTTTCCTACCATTAGGAACAAAACACTTCTCCAAAGTAGTCTGAATTTATCTTCATATATTATAGTCTGAACACACTTACTTGTAAACAAGTTTATAAACATGTTCTGTAATTCATTAAATTATATTAGGCTAGAAATCTCTGGAGTCAGAATAAGGAAACTGAGTAGAGAGAACTGCCTAGCTGAAAAACAGTGAAAGCAGGCACACTTGTATAATGCCTGTTTCTGTAATAAAATTTTCTTCTAAACTCTGTTGCTTACATGGTGAAAATCTTGGTTTAGGGCATGGGGGAAATGAATAGATTTAGTACAAACTCAGGGGGATATTATCTTTTATAAAGCACGTAGTAGAACATCAGTATTTCTTGTACCTTCCTTTGAGTACTTAGAGGTATTACAACCATCCAGTCCATCATATTTACAATAGTACACTTTGCTGCAATGATTGAATTTTTTCAATTTTCCTGTCTTTGCAATCTATTTCAGGATGCATTTGTGTCTGTTTCACGCTGCAAATATCACATTTATCACATTTAGCGTTACAGTGGAAAACAAAGGTACAGATTAAATTCTGGGAAGATACCAAACACAGGTCAGAAGTACTGATAAAATAGCAAAGCCACATTTAATATGCTCTAGTGATTTAGAAGTGTTTACAGAAACTACTCAATTTCCTGGCCCCATGTAGTCAACTGCTCTCATGATCAGAAGGACTTACTGTAGCACAGTAAAACATGATGGATGAATATTTGATTTTCAGCACAGAAGAGGGACACCTGTTTGGAAGGGACTGTGATGACAGGATGCAGGGTGTGGTTCCAACAAATTTTTCCTGACAGCTTAGATGTACTTAACCTCAGTAATAAAAAAAGATGGTCAATCATATCTGACAAGCTCTTGACATTAAAGTCATTCTTAGATAAGATTTTGATTCTATTCTTTTTTCTGTTGATCATTTGACACTGTAAGAGTAATTTCAGAATTAATTGTCTGAGTGATGTATGTTATGAAACCTTCTCTTTTTTTTTTTTTCTCTCTTTTCTTGATGGAAAATAGGATTGTAATATTTTTATTTCTGTTTTCTATTAAAACATAACAATATTTTAAAAATTAGTTACAAATATAAAAGATATAAACCAAATAGTACCATAACTCCAAAATGTGGGGATTAAACAAGGTACATGGTGTAAACTAAAGTGGGTTGAGTAACTGGTGTTTCAAAGACCTATGGTGTTGCCAGCAGTCTCAGCAGAGTATGTCAACAGAGTCTGACAGCAAAGCTATATCAGAGGTGTTTTTATTTCTCCTTTTAAAGCAACAGTGTTTTTGCCATTTCACTGCCAAGAGATGCAAAATATCCCTCCTGTAAATACAGGTTGTTTGGAGTAGTTATTACCTATGTTCCTGCTGAGTAACTGCGTTAGGATGTTTGTGTGCTTGCTTGTTTTGAGTTGTTGCACACCTGGAATTTTACTTTTTGTAGTTGCAGCCATAGAATTATCTCATGATTGTGCCTGTGTTGGCTTTAATTGTGTTGGGATCTGGAGCCAGTCTTGCGTGATGTTATCATGAACAAGGTGCATTCAGTATTTTTCCTGAGCTTTGCAACAACATATCCATTCCTCATTCCATAAAAACGTAGGAATTGTACCCATCTGTGTTATACTGAATGACAGCAAAGGTAATCCTGAGAATTATAATACATGCCTTAGAGCTGATCTATCCTTCACATACAACTCTTTTAAGCTGCTAATTTCTGGCAGTCCAGAGACCAACCTTTTTCATAGGCTTTCTACATTTTATTAACACTGTTCAGAGAACGCTTTCTACTGCCTAAATGCTTGGAAAATATTTTAATATCATAGGCATCTGTTCATCCTAATATTTTTTTTCATATTTTGTCTTTCTGTGAAATGGTGCAAGGGAAAATGCTACAGGAATTTCACTTCTGGGATTCTGTATTACTTTCACATCAGACCTTTGTCATTTTGTGGTCTTGCACTGCAGACTTCTTGGTACAGAGGGCATCAGGTTGTCAGAAGTGTTCTCTAAGGACCAATGATCTGCTCCAGTCTGTATTTGGTGTCCAAGCAAGACACACAGTGTATACTCATGATACTTCTGTAACAGTGGCAAATACTACTTTTTTCCTCTCAGTTTAATTTCATTTCACTACTATCATCGATATTGAGGTCAGCTGATCTCTGTCCCACAATAACTCTTGTGTTGCTTTACTGTCATCTGATTTTAAAGTGACAGTTCCTGTTGAGGGGGAACCAAACTGATGCTACACTGCTTCTTGCTTTTGCTTTTTCAACTCCAGAAACATCACATAATTTGTCTGATCTGAGTATTGTTCTTGGTTAAATCACATCCGTCATGCATGCTAATGTTTTTGGGGTTTTTTTGAGAAAAAGTTTTGAATTGTTTGGATGTTTCACTTCATTCAGGTCATATCTGATGCCTCCTGGCTTTAGTTGCTGACCAGTGGGACTTGTTCAATAAAAACTTCCAGTCTGTTGTGAATCAATCTCTGCTGCTGATGGATAGTACAATCAGATTTCTATCACCCATGCTGTTTAATGCAAGAAAACCTCAGTGACAGTTTCAATATGTGTTAGTAAATATTATAATACTTCCCCCTGGTTTTTTTTTTTTT
>VXBI01012067.1:27998-53905 GCA_013397375.1 Toxostoma redivivum
CCCCTGGTTTTTTTTTTTTTTTTTTTGCTCTAACTCTTGTGCATAAGCTATTCAGTGCGCACTCAAGAGACCAATCATTTTCCTATGGAGAATATGAGCTGCACTAATCACATGGAGCACCCAGGACATGAATACATTGCCTGCCAAAATGTAAAGTGGGTACTCTGCATTAGTGCTTGCATCTCATGAGTTTACACACTTGTGGTCCACACCAGTTGCCTCCTAACTTCTCAGTGGTGTCACATGTGCTGCTTTGGACACTGTCTTTACTTACAATCTTTGCAGTATACTCATTGCTGTCTATGTATTTATAAATCCCCCCATTTTGAAATGCTTTGGTAGGAATCTTTTATCTTCAAGGAAATCAGGAATTTCTATACCTTCTCTTTCAGTAGACTTATTTTTGTGGATGTGTGACAGTCTGTGCTTTAGTTCTCCTATTGGGAACCTTTTTCTTAAAAGTTTATTTTAGTCTAAATCAATTTAAATTGAAAAAAAAATACGATAAAAAAATCTGACTCAGTGGATATTGCATATACTGTATAGTAACAGTCTTATCTTCCCACTAGGATTTTTAACATTTTGCAAAGAGTATAGAGATTATTTCCCACTTAACTACAGTCACATAGAGGATTGATATAAAAAACTACTAGGAGAAGTGTTGGGGAAACCTTTTAAAAGCATGCTTTTTAGCCATTTGCTTTTCAGAGGGTGCTTTCCAACACTAACTAACCATCAAAAAAAAAGGAAGGAAAAAAGACTAGTGGAAGTGTTTTTATATAAGATTTTTTTAAAAAGTTCATTTCTTAAATCATATGGTGAGGTATGAACTGGCTCACTTCTATGCTTTCAGTGAAAAAAAAACCGCAGTATTTTAAAACAACCTCTGAGTAAAGGAGCTATTTCTGTTAAACCTTCCTCTTTAAAGTAATTTTCTGTCTAGTACTTAGACTGCCTTTAGCAGAAAGCTTTATTTGTTATCACAACATTTCTTTCTCTATATAGTTTCAACAAAGCTTCTCTTGTATGTTTTTTATAGAACACAACACTCTATAGCAGAGAAAGCACCCCTGTTGGAACCTATGATCAGAAATTTCTATTTAAATGCAATTTTTTTCCAATGGACTTCTCCCCAAAATTCTGTTTTATATATAGCCATGTACTCAAATACGTAGGAAGAAACAAGGATTGTGTGTTTATTTTTCTACCTACACTTGAAAAAATGTGGTTGAATCTCCACGCAAAAACTTTTTATGCCACTGGTAGTGCCAGTAATGTGTTCCCTAATAGAACACAGGTATTTTCAAGCATTTGTTTTGAACATTCAAAGGCTGAGTCTGTTATCTGAGCATATATAGCAGATAATTTTTTTTCTGTGAACCAAAGCATTCAACAAAATGCCTTACTCACTTTCATGCATTTAAGTGACTGCAAAGAAGAAACAAAAGGAATTTTTTTTTTTACCTTTCAGAAAATAAAATTATAACAAAACTAATAAGCATGAGATTACAGAGAAAATCAGAGCATAATTCACAGGGGAAATTATTTGGATTTTCTCATGTAATATTATGGAGGTACAAAAGTCAGAGATCAAGTGAGAAGTAGCTGTGCAAAGCAATTGAAATCCTAATGGTCATTATCTATGTCTTGTAAAGATGGAAATGAGAGAAAGAACAACAATTTAAAGCTGCAGCTTTGATAACTGAATATACTGGTGTTAATTCTGGAGAGAGGTTTCCTGATATGTTTGGGGTTTTTACCCCCTTGGATTTTACATTTCCTTAAGGAATTTCCTTATGTTTTTTCCATAGCATGGCTGTGGATCAGTTTGACGACCTAAAGAAAGTAGAAACTGCCCTTTGTTGTTTCTCTTATACCAGGGAATTGAGTAGCTGGCAAATGGCAATAATGATACGTTAGCAGGTGAATTTTCCTGCAGTGTCTGCATGGTTTTAATTTCGCTCCTTTTTGTTCATTATATCACATTGCATTCATGCATTTTAACTACCTCCTGCAGAAGACCTTTTTTTCAGGTGGTTAGAAGTTGCTGCCTTTTCTCAGGAGAGCAACTGACATATTCTGTATTAGACCATTCTATGACAGAAAAAGAGAATATTTTCTGTGTCTGTAAAGACCTTGTTTAGCAAAAAATACTTTTGGCATGTTGAGTTTAAATGTATGCAGCTATGAAAAACAATAAGTAGTGAAATACACAATGGAAAAACATTCTATACTGTGTCATACTTCTGTTACAGCATTCTTAACCAGTGTTCATATGTGCAAAGCATATTTTTTCTTCTGAATCAGGTGGTCAAGCGGGAAAATGATACGATAGCTTCCTGTGTGAAACATTTTTTTGCTTCAGTATATTAGGTGTATGCATTCCCATTTTTGATGCAAGGTATGTAAGTCTCAAATTTTACAGTCTAATGTGCTCTAAAATATGTTATGGTCACACCAATGCGTTCATTGCTTAGTCCTTCTTGAAGAGTTTTCTTCCAAAGAAAAAAAAATAATTTCATTTCTTTGTATCATTAAGAGCTTTAAAATGACCCCTCATGTACACAGCATAGTTTTACTGTACTAGAAATTTTGAATTGTTACAATTAACAGTAACTTAACAAAACGAATTAATTTTCCCATTACTTAAAGCTATTCTTGAGTATAAAAATTCTGATTAACAAGATAATAATCTCCATTCTTTGACCTTTTCTCTCTTTCTGGTAAATATCAGCAGTGGAGTACTTGCCTTAGCAGCAGGTGTGTTCTTTCCTTTCAATGACCATTCAAAAGATAGCCTAAATTAAATATTTATCTGTCAAAATAATTTCTGTTCTATAGTTGCAGTCAGTTTTCTAAAAAACATACTAGTACAATGTGTAATGGGTAAACATGGAAAATTTTCTTTTTTCCTGTTTGGAGAAGCATTTAATTTTATTTGGTATGTGACTGCATGGAATAGTTTCTTTACATAATAGTGGTGAAGAGCAAAGGTGTGTATTTTTTTTTTCCTTTTTGTTAGTGATAGTGTCACAAACTGAAAATCTGAGAGACAATAATCAGAGACGCTATGAAATTCTTCACTCAACTTGTCTGCTTCACTGTTCCTGATTCAAAATCTCTGAACAATATTGCTAGTTGTGTGCAGCAACCCCCAGGAATCAGGAAACAAATCCTGAAAATTATTCCTGTACTGAATGACTATAATAAAGGTGTTCTATTTTCACACTGGAATGTCAGTTCTCTGGAAAGTAGCCAGAAACTTTACCAGATTCAAGAGTTAATTATAGTTGGTTTTATAGGCTGGTTTCAATAAAGTAAAATAACACAGACTTATGTTTTTCTTTAATTATGTATGGTGGTTTTAACACCAGCTGGAAATTAAACTCCAAATAGGTCATCACTTCTCTTCTCCTACCCCTTCCCATAAGAGGAAAGGGACAAAAGAACAGACTATGGGTTGAAACAATTATTTACTCAAAACATAAAGTAAGGGAAGAAGAAATGCACAGTAACAATATTAATAACCAAAGTGCACAAAAAATGAAGGTGTTTTACCCACAGGAATATTTTCACCACCTCAACTTGAATAATTAGAGAATTATGAAATTTCTCTTATCTTTCAGCTAGTAAGGAGCTTCTCTTAAATTTGACAATTCATTGCAACTTGTACTTTTATTGCAGATTTTAGTTTTTATCCACTCAGCTCTCTAGTAAGGAGCAGTTTCATTTTGGAAAAGGTTTACAAAAGCACATTGGCTGTTTTTATATTGATACAATTTTTATTTCAGTTTCTATTTTTGAGGTCTGCCTCTCCTGGATATAGTTTCAAACAGTATAGCAAATCATATCAATAATGAGCTAGGTCATGTGCAACATACAGTGGACTTGGGCCACACAAGTATTTTTTGTGCAGTCACATAAAGAAGTTTCACAAATATTTGTGGCTTGAATATCCAGCTTCCTACTCAGTATAGGTTTCAGGGGGTTTTTTTGGGTTTCCATAAGCTCTGTTTTAAGTCTCTTACAAACCGATTTGCATGAGCACTTTACTGCCTCACTGTCCATTATTATATTTATTTTGTGAACAAGATAAAAATGGGCCATAAACCTTCCATTTCTCTTGTTAACTTAAAGCATCTGCTCTAGTAATAGGCGCTCGGTTGGATAACTTTGACATCTGTGAATCTCTCAGTTGATAGGCTTGCCCTTACTGAGTATACCAGAAGACGTGATGAAAACATTATTAGATCTATTTCACAGACTTTTTTTTGTAGCCCTATATACCTTTGTCAAAGTAGTAGTCTGGTTGTGTGGCACATTTTTTCTTATTTTTACTGGTCTAAGTTTTATTTTGTAGCACCTACCAAAACCTGATATATACCTCTGATATTTTCATGAAAAGCCGTAAAGAATGTATTTGCTAGTGATATGCATGTTTCAAGCAACTGGAATACAAGGAGACTTTGACAGGCAGCTGAACAGCAGTGCTCTTTAATTATGTATTATGCTCCTAATAAACGTGAGTGCCGAAAGGTTTGTAGCACCATACTGACAAGTATCACTTGAAGGGCTACATGCCTTTAATGAAAAAAAGCAGAGTGGAATCTCCTGAGTTTCAAACAAAGCTATGTCACAGGATTATGGGACAATTTCAGATAATTAGGATTTTTGTCCAGAAAAATATGCAAAAAAGAAAGAAACAGTGGAAGGTAATAAAGCTTCATCCCCTGCCAGAACTCTTTGTTTGTTTTGATAATATCATCTCTCATTTCTCTACAAACATTTGCAAACCAGTTTGAAAAGATGAAAAGCAGACAAGCTATATTACAGTTGTCACTTCTGGGAATTTTTATTCTTCCCTGAGACAAAGACCCTCTTTTGCATCTAATTTTGAATTAGTGAAGTGAGCAGATATGTAATCTTTGATTAAAGCTATAATTTAAATGTGTGTATGTGTACATGTGTTTTGAGTGAGTGTGTGAGGGAGTTTTGTGTGCTCCCACCTATACCTGTCTTAATATGTTTATGTAGAAAAATACAATGCCAACTTCCATATTGAACCAAGTCAACACACAATATTTTGGTTTGCGATCTCCAGGTAAAATACCCATTCTCTGCAACTAATTTTTAATAATATTTTTCATTCTCTGGTTAGTTTATCTTTAAATTTTTTGCCCTTAGGCAAAGGATTCAGCTTTTAGACTGATACGCTCTGAGAATAATGCCAATGTAATTTTTTTTATTTCTGTGAAAATTAAAGTTCTTCTTCTACAATTAATTCAAGTTTTGCATGATCTTGCTGCTTGTCTTACAAGTAAAAGTCCAAGCATTTGCAAATAGGATGCCAACGAAATGTAAAATGCAATCTGTTTTTTGTAAATTCCATTGTAAGTTTTCTACTCAATTTTGTCTAGCTGACTACTGTGATGACAGAGAGCAGATATCAAAACTTTGTGGATTTTGACTAGTTTAGATAGCTTACTTTGCTTTTTCCATTAGATGGCTTATCTCAGGAAAGATTAATCCAGCTACTTTTTTAAAGCATATGATGTGAATTTAATGCATGGAAATGTTGTGATGGAACAAACACCTCTCGGAATGAAACCAACGTTTCTGACTTTAGAGTTGTATATAACAACTTGTCCTAAAAGGAATTTAAAAGCAGCCGGGTTGTGGGGACAGTATCTTGCTTTGTCTTTTATAATTTCTGAAGCTCTCTACCTGAGGCTTTCATATATTGGGTTACAAATACAAAACCATTACATAAAAGGTCTTCTGACATGCTTTTAAGAAGTTATTCTCCCAAATTTGTGGACAAAGTTCAATTGATTAAATATGCTCAAGGGAGATATTGAAGTATAGATCCATTTTAATGGACTTGTTTTTGAAGATTAATATCAAAATAGGAATTCACTGTGTCTATTATTAAAAAACTGCCTAAAAGTTAAATTTTGAGGTATCTCTAAAAAACTGAGGTACCTCATTATCTGACAAACTGCTACTAATAACTGCTGAAGTCAGTACAGAAAAGCAGACCTTCCAGAGTTGTACTCCCTCTCAGCAACAAGAAATTCTACAAGCAAAAGCACAGTCACCCAATGGAAATTGTTCTTTTTTCTCCATTAACTCTAGAAACCTGAAGCAGACTAGACAGCACTTCAATTTTTAGAGTAGAGAATAATTTCATCCATCCAGTTGCCATATACACCATGTAAGGATTTGGTTCTGAGTTTTTAATCACAGCAAGATTTTTAATGTTTTCACTCTTGACTTTTCTTCTGAAACAGATATTTTACACTTTTAAACTAATGAGTATTTGCCAACATCTATAACATGAGCATGCTCTATATCCAAACCAAGCAAACAAACCCCACCTGAATGATTATCATAAGTTCCAATTATTTAATGGCAGTAAATAAAAATACCACATTCAATGAAAGCGAGAAATGAAGACTGCCTGGATTCAGTAAAAAAAAAAAAAAATTGATTCATGATTTCATGCCCAAACACTGTCACACAAACTCATGTATTACTTTCATGTATTACTTTAGCCACATTAAGTAAATGCCAATATACCAACTTTAATTATTCCACATGGAAGGTTTGTTTTGTTGTGTTTTTTTTTGCAAACCAGCCTAATATATTTCATGTACTGTACAAAATAATACACAATGTAGCAGTTAAAATGGAAGTATTATTCTGGAATAAATACATCTTTTTCAAGTCATTTAAGAAAAGTAAATTATAGGAGAAGCAATTGATTATCATATAGTCAACTGACAGTACACACTCACGAATTATCCCTTTAATTAAAGATATTAATTCACCCATAAAGGAGCTTTCATACTTTCACATTCCTTTACCATCAGTACTTCCAAAGGAATATTATCAATATAATTTTAAACCCTCTTAAAATGTTTCAGAATGTTCCATTTAGCCTTTTCATGCATTAATAAATATGCCAATATTATATTTATGCATACAGTACAATATATGGTGTAATTGATTAGCTCAGTTGCATATTTTTCTATACTTTGGTCTATGCTGAACAAAGATTGCCCTAATCACACAAAAATCAAATATGACATACAGTGAGTTTCATTCTAAAATACAGATTGATATGGGAAAAATTACTTCCTATAGCAGCCTAGTAGCAGGTATATTTTCAGCATTAAGATTAGAATTGTGTTTTCGTGTTTATTTGTACTATTACCTGCAGAAAACAAAAAGCAACCAACCAAAGAAAATGTAGCTAAATTTAAGTAACTAAGACGAGAGAAATCACTGCAATCTAACCATCAAATTATCCTTCGAGATGTGATTGGTGATGATTCTGAATTCTCTTGAAGTGCTAAATGAGAACTTGTACAAATCACACTAAAGTATATTTGGGATTTCACCTTTATTGTGTACAGCTGATTTCTGCTATTTAAGAGACTCTTAGTTCTAAATAATTTTATTCTCACACGTGTCAGGAGAAAGTTGACTACAGATTGACATACAGTAGGAGGAATGCATTATGTATTCACTTTTCAGCAAACAATTAGTTAGAAATATAGCTGTAGGCTAGAAACTACAGCTAAGGCTGCCTTATCAATGCCTTTATATTTCAGAAATGTATGCTGAAACTCTTAAATAAATGAAGAGTTCTATACAACAAAATTCAAATAGAAACATCAATGCATGAGTGATTAAATAAGTTTAAACCAGCAGCATTCTTTTTAGGCCCCCCTATCCTGACAAGTTCATTGAACGTTGAAATTGTTGAAGCATGTAGATCTGATGAATCTCACTGAAAGTGTGTACTACTGGGAGGTATCCAGCATATCTGAATCAGAAAGGGGAAAATGGAAAAATAAAATATTGGAAACAACATGAGGATTTAAAAGTAGGAGACAAAAGGTAAAGCCTTTTTTTTTCTGTATGTATTTTTAAATTTATATAGACAGTGATGGACAGATAAATCTCTATAGGCTTCATCCATATCCTGTTTTAATGACTGATTCATGCATTTTATGAAAATTCCATATATTTTTTCATGTGGAATGAAATTATTTAAAAAATTTCCAGAAGACAAGCAAAAGAAAAACAAGAACACAAAGCATCACATAATGTATAAATGTTCTGCCAATAAATTAAAAATACAAGGTATTTTTCAGCAGGTGCATTAGATGCATTTCACAAATAACTGTTTGAAAAGAGTTTGAGCATGAAAATTGCATTACTATATCTTTATAATAGTTTAGATCCTGTCTGTTTCTAGCTGCTTTGACTTTGCCCCAACACACAACACTTTGAGCTGAAATACACCCTGAAATATACATTAGGCACTATGAAATAACAATCTACTTAACCAGGACTTATGTGGAACAAGAACAGAATGCTGCTTTTCAAACATTTTTTCTTTTAAGTTGACTATATTTTCATTATTTCATATAGTCATTCTTTAATATATTCATTCTTATATATTTTTCCAATTTTCATTGTGGCACAGACCAAAAAATAAGTCAGTACCTGCCAGGTGTAAACAGAGCAGACACCATGAACAGTGTGAGTGTGCTGTTTTCCAGAGCATTTGACCATTATTCATACAAAGCCAAGCAGGAGGACACAAGCCAATTCTTGCTACATTTCATAGCCTATAACTTGGCACAACGACCTCTGCTCTAATCAATACTTTCAATTGTACTAGGCTCCTATAGGTGACATTAAAGTGAATGAGGATTACTTTGGGATATAACCATATTGACCAAACAATTATCTTGTGGAAACAGTGAATCATTGCAAACACTTTCCTCCTTAAATAACTAATTCAACATTTGAAACATGGTCCTACTTCAGTGTCTTGCTACAATGGCCTCCAAGCTCTCTACAAATCTTTTTCATAGAACCAGTTTTGCTTTTACATATGAAGGAAAAATATGAAATGTGTAAATTGCATTGTCAATTTCCTACTGTTTTGTTACATTTTCAATTAATTTACTTTTAAAACTGCTTACTAGTTTTATACCAAAATTACCTTTTCAGTTAGATCTTCTTAATTTGGTTTTATTCTGGAGTCAGATTAGTGAATCATAGAATCATTAAGTCTGCAAAAGACCTCTAAGATCATGAAGTCCTACTGTTGACCAGAAACAAAGCTGTAGGAGAAATTTTACATTATTCTTCAGTTTTTTTTAGCCACATTATCATGAATTATCTGAATTACTAACTCAGGTTTCACAATGAATCTTTTCAAATCTCCATATCTAAAAATGTTGCTCGTTCCTTTTCATTGCTGAGCTGAAAAAACAATGCATTTTTCTACTTACTGAAGGCAATGAGAAGTTAAAATGTTTGATTCATCTGAAATGCAGGCTTTTGAAATGCTGAAATACAGTTTTAGGATCCTAAAGTAGACTGAAAACTTTTACTACACAGCTAGAGGCTCTACAAGAAGATATGCAATTTGAGAGTACGAATCAATTGATTTGCTTTTTGGCTAATGTACACAGAAAGCAACTAAAGCTGATTAACTACCAGCTGAAGCATAAATATTCTCACCCTGCCAAGACACAAAAAGTTTTTGTTGGTCAGACAGCCCTTGAAGATCAGAAATGTGATTTTTGCTGTGTCTTGAAGTTGGTTCATCCTCAGTGTTGCTGAGTTGCAACCTTCTGATTCTGATTTTTTTCTCCAGAATCCTTAGCTGCCCCCTATGACAATCCCAACAATTACATTTACCTGTTAAGAGTTTTGACAGTTTAACCACATTGGACCAATACCTGGATCATAGACACACCAGGCTGAAGGTCACATTAACAACCTCAAGCTGGTTGGAAGATAAACTGAGTATCCATCCCAGCTACAGGCTTAAATTAAATATCAGGGTGGTTGTGGGAGGAGTGTGGAGGAAAAGTAAATTGGGTCCTGCTAGGAAGAAGTCTAGTTGTCATTTGAGGGTCCTGGTTTCTATGAACCTACAGGGCTCCTAGGAGAATATGTTTGCCATTTCTGATGGGCATATCCCAGCTTCCCATTTGCACTGGACATCTCTCCTTAACCATGTAAGTCCATTCCTATATACATATAACTCTTATGTATATAATCCATTCCTGTATCTGTGCATAAATACAGATGCAGTAACGTAGGTTAAGAGTTTTTCAGGTTTTATTTTAAACATTTTATTTCTGTTTTTCTATAGATGTAATTCAAAATTTATATTCATTTTCATATAATGATATTGTGACAAGAAGAAATTATTATTTCTGAAATTTGAAAAAACAAATCCTGTTACTAAAATTCAAAACTATTTCTTGAGAAGAACCCATAACTTTCCTCATCAGAGTCTGAACTTACTTTATGCACTGATTTTAGTCAAGATTTATTAGTGAAAGGATCTGTGCTTGGTCTTGGAACCAAAAAGGGTTAGGGTAGAGTCTTTGTGCAAGGACTTGTTCAGTGGTTCAAGAAGAAAGTGTTTCAGCCTGAAAAGTGAGACTTGCTTCATCATATCTTGTGTTGTCTCAAGAAACTCCTCTGCAGACGTTCTTGTAGAAAATTTCCCACTTAGAGAGGAACTTTGAAATGCTCGAGTTTGTCATAAGCTGAAAGGACATTTTCCAACATGCTCT
Source organism: Toxostoma redivivum (assembly GCA_013397375.1). Classification (NCBI taxonomy): domain Eukaryota; kingdom Metazoa; phylum Chordata; class Aves; order Passeriformes; family Mimidae; genus Toxostoma; species Toxostoma redivivum. Next base: position 38,615 of record VXBI01012067.1, read on the forward strand.
GCTGATAATAGGTTCTATATTCATATGCTGACAGATATGTTTTCTTACAATCTCTTCATAATAATTTTAAGCATTATAAGCATGACAATGACATTGATTTAATGAGAGAGGTGGAAAAGAAGAGCAGGGATGAAATGCACAAATTAAGGAAGATTAAATCCTAAATATTGGTGCCATTAATAAAGTAACATTTTCATCCTTTCAGATAGAAATATGTGTTTTAAGATTTCCGTGGAAAATTTAGCTTTCTGATTAAATGTTACAAGTAACGAGAAAGCAAACCAGCTAACACTAAGGAATATTTAAATCAAATATCATAGGTTTTTTCAAATACTAGAAACATATTATAAAATTACTATATTTGTGCTTCTGTAGCTAAATATATATATACATATATATATAATGGCTTTTATAATCAGGTTCAAAGTGTTCTAAACTGTTATTTCTTTAAATTAGATTATTAATTTATTTCTATTATGATATCTTCCCACAGAATTTCCAAATGCTGAAAAAGTGAAATAGAAAATAGAAATAAGATTGTGACTTTCAAATATCATTTAAATAAACAATTTTTTTAATAATCAAATAATGATTTGCTTACATATATAGATATAGATATATTAAAATATATGTATATTTAGATACAGGTATGCAGGCACATAAATTGAATACATATCTATGTAAGTATGTTTTTTTGTTTATTTTTTAAAATCCCCTTTTGTCTCAAAGAAGTTTTGAAGATAATGGAAAAGTTACTTTCTTATTTCTTCATTTACACCTGTTTAATCTGCTCCTTGACAATGCTCAGTCTTCATCAGTTATTTTTCATCCATTTTCTAGCACTTACACCTGATGCTATTGCTGGGAAATGATACAGTCAGTGTTTCTTGTCAATGTAAAGTAGAAGTGCCTGATGTGCACTTTCAATTGCTGGTACCTACAAATGGCCTCATATCTTCCAGTAGTTTAAAAACTAGGGAGGCAACTTGGCACCATGGGACTCTGCTGAATAAATTGCTAGGAAATAAATGAATGTGATTAAATCCAACGTCATTGATGTCTGCATCTATTTCTGGCCATCAACATGACAATACTTTGTCTGCCACAGTAAATATCCTGGGGATCCTGGACTGTAGCGGTGCGTAGGGCAATATGGTAATAACTCTCTGTTAATTTTTCATTTTATCTGTGTCTGATATATGCATGTAATCTATCTAACTCATCTGTTCTGTAATCTTCTACAAAGTCATGAGTATCCATGTACATTTGTATGCTTTGATGCTACACAGCAGGGAGACAGGTAGCTTAGCTAATCAGTTGGTCATGGGAAAAAAAGATATCTGTGTTCAAAAAGCATAAGAACTAATCCCCTGATGGGTGCTAGATTTCAGTGAGATACAAATATTAAAAAAAAAGAATCTGAGGCTGTCTCCTTTCTCATATGCAATGAGTTCTGTAACATGATACTGCATAAATCTGAAATGAGAAAGTAATGCTCAAATTGCAATCATTTATTAACAATTGAAACAGAAGAACAATCCAACAGTCAGACAAGACTTGGTAGTACTTTTAAAAAGTAGGGTGAACTAATGAGTTGTAGTCCTTTCTGTGAATTGAACTGCTATTTCTAGGATATATTGGTCTTTCCTGAAATGGATGTAAATGATTTATAGTTGAATGACCTGCACATGTCATGCCTGAGTTGGCTGCTGCTGCTGTCTCTGGCATGGCTGAAGCTGAGTCTGAGTAGTCTTATGCTGTTTATCTAATTGTATAGCTTATATTTTTGCTTTGTCATCTTTGAGAAATATCTTTGTAGAAGTACATTATTTTTAGACACTTTTCAAGGAGAATTTGTGACTAAGAAATGTGTTAATCTATTTTTGGTATATGCAGTGTCAAAAAAAAAATCACGAAAGAATATAGTATTTACTCTTGCAATTAATCATACTTTCTGTTCCTTCTGTAAGGACTTAAAAGCAGTTGCCTGTCTCAAATACAATCAAGACCACAGAAGGAATTTGCTGTAAGATAAGAGAAATTTATGAAAACGTGGTGCTAATTCCAGGTGTGATGGAGATGAAATTTGATCAGCAAATCCTGCTTAATGTACCCAGACAAAAATTTTCACTGGCAAACTGTGAAAAAAGACGCAACTACTCGTGCACAGACCACCCCAAGTTATGAGAGTGGCACCCATGACCACCCAGAACTTGGATTATATAAAGTTGGTACTCCCAGAAGAATGACTCAGGGACCCCACCCACCATTGAGAAGCCCAGGGTGAAGGACCAACAGGATGCCACTGGTTCCACAGGTGGTGACTGTCTTCTGCTTGATCTCTTTCTCCTTCTCTCCCCCCTCCCTCTCTTTTCTACTTTTTTCTCTCTCTCTACCTCACGTTTACTATTAAATAAAATCCATACCATTGACTTCAGCATATGGTCTTGTTTGTACATTAATTCAGGCAGAGACATCTCTTATAATCAGATTTGAACACCTTCTACTGGTAAAACTACAGCCTGTGGTGCTGGGAGGATTAATCCATTGACAAATGAGGTTGGTGGTGTCACTACAGAGTTTCTTCTAAAAAAGTCTTATCTTGGGAAGCAGATATTATTAAACTAGTGCAAACCAGCCATAATAAGATTCCCTTTACTTGTTATCTAGACACTACATGAGCAAAGAACATTCAGAAAAAAAATCATCAAGTAATGACTTTTAAAATTCTACAGCTGCTGTCAACAAAATAAAAGAAAAGAGAATTCTTGTTTGGAGCCAAGTCCCAATGCCTACAATCGATATCCATTGCTGTTTGGAACAAAATGTCTATCTTCCTAATCAGCTTTCTCTTCCAACTGAGGTTAGACATTCAAAGGATTCCTCATGCCTTTTCAGTGTGCTATGCAAAGGATGAGAATTGCTCATTTATGGTTCTGTGGCATCAGGAAGTCATTGTGGTGGTAGTCCATCAAGAAAATAGATGTAGTTTATGCGTGAAGTGAGCTCTGAATGCCATCTCTGTATTTGTTGTTAAAAATAATAATGTATAACTGAAGATATTGGAGGGGCAAGCAACTTTAAAGAGCTCTTAGACATACTGTCACACTAAAGTGGTCATAGGCTGCTAATTATGAATAGTTATTTCTATAGCTGTATTCCTAATGCATCATGTAATTTGCTCCTCACCTTTTCTAAAAGCTCTTCAGAGATGATTAGGAGTTCAGCCTTTAGAGTTCAGTTTTCACGAAAAGTGTCTGGTACTAAGCAGCAGGTTTGAAAACATTGGCAAAGAATTGCTCTTCAGTGTATTTTCATGTTAAATAAATGTTCTTATTGGAAATAAATTTCCCATTTCCAGTTTAATTTGTCTGTCCCTTACCTTCAGTCTCAGAAATTATGAGAAAGTATATGGTGTGAGAAACTCTCAGAATACTTTTATATTTACTTTGGAAAAGCATGTTTTCTTTTTGTTTTCCTTTAATTTTCTCACAGAAAGTAATAAAATACTCAACATCAAATTAGTGGTGTGAGTCATTTGAATAGCTGAAAAAGACTGTTCTGTCTATTGGTCAGGATTATTCGTTAGCCACTGGCCCCAACCTGCAATTCTTCCCACCTCACAGGCATGTGTATTTTCTTCCCAAACCCTCAGTAGTTTTAGTGCAAGCAGAGAGTATTTACTAGCTATGTCTAACCACTGGGCACATACTCCAATTGTTGGGGTAAGCTGAAATAAAAGATGACCAAGGCTTAAAGCCATGGGAAAACCCTTCAGTAAGAGTGAGTAGAAAAATCACCCCCAGAATCCTTCTGTTCAGTGTTTTAATCATTGCCAGGAAGTGTATATGGAATTAACCTTCCTGTACCACCTTTCTCAGTTAGTTCAGTGCAAGCTGTTTTGATTACAGTTTGTTGTTTTTGTATTACTAGAGCTTTTTAGTTCCCAAACAACGGGGTCAGGTTTTCTTTCTGCACAAAGTCACCGAGTACCGTGAAGCCACTGATCCCAATATCCAGGTTAGGCTTGGCTGCTGCTTCAGGCAATCCCACAGAGAAAGCAGTCCTGAGCACTGAGTACTGAGGTCCAGCAGTTCATTAGCCTGTGTCTCATTTCTCAAGGTTTGAAGTCAGAAGAACTGAGCAGCTGATTTGATCAGTAGCCACAGACATGCAAATATCTGGGAAACCCAGTCTGGAGTGTACACTTGCTGCATATCCAAAGGTTATCCTATGAGCAGTAGGGAGCCATGCAGAGCAGTCCCTCTCTGAGGCCAAAGACAAAACTCCCATTGACTTCCCAGAACATGATCTTTTTGAGAGAGAGACAGATTTTCCTGCAGCAAAAATCTTTCTCTGTTAGATTTTAAAAAAAGAAAGAAGCTTTGGAGGTTTCAGATCAAATGAAAGAACACCCCACAAAGAAGTTTCTGAGTTGGAAGAGTCAGTGAATCTATATTCTGCAGCTGTTCTTTAATTCTGTACTGTGAAAAGCTCTTCAGGTCATGCAAAACTGGTCACACACACTTCCATGTTACACACAGAATGAGGAAAGAAATATGCCTACAAACATCACTGTCATCTCTCAGATGTTCTCTCTTAACCGAAAAATGTAGCCTGCACTAGTGGATAAGCCAGTGTTTAAAAGTTCTTTAAATGATTGTTGCAAATCACTGAAGCCCAACTTTCTTCTTTATAGGAAAGCACTCTTCCATGAACAATTTGTGATGCAGTGCTGAGGAAGCTCATGTGCAAAACTCTATCACCTAATTCACTACCACAAAGAAGAAGAGGGGAAATGAAAACAGAAAAATGTTTTTAAATCAGTGACAATGTTTAAGAAAGTATTTATTTGGGGGAAAAGGAGCACTGTTGTTTAACTCTTTATTGAATTTGTTGTGCTGACAGTTAAAACAAATATATCATGAACATTAAAGAAAATGAGGATCTAAATTGGGATAGTTCTAATGAAGTTAATGGTTATTGGTAGGTTACAACTATAAAAAGTTTAAATATTCAACCAATTTCACCACATTTTACAATTTTAATTATACAAGATAATCTTTGCCTGTCAAATTGACTACATAATGGTTGAGATCCCAAGTATTATATTTTCCCTTCTGTGCTCTAATATGTTTTATTGATTTAGAATCATAGAATCATTTAGTTAGTAAGAGACTTTTCAAATCATCAAGTCCAACCAGATAACCCTTAATCCTTGACCAAGTTAACCTTTGCATATATTCCTGCTGAATTAAATTATTTATCATCAAATTCTCTTAAAAAATTTCAAAAATACCATTTGGAGAGGAGCTTCATTTCTCTGATTCAATTTAGCAGGACTGTGTGAATGTACAGTCACAAACTCACAAACAATAATTCTAGGAGAAACTGCATTATTATCTTACCTGATATCATTCTCTCATCATCAAGACAAACTATTTCATTAAGGAGCACTTTTCAGGAGGCATCTTAGCTAGTGCAAGGTATTTTTCACTGATGATGTTGTAACACAATATAATTAAGTTGATTTTTTAGCTTCACTTAGGATAGATTAAGTACATTTAGGTTTAAAGATTTTTCTTCATTAGACATTTTGTTCAACCCCTTGTTCACATCTGGGCCTTTTCTCTCTAGTGTCTCCAAATGTTCAGTTCTTTGTTTAAAAGAGAGACAGCAAAACTGAAATGAGTTTTTTCACATAGTTTTCACCAGTGTTGTATTCAGAGATAACTTTAACTTCACTAGTTTTGTATTTACTGCAGTGGGCTTCATTTTGAGTTGATTTTAATAAGTTCATGTATTCATGGATAACCTCTAAAGTGACTGCCCAAGGACCAAACTTTCAGAATCCGTGGCAAACCCATGTGCCTCACCAAAGCTTAAGAAGAGTGATCTGATTTCCATTTTCCCCAAACCAAGAAGGTCTTTGCCTTTGTGAATTGCAAGGACTCCAGCTTCTATTTAAATCACAAATCAGCAGTAGAATCTTGCTTTTCTTTTTTTTTTTTTAATAAAAAGAATGATTCTCAAACACTGTATCTCACTGGGCAAAATATTAGACAAACTTGCTCACAGTGAGCAGGGCTGAAATTGTCACAGAACCAATACAATATTGTACGCAGCTAGGAGGCATGGATTTTCACAAAAGCAGTAGCCTTTCCCCATAAAATTTACTCTTCCTGTCAGCAAAGTTTGATAAAGAGGGCCTGGAAACCCTGTCTTGAAGAAATCAAGACAGCCCAATACCAGGTAAGGAGTAAAGATACTGAGCAGAAACTAGTTCTAGTTAGTGAATTGAGACCTGACTACTTCTAGGTGGCACCCAGACACTTTCCCATTCAGGCTGTAGATATGTAGGAATCAGATGTGGGAGCCTCTGTGCTGTCTAATCTGCGTGTAGAGACAGTGTTTATTAAACCTTAATCCTCTTCAAAGTATTCCCTGCTGGAGCCTCCTATTCTATCACAAAGGTCTTCTCTCTTTGTTTTCACATTTCTTTTGCAATTGCCTTTATAATTCATTTTCATATGAACTGAATATGCTTTAAAAATTGTTCATATTTTATTCTATTCTTGTTCTGTCCTCATTATTACTATCCTTCTGCCAAATCGTATATAATCCACACACATCATCTTGAGATACATATTTACAAACAGATGCCTACATGTAATTTCCAAAATTTCCTTCACGTTTCCAATCAATTTTACTGATTTTTGAAATGTTTTAGACAGAAATATCTACCTAACAAAAATGTACACGCAATACATATATACATGCAGACATGCGTGCTTCAGTTCCTATGTGCATATATGTGTATGTTAGTTAAGTTGTTGAGTTAGAAGGTAAAAATTATATTTAGGCTTGTTAAATATTTAATGAGAAAGAAAAAATCATTAATTATAGCAACATTGTACATAATTCTAACCATAATCAATTTATTGAGAAAAAAAGAAATCAGCTTTGATGAACATTCTATGCAAGAAATAATATTTCAGATTAGTGTTTGCATTCAACAAACAGGGAGTTTTAAAAACAGAGCCGCAAATTACAGTAGTATCCAAAACATTCTCAAATTTTTGCAATCCTCCTAAAGATATATTACTCAAGACAGGCAGCAGGATTTCTGAGTGGTATCAACTGCTTAGCAAATATAAAAGCAGATCAACTAAAGGATCAATTAATTAAAATTTTCACTTTATTCCTAGAAAACATACTGTGATATTGTCAACAGTATCTGCAGGATTTGACTTCGGAAGAGGAGACATGTAATAGTGCCATAGCAGTTAGCATTTGGATATTATCTTTCAAACCCCAGAGGTAATAGCCCCTGAACATAAGATGCAAAAGCCTTTTGTAAACTCAATTAATAAAAAGAATGGTAAAATTCCATTCTGGAAATACAACAGAAACAATCGCATGTCCAAAGTGCAATTAATTGTTCTAAAGGAAGGACTGCAGACACCTTATAAGAATAACAGCAGAGAGAATAAGAATTCATGTTGGAATAAAGGGCAAAACAACGAGGCAGGGCTAGGGCCAGCCAAGCATGAAGATAAAAACGAGGAATCTCCAGAAAGCACCCATCCAGTGGATAGAAAAATCAACAAATTCACAGGTAGAGTGCCAGTAGCTATAATATATTCAGTAACACCACTCTTAGCAACGTGAATCTGAGTGTTTCCTGTGATAGTAATTTTGTGGCTATCTTGCATCCTCTTTCTTTTTGACCCAGGTTAGGCAGAAAAAGAAAGTTCAGCTGGTTTTATCTGTGGAAGCAGTCAGAGCCCTGTTAGGGTTAAACTCAACAACAGCAGTATTTTGCCAACTTTTTAATCCTGTGTTGAAGCCAAATTTAGGGTAATGCCTGCTATGAAGCTCTGCATGCATATGTTATCCAACAGAGGTCATATCCAAGTTCTGATCAATAAGTCAGGTTAGGTAATCCCTACCCTATGTCTCAATATATTTCAAATATTTTAAAATAGATGTTAGAGGAAATTGAGTTAACATTAATATTTCAAGCATTCAACAACAAGCACAAATTTATGTACTGATTCATGTGTTTGACAAAAGACCAACTTCTGATGAGAATGATATCAAGGAAGGAGGATGTATGAATAGTTTCCATTTTATTTATTACCTCTATCTTGTTTATCTGTACCCAGCAGTTCTATCTAGATAGCAGGATCTATCCCGGACTGTGGAGATAAGTCTGAAATGCAGATCCTTGTGTAGGTTTAATATGAAAGAGAGATATTCCCAATGTGTCATGGAAATTATATGGGCCACATGTTCATTTTGTGCCTTAGAATGAACATAGTTGACTCCAGTGGAGCTTCTCTTTGCTTGCCAATTTTCTTATGATAATGCATTTATAAAGGTACACTATGGCATGGAAGTAAAGCTCTGTGGTTAAAAATATTGAGGTGTTTTCTTTTTTTTAATCAGGTGGTCCATAACAAAGATGTATATTTCACATATGATATTAAAAGTGGATTGTCCTCTTACCTCTTCTAAATATGGTAAAATAAAACTTATCTTGAAAAAAAGCTCCAATAAATTCCATCTGAAAGCACTGTTCAATTTAAAAAATATATATTTTTTAAATATATGAAAACTCTCATGTGTAAGTAGAAATAAAGGAAAGTGTAAATTGAACAACTCTATTTGTTATATAAAAAGGACCAATTTTACCTCCTTGTTTCTTTCTGGATTTATTTGAATAAAGGACAGGTATGATGACTTTTAACCAAAAATTTTATTTGTTTGTAACCAAAATTCTCTAAAAAGTGGATAAATAGAAAATCAGAAAAGCTCTTTGCAGCTTCAAGTCAATGAGATTATCCAGAGTAAAATTCTAGTCAATTGTAGATAATTGAAGGAATCACTAAGCTCAGCTTTCCATACATTTTTCCTGTTTCTCTTCAAATGGATGTTGCTAAGTTCCTCAATTGAGTTTGTGTGTTTCTAAGTGTTCAACCATTTAATTTTGTTATGTGGAAGGAGGGGAAACAGGACATTTTAGATTCAGGAACAGTTTGATAAATACTTTTTCTGAGTGCAGCGTCTGAATTCATCTGTCTGCAACCTCTTCAAAAACTGGCTACATTTTGACTTAACTGTACAGCAATATTTGTACTACACGCTTCATACTGTGCCAAGTAAGTCACCAAGGCACTCAGTACAAGTTTTGCTGTCCACACATCTGTTGTTTGCCATAGCAAGTTTGACATTAACACATCCAGGAGTCCTCAGTGGAGCTGTGTAGCAGATTGTGCCATACTGAGAACACAAAGGAATGTCAGGTGATTGGCAAGTCTTTAACACCTTTTTCAACATACAGACTGTGTTGGAGGGGTGTGTGTAAAATTTCCCTAAAGATTTCCAGTTTAGAAATTGATTCTGATCATAATTACAGGAATTCCACATGGATATGGCTCCATTTGCTTTGAAGGAGTTACTCATCACTGTGAGTGCTGTAAAGAACAGAGCTCAAAGAGAGTCAAGTGACTATGGTGGAACAGTTCTGGAGGGATGAATTTGAAGAAGTTGTCCATATTAAGCCAGGTAAGAAATAAATGTCAAAGAAAAACCTGGAAAAGCTGGAACAAGCATCAGTCATTTGGGCTGATAGAGGTTTATTTAACCTCAGTACCAGCTGAGAACACAGCAGCTGTATGCGTATCCAGATTCCAGCTTAAGTTCAGCAGATGACACTGAGAAGATTGTAGAAACACGTAACAAAAAGACAGAGGTGAAATCCTCTTATAAATATAAAATACATGCCCATAAGACTGACGTATGGTAAAACTGACAAAAGATTATACTATTATAACTGATCAATCTCTGTTTAAAATAAGATTAAGATAAATTTAAATTTTATATCAACTGCTTTTTAAAAAATCTTTTCCAAACACTTTACAAAAACTGGGTAAGAAAAATTTAGAGCAAAACATCCTTGTTAGTGTTCATCTGACCAAAGCACTCTGTTCTCATACCTTGGCACCAGGTGTACATTATTTTGACAGAATATGATACTTTTCTAAAACAATAGAAAATAATATTTTAGGCATGATTTCCAATTTTTATAACGTGATTTTCTGTTTGGAAACCATTTTCCTTTGTAACCTGCAGTAACTTTAAAGGAGAGATTTGCATCCTCTGACTTCTTCTGCCCCGTCAGCAGAGACATACTTTCATAAATTTCTGTAATGGTCACACAGACTAGGCGACTTTTGTAACCAGACTACATAGTGTCAGGATAGCATTAACATACATGAGTATTTGTGATGAAACAGTACATCAGGCCACTGGACCCACAACACTCATATCCAAGTCTGCTCAAGCCTTATGAATGGCTTGGTGTGGAGAGCCTCAGCAGAGGTTCCCTGGTGTGTCCTCAAGACATAATTTCACTCTTCACTTTGATTATGATCAAGATGTTTAGTTCAAAACTGGAATATAAGATGAAGCATTTATTCTTAAAGCAGGGAGGATAGATCTCTGGTGCCCTAAGGAAATACTACTGAGTCATTCTGCTTTTCATTTTGGTAATATTGTCTTTCCTGCTACTAAATAAATACAGAATGCCTAGAATTTCCCTTAATATGAGAAACCATCTTGGTGTTCCTGGGTTGTTTTCTTTTATTGATTTTTAATCTGGAAAATAGATTGATCCTCCCTTAAAGTAGCATGACCCCATTCAGCTGAGAAAAAGGAGGGTTTTAAAATTATTAAATCACAAAAGCTACACATCTTCTGGAATGTGAATCTATTCACATGTTCTTTGTGATTAATGACAAGCTATAAGTAGAGTTTTAGAAACCATTTGCAGAAAAGTAAAAAGAAAATGGGGTAATTTGTATTAGCATTCCAGATATGGTATGCTACAATGTGATATATAGGATTCTTAGGTAAAACTGAGAAATAGTGCCTAACTCCTAAAACAATGACTCTGTGAGATTAATAGCCAGTTTTGAATGTTCAGAGAGCTATCTCTACTTTTACCATTGATTAAAAAAATTCCCATAATTCTTTGTAATATAAAGGTAGCTATGCATCACAGAACAAGTATCAGAATTCTCTATCTGCATCAAGGAGAACCCAAGTACAGAGCAGGATGCTGGGATTCCTGTTCTGCCTCTATACTTAATATGCACAAAATTTCCTCTACTGGTAGGGAGTGGAAGTTTTGCTTGCAAAGATGTTATGAGGTCAGTTTGAAAACAGATCCAAAACCAATGTTGTTGGAGTGCATCCTGCGTATATATGAACTGTTCATGGATATTTTTGATGCCTCTTCTGGACAGATGTGTCCAGATGGGAGTACCTGATTTCTGAGGTTTCAGGATCTGTCACAGCAGCATTCATGTAAGGATATACTCAGGTTCCTCCAGCTCCAATCAGCTTTATCTTCCAAATATTTTGAAATTTTATTTCCATATTTTGATCTCAAGTACTATATAATGTTGCAGTTATTGGAGGGCATTATGGAGGGTTCAAATGGGGGCTGGGTAAGATATTAAAGTGCTCATTATTTTTTTCACTTACTTGCTTCCCATTATAGAAACTTGTTTTCTTCCAAATCTGTTTTGTGAGGTCTGGGTTAGGCTTGCCTAGGCTCCTATGAAATACTTTTACATATTCAATTCTTTCCATTTTTGATTATTGCTTATATTCCTGGTATGCAGACTCTAGACTTATTTTTTCAATATAAAATCTTCGCATGATATTTCTTGGACTCAAAATTATATCAAGAAATGTCATAAAGCACCTGAGGGAAAAATTCCCAAAATTCTTACCAATCAAAATTGTAATAAATCTATAGGTATCACCTCCAGCAAGATGCAGTTTCTAGTGTAAAAAGTCATAAATTCTTATTAACGTAGATAATAAATATATCAAGACATCAACAGATTGGCAGAAAAAATTAAGATTGACATTTAAGAGTGATATTACTAAATGTCTTTTAATCTATAACTCTATCAAGAATGGTCTATAAGGGAAATAAGAATATTATTTTAAAGTAAAATTCAGCTATTACCTTCAATTGAAATATCATAATGTGATAGAGTTTACACATATATGTGTATAGATAAATATGTATGCTTCAATGTGCAAAAGTGTCCTGTGTGTGACTTGTGGATATACACAAAAGTCACACATTGAACAGTGGGAATGTTAGCCACACCAAATTAACAGTAGTGTTCTAAAATTGATTAATTTCATTTATTCATAATTTAACCCATATATTTAATAAGCTTTTATAACAGTGTGTCTCAATGACCTGTTAGACTATGGAGTGATTGCAAAGATTATTTTATATTAGAAAGTTCCCACTCTGATCAGGATCTCTAACCAAGTCATAATCAATTGGTGTTTGTACCAATTGATTATTTGAGATAATTGTATTCTACAGGGATTTAATTAAAAGACAACAGAATATAAATATAATTAGAATCTTAAGGTGCTCAGTAAAATTCTGCTACATAATTTCTCTGGCATCAAGAGCTCAATTCAGAACCCAAAAGCTCTGAAGATAATACTTTTAAAAGTTTTAGACACTTTCAAACAATGACCCTTAAAAAGTTTTATCAATCTAAAGTATCTATGTCCTCATGGACTTAATTAGATACCACTATGCAGCATAAGACTTTCATATAGTTTAACAATATAAAGGCATATAAAAAAATATTTTCCTAATTTCCTAGAGTGACTTCCAAATTTTCCCTAAACTGGGACACTTAATCACATAGAATTAAAAATAAGAAAGATTATGAAGTGGGTTATGGCATCAACTTGCGTTTCAGAAAAACTATGTTTCAATCTCTCTTCTGTCATATGTTTCCTTTAAGGGCTAGAACCATGACAGCACTTAAATTGAAATTTTTATCATTTACATGTCTGGTCCTCAGAGTAGAAGGCACTGCAGTTTCTAGTCATTCCTTTTATATTGTCTTCAAAAGTTCAGGAACAGTGTTATGACTTTTTTTTTCCCAATGTTATAATTAAATTAAAGAGAGAAAATTAGGATTCTTTTTCATTCCCTTCTATACTGAAAAATAATACTGTTTCAATTAAGTTAAAATGTTGCTCTTCCCTTCATGATTTATAAGCCTTATAAATAAGGGAGAAACATCTCACATGTGAAGCTAATAGAGCTATTCCTGTTGCTACTTTTTACTCCAGTCACAGGATGTTCCACTAAAGATTAACCTCCCCCTTCTAAGTATTCACATCTCACTCTCCTTGTCTTCAGTACAACGCTGACCATGAGAAGAGGCTGTACATATGGCTAGGGAAAGGGAATTTTTGTTGAAGAGGCATATAAACTCTAGCTTGCACGGAGCAAAGGCAAGAGAACGATGCAGGGCTTCCTGGTTGATGTTGCTTATTAGTGTGCATTAGTGTCCAAGGAATTTAAGACAGAGCCATGTCTTGAAGGCAATTATAAAGCAGCTAAACAAATCTATGGAGTAGCATAGATCTTCTAAAAAGAGATGCCCTTGATTTTGAACTTCCCTTTCAAGCGCTGGTTGCTTTCTGAGTCCATATGAAAGAAGGCATGACTAAGCAAGTGTGATGATTGAAAAAAAAAATGGGTTTTTTTTTTAATTAATGCTTTTTGTGCTTTGCTTTTGACAAGTATACTAACAAAATTGAAAAAATATGCTAAATCCAGATTTCAATTTGTGTGGAAAACCCACACTTCCTGACACGAGCTTAGCAGTTGTATTTTCTTTCAAATAAGTGTGTAACTCAAAACTGGGATGACATTTATGAAAAAATCAATACACTATGAAAGAGAATTCTCAAAATTTTGCCACCCAGAATTTATGAAACAGCACAGCTGGGTATCTGTCTCAGCAAGGCCATCAGGCCTTAAGAACACTGAAATCATTGCTAATTTCCTTCATTATGTCTCCTTTATAAATTGGGAAGTGCTTCTAATTATGGTAGTCAATAAGTGTGAATATTTCTTGTAAGGAGATTACATATAAAATGTTGGGGTTTTTTCCACTTTTTTGTGGAAATAATTAATTAATTTTGTGGAGATAATTAAAATTTAGTTGCTAAACAATATTGTTTACAATTCAATATACTTTCACTATTCACTTCCACATACTTGAGGGAAAGTTGAGTGACAATTTAATGTGATTTGACTTTGCCTCATGAGAAATGTCCCCCAAAAAAGGGAGGGAGGAAAGTGCAAAAAGTAAGGCTTAGAAGTAATCCTCCACTCTTTCAGCCACCAGTTCATGGGAAATACATAGGAATGATGATTATAGGAATAACATGCATGCTCTTCCATTCTAAGTACATTGCCTTGGCTAATCAGTTTAGTCTGGACATTTTTACACTGCAGAACTTGTCTCTTCCCTTTGGTGTATATAATTTATAATCTCTTGATTCCTATATAACTTCAGCAGATTTTTCTAAATAGCTTTTCTTGTGTCTAACCCATGGAAAAACAGAATCCTGTAATGTATGGCTAAGACATACCATGAAAGTGATTAAACTCCTGATTAAAGTGATTAAATGAAGAAGCATAAAATGTAGTTCAAATGTAAAAGCTGAAATTCAGAAAGGAAATTTAATATATTTTAACTGCCTGAATGTTTTGTATGGCTATATTAATTCTGTAAAGTGTTCAGATAAAACCTGTAACTGCAACCTGCTAATTGAAGATTGACCTTAGAATGCTCAGGTGACTTATCATTTCATTGAACTTTCTAACATATAGAGATCAAACTCTGAATTTCAGGATAAAACAAATATGGGATAGATAATACTGATTGTTTATTGATTGTCTTACAGGTACAAGCAAGAACTGAGTATTTATGGCTTCTTATCTCTTTAAACCCTTTCAGTGTTTGTGGAACAGTCGAGTCAATAAGAGAAGGGGTATGAGTTTTTTTGACTTGCTTTGGACTAATCACACAACTTTTTACTTTAGTACGCTTGGGTACCATGTTTATTAGAAGTCATTTACCTGTGACTGCTGTCCTCCAGCAAACTTCTGCAGTGACAGATGCTTTGTTCCTGAAAGCCTTAGTCTTCCAGATTACTTGCTTATCTTCAATGGGTAAAGATGGAAGAATAAGATCCTTGGAAACAATCAAATTTCACTACTAGTGTCTTTGTGAAGATTAAATATCTACTAAATATATTTCTATTATCTCAAATATTTCTTAATGTTCTGATGACCCTATCCTGAAATGAAGATGGTGGATTTTTTCTTGCCAAACAGGAACTAAGAGAGAAAAAAAAAAAAAAAAAAAAAAAAAA
>VXBI01012067.1:62074-86146 GCA_013397375.1 Toxostoma redivivum
TCTTTCTTAATTTCCAAAAAGTGTTTTTAAAAAAAAAAAAAAAAAAAAAAAAAAAAAAGTTACCTGCTAATTGCTACTCATTCTCTTCAAAAAAGTGCCTTTAAAATGCACTTATCCAGCAATACATAGCATTAATTGCAAGACCAAGCACATGGCAGCTTCTAATTGATACTCCTGATCATCTAAATTTGAATCTATCCAAGTTCCTTGATCAACTAATTGCAGCCTGTATTTGTCTCCTCCATTTCTTTTTCCTTTGGATGATACACTCCCTGAGAATGCTTGTTCAGTGTTTACCCAACATGGCCTTTCCTGGCAGAAGAATCTACCACAAATTCTGCTTATACCAGAATTTACCCTCTGTTTAGAGGGCAAATAATGGAAAAATAACAGTGGTGAGGTACTATGAACAAAGGATTCTTCATGATTTCAAATAATTTCTTCCTACAGTCATGTAAAATGAGAGTTTGCAGCTTTATGTAAAAAGAGTTTGGAACTTTCCTTGCATTCATGAACGATATTTTTTTGGATTGGAAACTAGTGTCCTCTGCCTGTCTAAACATCTTCAATTACTTTACTGTCAATTATGGTCATAGTAGAAGTAAACACCTTCAGCAAGAAGTTGCTGCAGACTGACAGCATCTTAAATGTCCTGTTTGAAGGACAGAAACATAATAAAATCCTGAAAACTGATTGAAAATCTTAACAGTGTAGATGAAAGCCTAGAAGATCCAAATAAGTAGTTTGGATTTATATGCTTTGCTGTTTAATACGAGATGAATTCTTGCCCTTGCCAGAGAATGAGTTTACAGAGAGGATCCTAACTGTTAAAGCAATTCCAATAGAAACCAAATATTTAATTGGATCCTAAATGTTATTCAAAATTCTTACTTTTATTACTAGAAGACTGTTGATCTGCACATGGGGTCTAGAATCCCTAATACTGAAGCTCTTATACACTGGACAAGGGTGAAAGGGAAGGAGAAAGCAACTTAATTTGACATTATATAATTTTTGAATATGAATAGTTTTTCTGATGATTGCCAAGTTGGGATTCACTTGAAACTCATCAGCATTTTTATAATGCCTTACTAACCTTGTTTGCTGAGATTGTGTGCCTGGCCAAATTAGATATCATGGTAAAATTTTCTTTGGGGACTGTAGATGTGCTGGAATATGTACATTTACTGAAGTTTAATGAAAATAATGAATATTCTCTTCTTATAAACAACATCTTCAGATGAGAGCTCCTAGAGAATGTCAGGAAAATGAGCCTTTTCAAACAATTTCTGCATTTTATGCCTTCCAGTACAAATATAAATCTCCTTGAGAATGAGACATTCTAACATTTCTGGTACTACCAGGTTTCTGACTCTCAGAAACTATGAGGATTTTTGGTTTTGTTGTTAATGATTAGTTCATTTTTGCCTCTCATTAGATATCCAGTTCAAATTTTTATTTAGTCCGTGTGTCAATGCATAGCACTAAATTTCTATCATATATAAATTATAGAACTCTGTGTGTATCTTCGGATCTCACAGCAATTAAGTAACAAAAGATCAAACTATCACAGTTTGTAGCTGTAAAGTAGCATCTCATCCAGCAGGAGCTTCCATAGAAAAAAATGCTAGAATGAATGTATAGCTGTCATAGCCCTCATCTTTGATGGATGTATCCTGTGACAGCGTTTAAAGGGTGTGATTTATTGCAGTATTATTACAGTAGCTGCTTTTTTCTTTTTCTTACAGATAATTAGAAATATTTGCCTTCTTTTTTTTTTTTTTCCCTTAGAAAGAGACTTAAATCCTCCTGCCATCTATTCATCATGCAATTACTTCATTATTACATCACAATGTGAGTTTAAATGGGGGAGGGAAATAAGTCTTTGAGAAAAGATGATATTACAGTAATGAATTTTTGAAAAAAGCTACCTTGTAAAACAGACACACATTTATTTTAGCAGAATATTATCTTCTTCATTTTAAACACATTGGATAGCTTATCATTGCCTGAAGCTGGTGTTAAATTTTAACATTGACCACCGGAATTCACAGAAAGTACCTGGAGACAAACTAAATAAGGGAGATTATTGGTATAAGTGGCTAATTACAATCACTAATGTAGATACAGAATTCTGGCACACAATTGTATAAATGTGCCTAGACAAGATTTTTCAGCAAGAACTGCTTCGCAGAGTTTTCCATCTCTTCAAATTTTCCATGCAAAATTGCATTGGCACTGAGTCTCCAGCCACAGCCAGCGAACATTCACTAGAGTTGATTTAAGAGGACTGTAAAGGTGACTTTTAGACCCTGCTGCATCTCTCCTGCAGTTCTGCCCTGTCTGGCAGCTCTTACCCATGCTTGTTGCCAGTGCGACAAAAATTTTGTTAAAAATCAGGGATCACAGTGCATAAAGAGAGTCTTTGTCCTGCTCTGTTCTGGGGATCTAGACAATGTGGAAACAAGTATTTCTAAAACACACTTATGACAAAAAGTTTTCTTTGACAGTCACTGATGAAATTTAGGAAATTTGACTTTTCTGTCACCCCACACCTGCAAAGCATATTTTCTTGCACAGGACAAGCTAAGTTGTGTGTTAATTCTACCTTTCAGGTAGTATCACTTAATTTTCTTTCATTTCTAGAAATGCATTAAAATTACAGCTTAGGCTTCCCTTTTTGTCTATGCAGAGTGTTGCACCAGATTTCATAGCTGGCCCTCAAAGGACAATAACTGCACCAGTCCAATAAAAGAGCACCACTACAATACAGCTCTCTACTAACACCTACCTGAGTATTAGTGGAGAATAAAAGATCAATGGCCAATTCTAGCTACTTGCTTAGGAAGGAGATGGACACTTCTGCAGATCAGTGAGATCTGTTACAGTCTTATATACTCAGTCTAGAGGCAGCCTCACCAATACTACGAGATACTGTCAACTTTGATGATTCCACATAGAAAAATTTAGTGATCTCTGAACAAAGTTTAACAGCATTTCCCACAGTTTTGTCTTTTATTATTATTATTATTATTATTAAAAAATACAGCAGCAATTCAGTGGACTATATATGAGTGTATACTTTTGCTAATTATCCATTCCCTGAAGTTTGTATTTCAGATCTCGACAAAATGTATTTTTATATCCAATTTTTGAATCATACATCAGGTTATTTTTTTTTTTTCAGATGAAAATTTATATTATTAGGAAATATAGTGAGATGCTTAAACTAACTTGCTTGCTTTCAGCCTACAGAAGACTAGTAAATGATTTATTATGAAAACTAAAAAAACAATTCTATGAAATCAATGTTTGAATTCTTTTCCCTTAAACAAAAAACTGGGGTAGATACGCCTGAAAATACACTCCTCTCTCAAGATATTGACAGTGCATTCAATTCATTAACAGCCAGCTGGCTAAACAATAGGCATGAAGAATCTTCAAATTTTATATCACACATGGGTATGTGTAGACCATGTCTAGATCATATGTGCTGTCTGCAGCTGGGAATATAACCCTATTGATGGACCTTGGTGTCTCCTGTGGCTTCATCTCTTTTTCTCTTGGTATGAATCCCAGTATGCACAAATATTTGTGCTAACCCAAAAGAAAATATAAGTGGATGGAAGGCAGGACTGTGTCTATTTATCTATGTCACCTTAGTTCCTACAGTATCATATTGTTCATGCTACTGAACAAACATACAGTATGAGAAGAGACCTTGCAATAAAGAGATGGCAAGTGGATGTATCATTGTCACACAAGGAAAATGTAAAACTCATGTTAGAGAATGAACATATGTTCTAAATGTGCTAAGCAAAACAAACAAAAAAAAAAGCAAAGGAAAATACTTGTTCAAATTGCTATAGAGTCCACTCACTCTGTTCATTACATTATATGGTGCTAAAAAAGAAGTTTTGTGTTTGAGAAAAAAGGTTTAAGTGCCCTCTTCTGTGATGCCAGCTGGTAGTACTGAACTCTTTTATCTTAGAAATGAAGTATCAAATCACTTCAATGTACATTTGGTCTTAGAAAATCCAGCGATCCTTTTGAGGTCCTTAGATATTTCTGAACTAGACATACAGACTTTGTTTCTCATTAACAATCTCATTTGTATGCTTTCCTTTTATTTATTTCATCCCATAATTTTGCCTACTACTCTCAACAAAACCAAAAATAAAGCCTCACTAATTTTCAGTATTCACATGCATTTAAAAAGTGGTATTTCAGTCATAACACTGACACTTATTAGGATCATTTCAATGAAATCAGCATGTTTCGCCTGAGAACTGTAAAGTACAATAGTATTGTTTTGTACATGAAGGCAGTTCTCGCATATTTGAAAAATAGGTTGGAATGAAATATACTCTGCTGTTGGTTTTTGTGTAAAAGTGGTGCAAATCTGGATATTTGTTGCAATGTTTTACTGAGGAGAGAATATTTTCTCCCTTATGAGTGTTTTTTAAATTTCCCATATTTTTTTTTTTGGTGAAATCTATCTCTGCTGACCATATAGTTATAATAGACTAGGTTTTTCTTGTCCTATTATTACATGACACCTAGGAATAACAAGTGGTCAATTATTTTTTACTGAGTACCATCAGGAAGGAAATTCAATTTGCCTGCATCTTCTCTCATCACGGTACAAAGAACATTTCCTAACCTCAACGACACTTTAATTAGCATGATGCTGCTTAGAGGTATTTTCCATCATTAAATGGTTTAGGGATTTTAGTGTATAAATCATAGTTTTCTATTACAGTTTGAATGGATTAGATAATATTCTTCCCATGATGCAATGAAGCAGACAATCTCCATCTCTCACAAGTTTGAATCCCATAGCTGAAATGTGCACTAGAAAAGACATATTTGCCCATGTCATTTCAAGTTAATTCTATTTAAAACTGCATAATTTAGTGGTATTTAGAGTCTCAGAATGCAGATATTCAATAGAGACTGTCTCATGCTTCAAATGTGGACAAAGTAGTGACGTAAAGTCTGTTCAAAACACTGGTTGTTATTGGCTTTACTTTGTGACATCCTATTATGCATCTTTCTTTTTAATTTTCAAAAGTGTTTACACCCTGTGATCAGTATTTTGTGATGTACATCTCATTCAAAATGTACAAAAGAGGAAAATAAACTGTTTTACTGCTTGGGCTTTACAGTTCAGGAAAAGCAGATTCTCAGACCTACTTTGCAGACAAGATATGCAAGAAGAGAGTCCAAGGCAGAAAATGAGAGCTGGAAAACCAATTCAAAAGGTGAATCTGTACACAAACAGAGCTGGTAGAGTTGTTATTTCTTATGCAAGCCTCATTACTTTCACTTGCAGGAACATTTCAAGCCAGATATTTTTAGGAAATTAGAAGTAGTTCTGACAAGCATGCTTAAAAGAGTGGTAGTTCATGCCTGTTTTGAACCTCAAAACCACTTTACTGTATCAATATTCAGTAAGAATACACATTGACAGTTGCTACCAATCATTATCACTATGTACCCAAAACAATTTGTCCTTAACAAATTCATCCTAAATTAGCAGTTAGTACACAGTCATAGAACTCCCTTGTAGTTAGCATTGTTGTGTATGATCTGTGATGGTTCTTAGTTGATGAGATCAAGGGTACTAGGCTTGTGAGCTCATGAAATAGGGAAACCAGGGCCTAAGTGGCTGTGACCTTTCTTCTCTTTCTGTCCTCACTTACTACTGCTGCTCTGAACAAAGTGCTAAAAAGGGTTAGGTGATATTTGATAATGCAAAATTAGGCTCAGATACATATCTGATTACATTATATTTCATGAAGGGACAGGCATTCTGAAAATAAGTAATGCCAAACTTTTCATGAAGGACAGAAATTATTCCAAAAGGTTTCAGTCCAACAGTCTTTCCATCCCTCTTGCCTCAGGTAATGATTTATAGTGTCTGAAACCCCTGGATGCCCTTTTCCATTGTCTGCTAAAAATACCCATATGAAAGATGCATTCTGTGAAACTCTATTACAGCTCTGAATTAGCTGCTAGATTGGGCAATTCATGAATGCTCCTGTTCTTTCTGTCTGAATGTTTTTTCAGTGCTTCAAAGTTTTGTATACAAATACAGTGATCATACTAAGTAGACACATGAGACAACGATAAATCTTCATGTCCACTTTGTGTCAGCATCAGGAGATGTGATGTATTGACATTGGTTGGCTCTGGTGACACTGAAAAATCCATGTTGAAGTCAATTTAAATAGGGTTTTGTTAATAAATAGACTATTTCTAAATGTATCTCCCCTTTCTAAGCCATCTTTCTTAGACAGTTGTGAAACAGTGTAATGCTGTGCTATCCTGTGAAGATGGAACACAGAAAGGGAAGAAAGGACAGGAGAAAAAAATCAGCCTTGGGAAATCTCAGGTCCCTGTATAGTTCTGATCAATCAACCTGGACACGTGTGCAAATCCCAGCTGTGGAAGCTACCCAGAAACACAATCAGTCTGCATCAGTCAGCTATAAAGAAATAGGCAGCAGTACTGCATTTTTTCTTGTGTTTTCTCTTGATGACATGCTGAAGCGTTATTTCTTTTTAGAAAATGGGAAACTGAGGTGGAAGACAAGTTCAGTGATTTGCACATGAGCACATTCAAAGTTTATAATTAAACAGGGAAGTGAGTCTGGAGCTCTAAATTTCTAGCTTAGCACTTTTAAGACCTTACAGTGGACCTATTTCTTTGTTTGGTCATTAGTCTTACTGTAATTATATTTTTCAGTAGCATATTAAAAACCCTAGGAGAATGGCCACGCTGTTCAGAACGTGACTAACCATAATGGACACACAGAGAATCACGAGAACAGTACAAGTATATTTCCTCCCTAGTTGCTGCTCAGCCAACAACCACTTTCTGCATGGTTTCTGATCAAGACATCTTGATTTGGGTATGGCCTGTCAGCTTAGCAATCCTTAGCATGTGTTTCTTCTATGTACTTGCCCAGCCTGCTCTTGTAAAAGATGACTTTCTAATGTTCATCTAGCTCCCTGGAAATGAAGCTACTAGCCATTATGAAGATAAATACCTCCTGTATTTTTCATCCTTAGGCTAAAGGCAACTAGAAAAAAAGCATCATCTAAGCCATGACTTTGCTGATAGACAGAAGAATTAGACGAGCTAATTTAAAAATGGGTTTTGTCTTCTCTAACATCTCCACATCTCCTTTTTTTTTTTTTTAATTCAGTAACTATTTTTCATTGATCTGTTTTCTCAAGGTCCAAGGTACCTGAGACATATTATTGAATCGGAGTTGGTTTTCCCTCTAATTTCTATTGCATTTTTTGTACATCACCATATAGAAAATATCAGTTAAGGATAGAAATAAAACTTGTAAACACACAATGGCCTTCAAAACTAATTTCAAACTACAAATGTGGAGATTAATCTCTATCTGGTATAAACTGATGAAGGTCCTTAAAAAGAAATGAAACAGACATTTTAACAATAACTGAGGTACTCACTCTATGCCTATAGATAACAGATAAATTCTCTTGTCCTGCATTTTTTTTATTCAGCATCATCCCAGCTGTCTGGTTGAACGAGAAATTTAACTCTGTTAAGATAAACATGCATTTTTCCTCTGTCTTGGTGGAAACTAATTCATAAGAATTGTGGGAGTTCTGACCAGTTCTTAGATCTCTTTAACATTCTTATTTTTGTTAGTTGTTGAAGTTAAATACCTTTTTAATTAATTGTATGACCTACATTTAGTAAGAATTCTAAGAATAGAGCACATGACGATTTTTATCTTTGAAATGGCAATTTTTATTGATTTTTTAAAAAACAAATTGGCTTATATTTCAGTTCATTTCTTCTGTGAATTGAGATATAGCCTTCACTTAACACTTTAGATGCGTAGTGGCTTCTGCCTATAATGAAAAGTTCTGATATATTTCATCAGGCAGATTTTCACTAAAAATTGAGGTGTAGCCCAATAAATAGACTGTGGAGTGTGTAGAAACCAATATAATATTTAAATGTACTAGCAACAATCCAGAAAGATCTGGAAATTAAATTTTTAAATAGAACAGAATTCAAAGCTGATATCTCACCATCCTACAGACCAATTAAAAGAACAGAGAAACCCAGTCAAAACAGAATTCATCACCATTCCCATGATGACCCTCAAACCACTATCAGCCCAGTGTTCTTCCATGCTCAGTGGATATGAAAGGTGATTCCAAGAAATCATGCTAGAAAACCTTAACCTTCAGAACTTTAACCTTCAGACAGATGTCTAAAATTAAGGAACAAGTTGCTATCTGGAGGTTTTATTTCTCTCTAAGGTAGTGTCTAAGGTAGATTAATTACAAATTTTTGTAATGCACATGGGGGAATATGGTATGTCACACAGTTTTATTCAGTTATGTGTTCTAAGATGGGAAAAGTGACAGACCTGGCATGTTACACAAAGACCTTCACTTCCACAGATTTATGAAGATGCAGCTGAATTCTTGAAGAAGGGAAAAGGATACAATGATATGTTGTAAGCAGTAGATATGATGGCAGTGGCTGAAGAATTGTAGAGGAAACTTACAAAACTATTGCTGTGGCAGGGAAATGGAAAGTGAAACTCATGGTAGGTGAAGGTCAAGAAATGAAACTAAGGAAAAAATTATACAGGAAGTAGTGAATCTTAAAATGGTAATTGGCATTCTGGAATTATATCTTGCAGTTAGCACAGTCTGCCACCTGAAAATACCTTCAATAGAACTTAGTAGGCTTGAAAAACAAGCACTCCAGATGATAAGAAGTATTAAAAAACAAACAGAAAATAAAACAGAACAATTACTCTACTGAATAAATCTATGGCAAATCAACAAACCTACTCCTTTGATACTCTGTGTCTGTAGTCCTCTGATCTAATAGAAAGAAGATAGCAGGAATTGGAAAGATTCAGGGGAAAAGAAAGATCATGAAGCTTAAAATTGCTTTCATGTGAGAAACAACTGATGATGAAAGGACCATTTCACCTGGGGAAAAAAAGCAAAAAACAAACAAACAACAAACAAAAAACAAACCCAAAACAAAAAATCACACCAATGTCATGTTTCATGCACAAGGAATTATGAGGTCTTGATGGACATTGATCAGCTGTTAAAATCTAGAAGTGACACTAAGGATTAGCCTGAGTCATTATCAATTTATAACATTTGATTTAATTTTTTTTTCAAGCAAGCTTCAAATAAGGTAAGAGCTTTCGTTCTAAAATAAGAAACAGCTATTCATAGTCATATTTCATTGGGTGAAATAGTGATAGAAAAGCTGAGGATGTATGAACAGAAACAATATTATTATTTCTTCTTTCCCTTCTGGGGAGTTAAAATGGATTGTCAATGAAAAGTCAGGCAGACACAGGGTGAGCTTGTCATGTAAGTGCCCATAATGTTACATATGTAATTAAAATGGCATTGTATTATAATTGCTTAGACTTAAACAACTTAGCAAATGCCTTAATTCTATCATTAAGAGAGCCACTCTCTTGCATAGGTTTTGACTTGTGCAAAACCATGAAAGCAGCATTTACTGGTATCTATTTAAACTAATAATATCAAAATTAAAACAGTTATAAAATGGTCCCAAAATCTCTAGTCTCTGGATTTGTCAAACAACATTTTAATAATAAATAAATCAATAAATGAATGAGACAATTGCTGTTTTCTTTAGTGCAGTAGTAACCATAGAAACCAAACCCAGGGATTATTTTCATTCACAAATAATTTTTGTGTCAAAGCCAGGAATTCTCTGAACAAATTGGTGGGTTTGATCCCACAAAGTGCAGCTGCAGTTCAGTTTATGATTGTTCCAGATGCATTGACCAGGACACCTGCCAGTGCTGCACAGCTATCAAACAGCCATTGGAGGAGAAAGCAGAGGAAGGAAAGGGATGTCCAGGTTATCCACAGAGGAGATGGCACTGTGGGTGTGGTGGAGTTTCCCAGACCTGGGTTCAATGCCAGGCAAGATTCTTCCCCTGCTGAGGTCAGCTCCAGCCTGCAGCTCACCCCAATCTTATGGGAGCTGCTGTCTGTCCCACATCTGCCTCCAGGGATGGCAGAAGCAGGTGGCCATGGTCACAACTATGGAAGACAGAGCTGGTGTCAGGCTATCCTTGGTGTAACAAAGCCATGCCTTCCCAAACAACGGGGATTTCTTGACTACAGTCTCTCGTGCAGCTGGAAGCAAATGACTCCATTACTTCCAGAAGGTTGCAGCAAAGTGGGGGTCAGCCTCTTCTGCCAGGGAAGTGTTCCTCCTGTCCTGACACTGGGATAAAAGGAAACGGCCTCAAGGTTTGCCACAGGAGGTTCTGGCTGAACATCAGGAAGAATTTTTTCATTGAAAGAGTAGTTAAGCATAGGAATAAGCTGTCCAAAGAGTTGGTGGAGTCATCATCCCTGGAATTATTCTAGAAACAGGGACGTGGCATTTTTTGCTATGGTTTAGTTGTCGAGGTGGTGTTCATTTAAAGGTAGGGTGCAGTGATGTTGGATGTCTTTTTCAACTTTAATGATTCTATGATTCTACAAATAAAACAGGCCCAGAACTGTCTAGAAAATGACAGTCTTTTCTAAAGGTTACTTGTCATGGAGTATGACCTAAACTACTCTGAAATGCTGAAATATAGAGCTGATTTATAATGGCTTATTCACAATGTAGGAAAAATATTATTGAAATTAAACCCGGGATCAGAACCAAGAAATCAGTTCAAATATTTGTGTTTGGAATTTATTTTCTTTTTATTTCTTAGGGAAGAAAGTTCTAAGTTTATTATTTTGAGTTTTATGTTTATGAAAAGAGAGGAATGGTTCTTCTCATTATGCTTTTAAGCAAAATAAGTGTTATGGTTTATCATGAACATATGTAGGCTAAGTACATTAGTGGTGTTTTTGGTTCTTTAGCAATGAAAATACTAAACAATGTTTTAAATATTTAATGTGCTTTAAAATAGCATGTTGAATGTCAATTTTTTTTGTTTCATTAGATGAAACAAAATGTTCATATAGAGTCATGCTGTGCCAAAATACATTGCAGGAGAATAAAATCAATGTAAATCATAGTCCAGTGGACTGAAAATGTCATCATTTTTGCTTGCCTCATTTTCCAGTTCCTGAGACTACAATTGGCTGGGGTATCAATAGGATAATGAGATATCACACACTAATTCAATTTTATATGGATATATATGTTTATTATCAGAGAGGCCAGAATTACCTCAAAATCTAAAAAAGTATGAGTTTAAACTGGTCTTCCATGCCACATAAGCATGTAATTTATTCCCTATTGCATACTGACTTTTTCCTTTTTATTATAGTCACATGTGCATCAAAATATCCCTCTCATCACAGAATCTTGAGAATACCGATCCTTTTTATGCCCATGCCTAAAGCTGATACATAGACAGAAAAGATATGGAAAACTGTGGATTTGACTGTGAACTGTGGTCATGCAATTCTTTAGTTAGAATTGCTTGAGTTGGACTTGAATTTAATAAGAATTATGCAGTGCCAACTAGTTTTAGCATTGTAGAAATTCATAATTAATTTGCTGAAAGTCTTCTCTTATGAAACATAAAGCCCCTCCAACTCTGTTTTATATTGTGAATAAAACAAAGTTCCATCAATTTCTTTTTGATCTCTTAAAAGATGAAAAATTGTTCATTAGATCATAAAAATATTGACGAGTTTTGTCCTAAAATCTACAACCTACATCATTATGGATTCAGGCATTAGCTGATACTTTCATTACATTCCTGTGAGATTATATACAGAACTGCACTCCTGTACCCATCGATTTATTACGTCCACTTTGACTATTTGAAAAATATTTCTTTCAATCAGCCGCTGAATGTCACTACTTGTTAATTACTAGTTTTGATGACTAAATATATTCTAACAACAAAGAATTCTAAGCATGTAATATTAGAGGAGGTAAAAATAAATATAGTTTGCTTATAGTTTTATAAATTATTTCACAAAAGAATATGGCTACTGAACAGAAAATGTAGCAAGTTATAATATAACATGCTTTGAAACTTTATGAAATGATACTTAACTCTCAGGAATAAAGAAGGCAATTCTTTTTCCTCTATCTATGAATGGATCATTTTTAGAGTTTTTTCCAGATCCACTTTACTTATATTAATGCACAAATTTTATTAGCACCTCTTAGTAATTAATCTATCTTTTTCTGTTAAATGTCACAGAAATAATTTTTTAAACTGAAAATCCCCTAAACTCACACATTGAATACTTGTGATTAAATATACTAAGGAAGTTTGTAGTAGAAAGGAAAAATTTGGCAGTCACAGTGTTCTGTAGTATTAATGGAAGGAAAATGGAGCCAAATATGTTTTAATCCTAAGGACATCTAGAATAATTAGAAATAAAAATTTAAAGAAGTCAAAAACTGAAGCATACACCTGAACAGTTTTGATGGAAAACAACACTACTTCTCCAAGGTAGTCTGTGACGATGGCTTGAAAATGTGATAAATCTGTATTCAGGATACATGGTAGCATACGGATCCAACAGTCCAACAGCCACATGGCATTGAATGAAGTCTATCTGCACTCTTTTTACATCTTTTAATCAAATAAAAGCTTTTCTCTTACCATCCCTATGTCTCTGTCTTACTCAATAAGTGATCAGATACTACAAGATACCCTGAGGGCCCTAAACACTCTGAATTCTATGTGTTTTAGCTAAACTAACAGATATATTTAAAGCTGACTTATATCACATCCAGATCTAGGGTAGGCCACAGTGAGGGCCTGTACCCTACAGATCTGACAAGAACAGTTATAGAACCAGAGAGAACCAATCTGAGAGTGACAACATACTTCAGTGATCTTAGCTAAGCTCCAGTGAAGACAGCTACCTGCCAGATATAACAGAATACACATTGAATCAATGATATGACAGTGGAGTAAGTGAACTAAAACGCACAGTTTATTAAAACTCAGATGACTTAAATCCAGTGTGATGTTAGAAAAAAACAAAACATAATTGTATAAATTGATGGGACACTTCAAGCCTTAAATGTCACTTAAGTCATTACAGGATTTTTTTTTGTTGGATGTAGCTGAGTTTGAGACAAAACGCTAAATTCTGAATGAAATGCAATTTTATTTAAACCTATGTAAATTCTACACCTTTAGCATGCCACACTGAAATGCAGAATTGCAGACAATTTCTGTTAAAAAATACGTCCTGTTGCCTCTTAAGCTCATAGGCAAAATGCCAACAGACTCCAGCAGAACTAAGGTTTTTTTCACACTATCCCACAATTTACCCCTTAGCTTTGTATATTGCTGAAATCTTTAAGGGCAAATTCTTGTCTTAGGAAATATAATGACAGAACTCACATAAACTTTAATAAATCTAAGATTTAATCCTAAAAGTTCAAGCAGAAAATCCTGGGTGATGCATCAGTGAATGTCAGACCAAATATAGGCTTGGGCA
Organism: Toxostoma redivivum; assembly: GCA_013397375.1. Lineage (NCBI taxonomy): Eukaryota > Metazoa > Chordata > Aves > Passeriformes > Mimidae > Toxostoma > Toxostoma redivivum. The sequence goes on from VXBI01012067.1 coordinate 75,568, forward strand.
GATATGTTGCTTGTTACTTTTGGTGACTATTGGCAAGTAGAGGCTATAATAAAAAAAACAAACAAAACTAATTGCAAGTTTAATTAACTCAAATTGCACAGCAGATTAGTGGCAAAATCATTTTAATTTTTTTTTCTAGCCTAGAATTGCACTCTCAGAATATATAGTATACTTTCAAATATAAGTATACTTTCAAATCTCCTGTACCAGTCATTCTGCATTTATCTGTGGGAGGAAACATGTACTTAGAACAGTGTACACAGTGCACTTTCATTTAATAAGTATAACATTGCAAAATAATGTCTATCTGCTTTTCATACAAAGTTGATATTTGAAAGAGAGTGTTGGAGTCTAAGACATCCCTTTGGGAGTCCAGAGTTGCTGAGACCCTGGTCAAGGGGCTCTGAGATCCTGGAATGATGCCCAAAACATCTGTGGGTTTGATTATAGCCCTTGAAACAAATTAGCAGCTTTATATGAGAACCTAAAAGTCACAGTAGTTTAAGTAGTGTTATCATAAAATGAAAATATAGATTGTAGGATTTTTGGGAATGGGAATTTTAGGGCACAAGATGGAGGAAAAAGCACGTGTTTGGTCTTTCTTGGTTCTTCTTCTTCGTCTCCATTTTCTATTGTGGAGTTGGCACTTTTGGATTGGTTTAGAATAGAAGTTCACTGTCTAACATAGATGATAGTAATTGGGAAATAATTGTAAACATCATGTACGTAGATTTTAGTATAAAAAGATAACACCGCCCTGAGGGGTGAGAGTGTGCCATGGCTGCCCTGCAAGACAGACCTCGCTGGGCTGAGAGAAAATATTACAGATAAGAAAATAATAAACAACCTTGAGACCGAGAAAACTAAAGAGCTCAGATTTGTTCCACTTCGGGCACACGAACTGCCAGACAAGAACTTTTACACATCTCGGGGAAAACATCAAAAACTAATTCCAAGAGAGAGCTGCTGAGTAGATTTCTCATCATTAGACAGCTATAGAGTCACACTTTAAGAAAAAAAAAAATAGAAAAATTAGTGCATACTGGGAACTGAAATAATTAGATTAAACATTGAACAAAACCTGTGTTATGGGAGAGGTAGCTCAGATAAGACTGGTGTAAGTCCTGGTCCTGCAGAAATGTCAAAACCCTCATCATTTTTTTAAAAAGTAACGGTTTCACATCAGATTTTCTCAACAAAGCAAGGCTAGAATATAGTTCTGCCTTTCAAAATAACCCAGTGGAATGAGACACAAATATAACCTGGACCTTGTACCCAACCTGCTAAATTCACATGAGCTGTGTAGAAAGGATCAGTGTTCTGGTCATGAACATATATTTGCTGTTATGAAGATAATGTTTTTTGGGTTTGAACAACCTTGTAAAAGCGTTAAGCAAATATACATACTTTCAGAAGCTTCTCGTTTGCTCAAATTTTCATTGCACCTGCAGTTAACTGGGGCTGCCCTGCAATGTCAGTCCAGAACATACTGCACTGTGCAATGTCTTTGGTGTTATCTTTGACTTGAACTCAGCTTCTGTAATATAGTGTATGCTCCAGGTGCTAAGCTAACAGATAACCTTTTCAGGTGCTACACACTTAGATTTGTTGTTGGTATTATTCAAGTTTATTGCTTTAAATAAATCCTGTGCATTCCAGCAGATTTACTAGGATTATTTTTGAATTCTGTTTTAATTTCTCTTTTTCTCCTTTCTCCATTTATTTTTTGTAGACTTGCACTGGTGAGGCAGGAATAAATTACTCAAATTTTAATCCCAGCTATTTTAATATTAAAATAATTATTTTTCTCTTGTATTACACTTTACGGGGAAGTCTAACTTGTCTTAGTTCCCAGGCAGGCATTTAAGGAAATCTTGTTATTTATAAGGTTTAAAGTGCAGATAGATGAGAGGAGCCCCATATTGTTTAAGCTAACTGTTTAATTTAAAAAACAAAACAAAACCAAAAACACAACAAAACTTAAATCTTTTATGCCAGTTCTGAAAAAATACTGAATTGAATGTGTCACTTGTTATCAAATATGGTAAAATAATCCCCAGTGATATTAAACTTTGTAACCTTACAACCTGCTTTACTTATAAAACAGATGTTTCAACTTCTTGATTCACACAAGTGTGTGTAGAGTCACACCATTTTAAATCTAATTTGTGTTTAATAAGCCATTGGAAATATTGCCATTCAGCTCTTACAAATTAATCCTGATCTCTTAACACATGCTGATATTTTGAACCAGTAATTATTCCAAAACAAAAAAAGGAGCCTGGGTTAGTCTGAATTATCATAAACAGCTCCCATGATTATTTTATGTGCTTCCAGCAGAGAGGTGCTAATAGTCTCCTCATGGTTTGACAGGAAAAGTGCTGTAACAGTGGGATTGAAAATTGTTCTGCATGATGGTCAGCACAACTAACACAGATCAGACTGGAAGAAAGAACCACAGAGCTTTCAGAATGACAGTCTGAGCTACAGTGATGCACCTTCTTTGCTAGTAAATTATATGCAAACTGAACCTGGAATCTGCTAATAAATCTGGGCTCTTTCCAGCTCACATATTGGCAATTAAGATTCCATGCTGGAAATAATTGACAATTCTGTCAGTAATGCCTGTATGAAAAGGGAATTCAGTCAGTTTTCCAGAGCTGCACTCTGTATATACTACTAAGAAGAGTAATAAATATTCACACTCAGAGATATATATGAATAGATATAAACTAAAAAACATTTCAAAGTATATATGCATATGCATATACACACACACACACACGTATATATATTTATATCTATATAAAAACTCATGTAGCAGCAATCTAGAAAGAAGCTGGAATCCAATTGATAGGTATCTATGTGTCAAGGTTTTGGAATAATTAGCTGCAAACAGAACATAAAACTTGCTCTTGTGCAAAAGCTCTGTTCTTACCACACACCAGGAAAGTGAAAGATCTTCACAGTTGTGCTTTCTCAGTCCTGATTTACTTTAAATCTGTGTGGGGAATGGCTAGAATGAGGACAATAATTTAAACTCAATAGTCACCATCAAACAGTAAACACAATAATTTTCAATATTACTTCACTGACATCAGCAAAATTATAATTTTTCTTTAAATCCTTTGCATGGTTCTGAAAAAAGATGAGGAAATGACAGTATTGGTACTTGATATCTAATTTTGAATAATAAATGAAGGTTTCTTCAAACTCATTGTTGAAGTGCATAAGAAGCAAAATTCATCTACTCATGGCAGATGACTTTAGCAGCTCACAAGAAAGAAAAATTGTGAGGCTCAAAGGATTGGGAAACTGAGAAAAATCTGAGACTCACAAAGCTTTGAGTCAAATATATACTTTGAGTCAAATTTTCTTTTTTCAATTAAAATTTGATTGCTATCTAATAACTGCATAGTAGTTTGTCCTCTTTCATTGCCTTCCCAATAAGGTGGAACACAGGATAAAATGAGCTGGAGCAACAAAACTAAGCTCCCATGCCGAAAGATCAGAAACAGATGGCAAGAGACTTTGTGTGTGCAGATTCAGAGGAGGCCTAGTTATACAGAACATTTGAACACTAGAAAACGAGTAGCTGATCCAAACTTCATTGAATACTGAATTGTAAGTGACAGATTTGACCAGGGTATGACTACAGCTGCCAGTACTGCTTGGTTTTCTCATCACTTTTAAATGATCTTACAGACAAATCTATCTTATAATAAGATTTTGGAAGTTAAGTAATTCTAGAATGTACAGCTGTGGCAGTCTACGGACTAGTGGAGAAAATGTGGCAGAACCTGGTTTTAATTTTTCTCAATGTAGTTTCCATCAGTATCACCTAAATGGAATTGTATCTACCAAGGAGTTCAGTTTCTAGTCAAGGAAGCTTGCCAGAAGAAAGAATCACTTTGGATTTCTAAGATACAAAGGGTGCTTACCTCAAAAGGATTGAGGCACTATTGAAACAAGAATTGCTTAGCCTTTTGTGTAACACATGGCAGCACTGCACATCTGAAAGTATGAGCAGATGCTGTCACGCTTGATTGGAATAAGAGCACACCCATGGAAATCCTGAGCAGTAGAGACCATGTGTTGGCTTCAATTCTGATGAGTAAAGGAAGCCAAAGGATCTAAATTAAAGGAAGTAAAAAATGATGCAGTGGTTGAGCCAGGAGCACCTTTCTACACTTTTTTTTTACACTTTTTTACACTTTCATAAAGACATAGTAGATTTCACTACTTAATTGCATTAAAGTTCATCTAACTGACCACTGTGTAAGCTCCAGTGGTAACAGAAAGAGTAAATACAGTTCATGACAAAAGGTTCATCATACCCCTCTTTCTGTTAGATGTCTTCAGTGGCATCTTCTAAAAGGTAAGTCTGAAATGTGCAGCTTCTCTTTCTCTTCTATTCCCGCATTTCTTGAAATAAAATGTTATTGCATCAAGAAACAGATGTGAAGGGTTACAAAAGGAAAACATTTTTCAAATATTTGGCAGTAGATAAAGAAGTTAATAAAATGTAGTACTGATTTGAGGCACGTAAGAGGAGCTCAAATATCTAGATATTTACAGAGAAGCAAAGTGATACTTGAACCTACCAGGCAGCTGAGAAATTAAGAGAAGAGTTGAGGTGAATGATTTAAATCCATCTGTATCAATCCTGAGCAGGAGTTACTGAAGCTCCCTGACATCTGTGAAATGAGTAATGTTTTTTTTTTTTCTTTTACCAGAACACCAGAATAATAGTTTTCAGCCAATTAAAAAAAAAAAAAATCTGCATGCAGAACCATTGCAAACCTCACAGCAGCTAGTTTGGGTTTTCTTTTGTGTAGTTTAAGCATGCAGTGCAATGTCAAATTTAAGCCACCGTTGCTCTGAAGCAAAATGAAACCAAAGAGAAAGTTATCACTCAGTATGCATGAAGGCTACTCATGAGATTAATTAATAAAGGTCTTGTGGCTCTTGCCTGGGATCTCAGTATCCTTTAATTATCTTTAAATTAAGATTAATGATTACAATATATAATCTTTTCTGATCAATTAAATTTATTTTAGATGCATGTAAATATCAGCATTTATTCTCATTACAATTGTCAGTGCTTTCATTCATCCATGGAAGCACTGCTCATAAACATATTTGACAACATTCCATTCTATTTTGAGTGAGCATTCAGAGTAACACTGTACCAAACAATGCTGGAGGAAATTCGGCTTTCTGCTTGCATCTGTTGCTGAACCAAAAAAGCTTCTGAGCTCTTCATTCACTAAATAATAGTGACTGGGAACTCCAGGTGAAAATAAAGGCTGTTTCTGACTATAGACTGTGAATGGGAAGTTCAATAAGTAACTGGAAATAATAATAAGAGTGCACCATGTATGTAGATGTTGATAGAATCCTGCTGTAATATTTGGATTTTTTTTAGCTGTGCATTCAAGTTCAGAATTGGTGTAGAGGAGAGTACCTCAGTAAAAAGTGTATCAATGGTTCTGAATAACCTTTTCGCAAAAGAAAACCCCAGTGTATTTCTCAGAAAAATGTGATTTTGCATGTCTTTAGTGAAGTAAGGCATCAGAGGGTAGTTTAGTCATGGCATTCCTCAAGTCTCAGTCCCGAAAAAAAGTCTGGTTTAATATTTTCTTCAAAGAGAGATGTAAAAAAAAGATAAATATATTGATGACATTTTTAATACTGATTTGAGAAGCATCAACCATAGCATGAAAAATCAGGACATTTATACAGATTAACCAGGTAACTTAAATGGTTTTAATAGCAGAAGGAGGAAAACTTTGTCAGGTCAAAGTTCAATGACATGAGGTTGAAGGCTAATAAAAGTAATTTCTCATGCATTTTGGGGATATGTAGTAAGAGGAGCAGCAAAGAAGATTTTGTATGCACTAGCTGATCAGAAGATGAAAACAATTCCCATATAATCCACCAACAGGAAGATAAATTAGAGAAAAATTAAGACATTGTACTTGTTACTTTTTATATGTTAAATATTCCATACAATTCTCATAATTCCTATAGAAAGAATTCAAAACCAAATAAAGTCATGATTGCTTCCTGTCAGTGGAAAAGACTGTTAGCAGGTTATGTCTGTACTCTGCTTACTGGATTTAGTCACACTAGTAAAAAAAAAAAACAAAAAAAGCCTAACTTTTCTTATTTAACAGTTTAACAGGATTAAAGAGTCAAAATGGAAAGATGTGTTTCATTTGGAAAGAAGATAATGGAAAGAACATATCCTCTAAATCTTGTGCACACACTGGGTAGTGTCTGTTGAAGCATATAAATCTGCTTATGTGATAGTGAAGGCCAGAGTTAGGATTTTGTTAAAAAATTCTGCTAACAATATCAAGTATTACCCTCTTAACAATCTTTTTTTTGGAGGTGTAACCCTCTTCTGAAGGATATATATACCTTCATCTATTATATTCACCTGCTCATTTTCTTTCTGCGGATAAGAACTGTGAGTGAGGTTACAAAATGTTTTAAGCTTCTTGAACTCGTAATTGTCTGCATCCCTTTGGGAATCTTGCCTAAAACTCTGGCCTTGACAGTCTGAAAGATGCACAGTGTACTGTGATTTGATAAGCATTTCAAAAGTGAACATTGATCCAGTATTTTAAGCAGTTTTCCCATTTATTTAGAATGACCTGCATTTACCTATGGGTGCAATGGCTTGACTGTAAATTGATTAAGGGAAGAAAAATGACTCCTTAAAGGAAACTAAAAATAGATAACAAGAGTAGTGATTAGGCACTACATGGATTCCCAGTCTACTGCTAATTGAAAAAGAAAAAATCCAAGTGAAAGACTTTTCTTTGGTATTTTATTGAATTTTGATTTCTTACAGTGCTCAATACATGGAATAATTAACAGCATCTCTTAGTTGATGAGAGAAGGAGAAAACACTTCTTAGTTCAATCCCAGGACGCAATTCACAAGCAGGATTCCCTAGTTGTCCCCTCACATATAATTCTGTTTTGTAATTAACCTACTGCTTAATTAACAGAGTTTAGAAAATAGCTGTTGAATAATTTATTTGATGAATTTAGCCTTTTTTTTTTTCATAAACTGAATCAGAAGAGAATGGAAATTTTCCAAGATTTATTTTATTAGTTAATGTTTACAGACAACCTTGTTAAATAATTCTTGGATTGTGGTTAATATTACTTAAGTAAATGCTAGTATTTCTAATAACTTAGGTACCTGCTTTAACAAGTTTATTTTTTAATATGTAAATGACCACGGTGTATATAGCTAAAACCAGCAGACTGATAGTTTGAGGTTTTTTTCTAAGTTGTAATATTCATAGTTCATATTACAAATTGTCTTGTAATTAGTTCACCAATTAAGTGAGAAGCAGCAAAATAATAAATAACAATCATAGTAACGAGGCAAAAATTCTGAGTAATTAACAGTCAAATAATTTGAAATATATGATGTAACATATCTATATGTAACACAGTATCTATACATGCACTTTTTTACTCTTTGAAAGCATAGGTGGCACCATCAACATGATAGGAAAGAAACATTTAAAACTCTTTTAATTGGTCCATAATCTGAAGTGTGTTTTACCCTTGAGCTCAGTAATGCATATTATCACTGCATCCAAAGCCTGCTGAAGTGTTTGGAGAAACCTCCACTGCCTTCAGTCTTGTTTGGCTTACGCTATTATACTGGAAGTACCATCTTCCTGGTTTAGAGGCAGTGGAAAGACACATTCTCATAATATGGAACTCAATAATAGTGAATAGATGCGTGACTTCAACAGGACTGCACTTTGATCCTGTATTAATGATTCACTGCCTACTTCCTCTCTAAACTGTAGATGAAAACTCACTCTGTCTCCAAGTGGTGAGTCAGAACTACATGGGAGACTGTTCATGCCTGAAGATGTCATGGAGGTGTGCCCAAACCACACGTTCAGCAGAAGTGAGGACTGTCAAGCCTCTGAACAATGGAAGGAAGGAAGGAAGGAAGGAAGGAAGGAAGGAAAGAAGGAAAGAANTGTCTCCAAGTGGTGAGTCAGAACTACATGGGAGACTGTTCATGCCTGAAGATGTCATGGAGGTGTGCCCAAACCACACGTTCAGCAGAAGTGAGGACTGTCAAGCCTCTGAACAATGGAAGGAAGGAAGGAAGGAAGGAAGGAAGGAAGGAAGGAACTCCTTGGGGTTCTCATACGTAACAAGAATGAGAAAAAAGTACAAACTTTGGGGTACTGGAGAAGTCATCAGATAGGTACTTCAATCGCCATGGGGAGCAGATAGGCTAAGTTAGAAATATGTCTGTGGTCTGATTTTTAAGAAACAATCATGCTTTAATCTGACTTTTTGAATCATAATTAATTTTTCCTGAGTTATCTTATGACTCACCCATCTTGGTTGGAGATGGATATTATGTGAAGTATGAGTCACAGAAGTTTCTATTCTACAGTTTCTGTCAGATCATTCAGCTGCAATGAGTTTGCTCTGGAAAAACAATTAAATATTTTAAATCCATAACTGATGTGATTATTAATTATACAGCTCTGTGATAGAGCTGTATCTATTTGGGTTTGCTTGTCAGATTTATTTTCCTTATAGAAGAAGATGTACTTGATATTTTGTCTGCTCTAGGTACCTACCAAATGTCCTGTATTCCAGGAGAAAGACCATCCCGTACATGCAGAACAACTTAAAAGCCAGTGTTGTGGAGGCCTGACTCTTCCATACACATTACATTATAAATCAAATGTATCAGAATCCATGATCAATGACACAAGACCTTTTTCTCATATCTATAGCTCTGATTTCAGCAATGCTTTATGTACAAGTTCCCCAGAAATATTTTATTTGTCAATTGTTTATTCATTGATATATCTAAAATCTAGAGGCACCAAAGCTTTTGCTCATAGCTTTCCCTGGGCAACCTGTCATGCACGGGTCATGTCCTGGTGAGAAAATCCTCTTTTCAATTGTATTCATTTGTATCTGATCTAGGTGCTACAAACAAAGCCTGGTTTTATGACGGATCTAGTTTCTAGCAAAGAGATGAGGATAACTGCAAGTTTCTTGTGCAATCCCTTAAGCACAGCTGCATTTCCCTGCTACTCTCAAAGCAGAGATCTGATGGATGCATTTATTCCCTATTGCTCTGAGCAGATAGATATCCTCTTTCTTTAAGTTAAATGCTGGGAATCTTTTCAACTTACCTAAAGCTATGCTCTCCTTCATGCCCAGAAACAGTGTTTTTTTCACCTAAATGATTAATTCTTGCTCAAATATGACTGAGATTCACACCATAAGATTACCTGCAGGCTCCAAACCTGTGTACCTTCTCGCTGCTGACTCTCTTGAGTTTGGCTCTGTCTGTGATAAATGATAGTGCTGTTTCATCCAACACTGTGGTTTGAGAACTCATTAGTAGGAGGGAATCCAATTCACTTCTTTCTACTTTAGTTATTTTTCTATCTTCCTGAGAAATATTCTCCCTGCCTGTCTATAAACAACCCTAGGGAGGTCCCTTAGTCCTGTCTCATATTCCTGGACTAAGATGTTATCACATAAATTGAAAATCAATATTAAAATGTAATAGGTACAAATACCCTAAAGAAGAAGAAGACTAGACCTCAGGTCTGTCACTGACAGATGTTTACTTTGTGTTATTATGCAACTTTGTGTTAACTATGAAGCTGCTTAGGAAATTGTCTAATTTCTCTGCTGTGTCTAGAGTGTACAGAGGGGGCATACATTGAGACCTAAGAGCTCAGAATCATGAAATCTCATCTGAGGTAAGTGCCTTTTTGCAACCTAAGGTAATGTTCCTATGCTTTTGAACACATTTTGCATATTTTTCAAGCCAGTTTTTCCTCTAGGCCTTTAACTGTCTTCCCGTTTAGCTCCTTGATCCTGTTTGACACCTGGAAATATTCCTCTCTGTTATGCAGAGAATCACATCGCAGACCCAGAGGCTGGACTCACAGCTTGATGTTTTAAAGATGCAATATTCTATATTGAACCCCTCAGCTTTTGACAGAACTAGCCCAGCGGCTCTGTTTTGTGTCTGTATCATTACTCCACAGCAGTTGTTCAGAACAGTATTTTCCCAGTGCTGGGATTTCATACTACATTAGAAATGCACTTTGCAGTAGGTGCCAAGTAGCAGGGAGTCCTAAATGCATATCCCCAGCCCAAACTCTCATACTAAATTGTCCAAAATCTCTCCCAGGACACTTAGATGCCCCCAGGGGAATGCTCTCAGAACCCTAATGTGTAATATTCTGAAATTTGCCATGCATGGTGTCTGTCACAGTTAAAAAGAGAAAGGGGTGGACTTTTTTGGTGCTGGCTATTCAATATCACCTATATCACAGCTAGGGGCATGATTTTTCATCAGGAAAGGCTGGGGTGCCCAAACCAAAGTGCACTATTTCTTTTTGTCTCACTTGCTCCAGGAGAGGGACCTGCAGATCCTGTCCCCTCATCCCCACTCCCCACCAACCCCTGCTCTTCCACAGCACAGTGGACTGGTAGTAACTGAGAGCAAGCCATTCTCTATCTTGTTCCACCTTTTTTTTTTTTTT
>VXBI01012067.1:86170-161693 GCA_013397375.1 Toxostoma redivivum
TTCTATTTTTTTTCCCCTTTTTTTTTTTTTTTTTTTTGTGTGTGTGTGTGTTTACTGCAATTTCTTCAATAAACTGTGATTTAAATCCATAATCTCTCTCAGTATTTTTTCCCTTGGGGGATGCTTGAGTCCTAATTTCCCTGCTGATTTTTAAAACCAGCATAGTGTCTTAAAAGACTTGCAGTCATTTCCTATATCTGACATGTAGCCACAAGCCACAGGAGCAACTAAAATAAGAAACAGACAGATATTAAGGAAAAGGGGACAAAAAGGGAGAGAATTTGAAACCTGAAGTAAAGAAATCAGATGCATTTTTGCCAAAAAAGAGTCGTCTGAATTTAACTACAAAATCTTACCAGACTTTTGAATTGCTGAAATCCTTTGGAAACTGCATGTAAAGTCGAGTGTATTGAAATTAATTTAAAATGTGGATGCAAATGTAGGAGAAATTAATGTCACATTAATTAGTACCATTGACACTAATGTACTTGTAGGCATCTCTATCTGCAAGAGAAATAAATATATATAAATAAGTCCTTCCTTTCAATAACGTTTTAAAAAAAAAGATACAGGGACTCAGTGAATCATAACAATAGTGGTGGAACATTCCTAGTAGGGGTTTTATATTCAAAAGCATTTCAAAGGTAAATTCTCTAAAGCAGGCAGTAGCCCTGAGACATGAAGAACTAGATTTTTTGAAATCTGCACATAGTGTAAAGATTATCAGACAATAAACATGAGGTGGAATTTTTCTTCACAGCTGCAGTTAAAGAATAGACCTTTCTATAAACCTTCAATGAAAGAAGAAAATTATAACTTTGTCACAAGCACTTGTTAAAAACATCCATATTTATGTTTTGGTCTGGAAATCAATATTATCTTGCTGCAGAGATATCACTAAGAAAAAGAGCATGCATACCCAATGACATTGTTTTGTGTATCATTTATGTAAAATGGGGCTGACCACAGCAGCACATTTTATAATAATTAATAATTAATATAATTAATATTTGCAGCTAGATCTCATTACAAAATACGTCTATAAATTGCAAATGTTTTATTTTCTGAGCATTTTTATTGTCCTCTACTCTTGTTTCCCTGTGTACTTTGGAAGAAACATGGAGTTCTATCCAATGCATGTACCATATTTTACCTGCATTCCTCTTATGGTTCAAGATGCACATATCCTCTCTGAAATATTTATCTCTGTAAGGAGAGATAAGAGGGATGGATGGGGCTGTAATTATCCTTGCACTACTTGGAAATTCCAGTGTTTCAGCCATTGTCATCTGAATCTTCATCTGTCATTGATGGTTATATCTGTTGTTCTGCTCTAAAGAACCACTGGCCAGTGGTGATGATGCTAAGATTGGGGAACGCTAGGGTAGCCAATAAAAATCAGTGTAATTCAGGATGTAGTGGAGAATACTGAAGTTAGGTGTCACATTGGTGGTTTTAGTGGCAAGTATGGGTAACAGGGTAGGATGTGTTCCCAAGGGAATCTGGAAAGATGATCCTCATGGTGGGCTTAACTCTGTAGGCTATGGTTAGTGGTAGGGACAAGGAATTAAGGGAAGCTGGAGATAACACTAGTTAGGTCTACTCTTTGTATTATCTTCTGTTGTAAACATGGGTGAGTCTTCACACCCTGCTTGGGTACTGGTGTAGAGAAAGTCCTAAAAACCAGCAACCTTGACCCAGAAAATCTCTTAGCTATAGCCCTGGCCTTGGAGAGCATGGTGTGTAGAAAAGAAAATGGATTTTCATGCATCTTCCCTGATTTCATTAATAACTATTTTACTTCCTTTGGAAAGGTAAGTTGGTTTTATCTTGCTGTTATGAAGTTCTTAAGTTATAAGCAACTACATTTAATTACCAGCCCACAAAATTTGATTAATCATTTAATGTCAGTATTTGACCCTAAACTAGGACATATAACAGGGAAAGTTGATTTTGCTTTGATTTTCTAAATCAAGAACAGTTTGCTTTAAAAGCTTCCAAAAAAGAGTGACTGAGTAATCTTGGCCTATTATACAATTTCTATCTATAATACATTTTATTTGCTATGAAGTTCAAGGTTAACTGTTTAATGTAGAATCAACTAGACCACAGGTTAGATCTTACTGATGGCAATGTAATTTTTTCAGAGATATTTTCTTACAGGTGTGATAAGCTCTCTGAAACAAAACAATGTTATAATATAGCTAAAAAAATAAAATTTAAAAATTGGTGATGCACTCTGATGCCTAAATACTATCATTGGAATCACCTGCATCTCAGTTTACATTCATCAGAAAAACTCACAAAATGTGTTGACTAATTAACAGAAAAAATAGCATTAGAAAATTTTATGACTGCATTCAAAAACCAGATCTGACAAAAGAAAAAAGAAGTTTGAAAACGTGGAATTTATACCTCTAATATAGAAATTTCCAATCCATGAAATTTAGTAGATACCATCTGGAGGATTAATTGTCTTTGGATTTAAAGAAGTGACAGCTATTGACAGCTTGTAAAAGTGCTGAAAATTCAGCTTGGAGAGGTACACTGGGATCATGTACATAGTTGTTTATGGCTTTTTCCTTCAGCAATTTCATCCATAAACTTTACCTGCTATTCAGTTATATAGGCACCAGGGATTTTGAAGGACTATCTATATATAAATATTGGTGGGAGAATTGGACATATATCTTAAAAGTAAATTCTTGTTCTGAAAATGGGTAAAAGTTTAAGCAAAGTGTTACATGAAATCCAGTGGAAAATTGGTGATGAAAATTAATAGTTCTTTTGTTGCTTTTTAAAAGGAAAATAAATAGTTATCTTAAATATCATGGAAAAGACCGAAAGAACTGGACAAGACTTAGTAGAAACCTCCTATTCACTAGAAATATATTTCATATTTTATTAGTTGGATTATGTCTATTTTGACTATTAAAAAGGTCACAAAATATGGAAAAGATATTTCATTATATATGAAAAAGATCTTTTAGATCTTTTAGATATTTTTTATATTATAGGGATTTAATATTGAAAATCTGATAACCTTTCTTGGTTATTTATGCAACATAAAAACATAAAATACAAATGCCTCCTATTCTTGCCAAGTTTCTCAAAACCATTTCTGATTGAGTAAACCATATGGTATATCAGAAAACAAAGTTTTTTAATGTAGATTTTACTTGGCTTGTAGAATAAGGTTTTTAACTAAAAAAGTTATAATGACACCATGTTCTGGTGATAATCATGAAGATGGAGAATGGGATAGATGATAATTTCACTGTAGCTGTTGCTGACAACTGTAAATTTCCTTAGTTTCAGGTAGGCTGCCAAATCTCACTTATAGAGTCTCAAAATAACACGCTGAATGGGTGCATTTAAAAGGAACTCAAAGCATTTCAAGGTCCTAGGTCCAAAGTAAGTGGTCTGGATGTAATGAATAGAACTGAATTCCTCTGCTTAAGGAGTAACTTTTAGATACTGTCCCCACAACCCTTCTGAGTTGTGCATTTGGATTTTGCTGTATGGTTCACATTGATATATAGAGGATATTTGATGGACCCAGGTGCTTGCTGTCCCTACAAAGTCACACTCAGCATTTCACCTGCCTCTGCTACTCACCAACTCATTCTTTATGCTAAGAAAGCTGATATAAGACTCCATGAGCTTCATCTTCAGTACTCTGCCCTGTCTCTCTTCCCTAGGCTACCTCCAGGACTGGGTGGCCTGGGATATTGATGGTGTTGAGCCTTCCTAGATTTAAAGCAATTCATGCAGACAAAACTGTCCCTTATGGCCTGTTTTCTGGCCATTGCTGATCTTGTTCTAGCTTTTAAAAGTGCGGGCAGGTAAATAAGAGCAAAGGCCTCTCTGTCGCTGCATGCAATACCTAGGAAAGTGATAGGAACACCGACAGGAATTTTCTGTCCATAGATAGCAACCTAAATTCCATCTTTTCCTGAAAATAGCTAGCAAAAACATTCCTTCTGAGACCCATTTCAGTTTAAACAGTTCCTGCCACAAAAGTAAATCAAGGGCTATTCTGCTTCTATCATTCTGTCCAAACACTGCCCCCAATTCACTGTGACTTGATGCTGCTACACTCCATATACCCTGAAAATGGGTAGAATACAGCAATCCTTTTTCTGCTTATGCTAACTTGCAACAGCATGACTTTCTGGGATGTTAACCATCCAATTTACATTTTGTTTCTCAGCCTATTAATAACAGCTGTTTTCTGGGTCTCAGAAAAAGTATATTTTTTTTCTAAGAACAGCAATGAGAACAGCAGTGCGAATGTCAAACAGATGTAATAGATTTTTGCTTAAAACTCCCACCAGAAATCTTAGAGATCTTAAATTATTTGGGTTATTAATTTACTTAATGGGTTTGCTGTTCTAATCATCAGTCAACAAATATTTCTGTCTTGCAGGAAATCTCAGAGAAGGGTAATTGTTTTCAACCCCTGAATTTTAAGTAATCTTAGCTTACATGCTAAACAAATCTCTATTTTATAGCATAAAAACATGTATTTTGAAAGTGTTGTTGTTCCAATTCAGTCTATTGATGACTGAGAGTTTTTTTCAAGGAATTATTCAATGCACCTATTTGCGTATTCACGGCATTTTTAAAAATCTCTTTCACTGATACATGAACAATGATTTATGCACTGTGTTACAGAGTATTTATAAATAATGGCATGAGATGGGAGAGTTAAAAGGAGCAGGTGTTCAAGTTCTTAAAGCTGTTAGAATGGATATGAACATAGATCTTTCTTGGAAAAAGGGACTCTGAGAGTTATAAAACTAGAGCTGTGTGAGCTTGGGACTACCTGCTCTTCTATTAGGTTCAGCAAACTAACAAGGAATCTGCCAGACTTGTCAAGTGTGCTGTGACTCAAAGGCAGTTAGATAGGATTTTTTAATTGCCCACAAGGGTATTTAGGGGGTTGAATACATTAGGAAAGTGAGTTGTCTTTTTATGCCGCAAGATGACACAAAAATACAAAAATTCTTTCTTAGTGTTTCTTGTTTGCTTGCTCATTCTCCTGGATACATACACACACATGAGAGTATAAATACCATGTTCAAACCATAGGAAAAGGTGATATGGAAGGGAATATGCCTGAAAAGTATAAAACAAACTTAGAAAATTACAAAATTTAATTTTCTTTAGTACAAATTATTTTGTGCTGGCCATGCATGTTTAGTTAGATATTTGAGTCAAAGATTCAAATGGTTGCTATTCCTTGGCTTACACAGTAGGAGATGTGGCTGAAAGCTCTGTTTTAGAAACCACCCCCCTAGTGACAGAGCCTCAGGCCATCCCTGCACAAATGATGCTACAATGGCAAACTCTTGAGTTCCTGTAGGTGGGTAAAATAGATGGTTGACATTGGGTATTACAGTACCCAATGCTTCAACTCTGTAAATTTCACCTACTGGCAGACAATGAATATTATTCTCTCTTAATCAAAATAATATTTTTTTAATAAATTTGATGAATTAATAATAAACCTTATTAATCCAGTGCTAGATGGTTTTGAATACTTATAGTAGTTAGGAATTCATGCATCTACCTGATGCTGTAGGTATTTTATTGTATGGAGATACAGAAGGTTAATTTAGTAATTTAAATAAACAAGTAAACTTGCTTGAACATAGTATTAGCATAGACAAAAAATTATTTCCTAGAACTTCCCAGATTCAGCAGTTGTTAACAAAAGTCAGCTACCTTAGACATGGGTTTCTAAGCACTTTCATGCAAACTTGAACTTGAGAATCTAAATTAACCCTCCAATGTATGACTTCATTTAGAATTAAAGTTCCAAAGGTTGGTTGTTGCTATATTCCTAGTTTGTTCAAAAATTACATCAGAGTAAAAAAAAGAAAACATTAAAGTCTTTTTTTAGACATACCTCAACAACAGCTTTACACCACTTCAGTAGTAACACATAAGGAAGGTGGTAGAGCATTAGGATTTCTACATGGATTACAAAAAATGCTTCTCAAAGAGTGATTGAATCTACTCTGGAAGGGTCCTTTCACAGTTAGCAAGAGGTTATTGAAAATTGTTTCTATAAAAAAGCTGCATGAAGTCGTAAGTCCTTTTTTAAGTCCTTTGAGGCCTGGAGCTATCATGAGCAAATAATGTAACTTTCAGGAAGTACAGCGTGAAAAGAAAGTGAATTAGAGACTAAGAGCTTGGGGACTCTGAAAGGCAACTGTAATTTGTGTCTGGACGCATTGAGTTGATAAAAAGAATTGACTTGGCATTGGGTATACCTTTGCTCTGCATTGAGTTTGGAAAAAAATCCAGGAAAAAAAAAAAAGCCAATGGAAAAAAAAAATTAAAAAGCCAGGGTACTCTATGAAAATCAATGGCAGTTTTGTCTCTTGTTTCATTGTACCATCTTTAACCACAGATGATTTTGTCAGGTATAGGTGGAAAAATCACTACAAATTTTTGTTGTGGATCTATAGGCAATAAAATGAAACACAGTTGTCTACTACAGATGCATATTTTTGATGTAATATGCCACCTGAAAAGCCAACTCTTGACAAACATACCTTGAATAAAATTTTTTCCAGGTGCCCTGCCAATGATTTCTCTGATAATATTTCACTGTGTAACAAATAGAAATATTGATTAAAATAGTGGCATACAGAACTAACATATAAATAACTGTAAACTTGCCCTTTCCCTAATTTCCCTTCCTCATTAGTGCAGAAATATTTTTCATGTTGCTGTCATTGCCAGAAGCTATTTCTTATAATACACCATCTCTCACCAGAAACTACAGCTGAAGAAAGCTTGCATGTTGCTCCATTGCTTTGAAATTTGTATACTTTTCTCTAGAGAAAAGGACTTTGTAAGTTTGTAAGAAAACAATCAATGATTCAACAATATAAGAGGAGAATTACATGAATGTTCCATGAAACTTGAAATCTCTCCTTTTATTTCATATGATTGGAAAAGGATCAGAAGCTGAGTTTCATGTAATGGTATACTGGGATAAAACTGTTAAAGGTCATTGGAATTTTAAAAACAGAAATTATTTATGACAGGATCACACTTAAAGGGCTTGTCTGTTTCTATCTGCATGTAAAAATATGTGGTTGTAAGTGTGGTTGTAAGAAATTTAATTGATATTTTTCCTAAAACAACTTTATCTATTTATCTATATGTGATATATTTTCATTAGGTTTTAAAATTTCATGCCTTATGAATGATTTTCTAATACATTATTCTGTAATATATGAAAGTGTAAAAACAACTTTGTGATACCGGGACTTCATGCAAATATCACACCACAGATTTAATTAAACATTATACTTTCAAATAAGTCACCAAAAAGTCAAAATTGGAGTATAGATTGAGCTGCAAGATCAGGATGATTAAGAAAATTAACTGGGGTCCTTGGTATACTTTTCAAAAAGACCTGCTTTTGAAGAAAAAGGAACAACATTCTTTCTGCTTAAAACAAATTATAGAAATATGGAAAACTTTCCTGACCAAAGCAAATTATCGTAGAGGCATCAGAGTCTTTGAATTCCTTGTACACCTGTGAAAGCAACTCATTCTTAACCCCAGTGAAAATAACAAGGGATTTTTTCTGAGCTGGTGTGATCTTAGAAAGCCAGGATTTATTTTACTTAATATGCAGTATTTTTTGAAGCAGCGAAGCTATAACCTCAGAGGTTTTTACTCTTACACAAAAAGAGAAAGTGTGACAGTAAAAACAAAGTAACAATGAAACATTAAGAACCAAGAAAACCATTTAACTTCACGCATTTTGTAAAAACTGACATTACAATCTATCAACGATGTTACATGTTAAATTTAGTTATAATTTCACTACTCTGATTTTCATTGTACAACCCTTCATAATTTTTAAGGGGGAAAATGCATGTTCTTTTCTTGATATGGAAGGATACAGAAACAAATTTTCATGATCAGCTGCTCTTTTGAAATGGATCCAATGGAAATAATTTTGCTATATGTCATAGGTACATTTCTAAGGACTTTTTCCCTTTCTTTTAATCTAGTAAAACTTTGAACCAATGAAGTCTTATACCATATTGAGTGATGCTTTTTCTACTAATTGAAGTACAAAATGCCTCAGTATAAAACATCTGATATATCATAGCTTGAGCAAAAAGTTATTAATCCTGTATTACTTTTTCCTAAGCAAATTATTTGCCTTTCTAAGGATGGGCCAGACAAGCAAGAATTAAGGGTAAAAATGCAGCAGAAAGCAGGAGGAAATAAATGCATACATCAATGTATTATGAGAGAAAAAAGTGTTCTGCTGCAAAATATTCCTTTTACACTGTGGGGTCTTCTACCTTCCTTGATCCCAGACAAAGAATAGCTAACATTTGTTTAACTACTTCCATATCAGTTATTGAAACTTCTGTGTGTTGCTATAGAATATTGCGGCATGCATGTTTGTTGGTCTGCAGAGTAGTTTGGCCAGCAGTAATTTTCATTCCAAAAATTCTGTATCTGCTGTTTCTTCAGTTGAATAGTATGTGGTTACACTGAATTTTTCAGGTACCAGTTTAGTCTCACAAGAACAATAAGTACCTAAGCCTTAGGCATTTTGAAAATATCCTCTCTGGATCCTACAGAGATTTCAAGGGAAAAAAAGTCTTAGGATCATAGACTCCACTCATATTCTGTAGGTCTATGTTTCTAGTTGCTTCTGAATTTTCAAAAATCAATTCTTCAGCACAAAATATCACAGCTATCTGACATGTTAAAATAATTTAATGAAAATAAGTATAAGCTTCAGGAAAAAGAATTGTGAATAAGCAATGTGTTTTCTTGAACTTATTTTGTTTATATTTTATCATGTTAGAAACACACTCATTTTTCTGTATCTCTAACACATCTTATTACAACACAATATGTCTTTAAAAAGAAAGGACTAGTCAGAAAAAAGTGTATTCATTGACATCACATTTCAGGTTTTTTGCTACAAATCAAGTACCAAAGCTATACCAAGTAACTTTCATCAACATTTGAGTTTTCTATAGAAAATGCTGAAAGAATTGAGTAAAACTAATATTAAACACAATTTCTTCAAAGGATAAATGGGGGAAAAGCTTTTTTCTGAAGTTTCAGAGTAGTTATGTAAAACTCTTATACTTATTACACTATTTACAACATTTTGAAAGTGAGTTTAAAAAAACTTCAGTTCTTAGAGGGGTACTTACCTGGAGTGAAATTTAATTGGCTGTTGTGTTGTTTTCACAACACAATTTGGCAGGATAACTTTGATATGCCAAATGCCTTTTTGCATTTATTGCTTGTTATACACTTTTCAAACCACAGGCACATTCATACAAAAAAGCCCATGTGCTCATGTTTGTGATGCTGAAATAAAGCTCCTTTTCTCATCCTGGGAAATTGTAATCTAGTTTTATTTTCTACAATAACACCAAATCTCTTTCATTTGTCCTTCTTAGCCTAGAACAAGGCCGGGAAGCTTTCATGAAATCAGCCCACTTAACCCTGTTGTTCATTCTGCACTAATATGACCACAACCATTAGCTCAAACTTTATGTTATATGTTCAAAATATACTGTATGACAAAGTGCTTTTGGGGAACCTTACTGGTTTTGAAGCTTATGTAAATCATGTGGGCTAACAGAGCTTTAAAAATTTTCTATGTGTATATGCCTAAGTGTGAGTATGTAAAAAATTACATTGAAAGTCACATATATTATTCAAGAAGTATTTAAGCTTTGTCTTCAGAAGGCAGTAATAAGACTCTTACCTTTCTTAGTTATACAAGTTTCTCATGTTCTGGGACTTTCAAGTTCTGGCATACAAGTGAGATTCAGCCAGTCAAGTATTTTGACAGAACTCACAGGTTTAACTGTTTTTTTTTTCTTTTCTTTTTTTCCTTGTTTTTGTTTTTGTTTTTGTTGTTTGTTTGGGTTTTTTGTTGTTTTTTTTTAATTACAAACCAATAGTGAACAATTAAATCTAATGTCTTCTGCTATCTTCTGTGTGATATGATACGATCTGATAACTTTTATACATCCAAGGTGATACACCTTTCATGTTGCTGGATATCCATTTCCTTGGCCTTGTGAACACCTCTATTTATAATGCTTAGTTGTGTACCCTTGTAGGGTTTGCTTGAAGAAAAAATACCTGTCTGGTTTCCATTTTGGCCCTGACACTACTCTAGTTTGCCTCAATTTCTGAAGTGAGAGCAGCTTTCTGGATGAAGTCTCTTTCTTCCTCATTTCATTACCTTGTTTCTAAATTACATAAATTAAAACTTGTTTAGGTAATGTGCTCTTACATCTTGGGGCTTATCCATAGAAATAAATACTTTTATTACACTAAAGGAGCTCTTTGTACTTGTCAAGACTCATTAGTCAAGAACTTTTAAGAGAGGACCAGAAAGCAATTTTTTAATATTGATGTCTTCTTTTCATTTTCTAATGTCCACAGAATTTCTATTTTTGAACACATTTGCAGTTCTCCAAGTTGTTTTTTTTCCTGTGGAAGCTCAGGTAGAAATGAAATTAGCTATAAGATAGGCTCCAATAAAGTTTTGTCTATCCAGTACTAGATCTCCCCCATTTGTGATGCTGCATAAGGCTGGTTTTGCACATTCCCTGATTTTCTACTGTATATCTCATTGGATTTCCAGCCTCTTTAGTTTTATATACTGCACCTATATAACATCATTAACCCTCATGGCCTGTTGGGCAGTAAGTTGTGAAAGATATATATATAACAATATAAATGAGAAAGTAGAGTTCAATATTTCAGAATTTTATTTGAATATATTAAAACATCATTTTTTGTACTGTATAAAAAGCCTGTTTAAATTAATACTTAGTACATTGCATCTAATTTTTAAAAATTTAATTTCCCTTTGTCAGTAATCTTGCTATTTATTATCTTAAAGTTTGAAGTAAAGAGGCGTTGATCTAAAAAATTTAGGTTAAATATCATCATTAAACAGGAACAAAAAGGATACAAATGTTATTAAATAAGATCACTGATTCAGCATGCATTTGTTACAAGGCTTAAATATAATATGTGTTTAAATGTCATCCCTCCACCTCTTCATCAGCTTTTACGTGGATTTTTCATAATGGGTGCTAAGATTCAGGAGGAAATATTGTACCTCAGCATTCAATGATTCATTTATAAATGTTAGTTCAAATACATTATGGCATAATATCTGATGCTATACCAAACATCTAACATCAGAGTAACCTAATAATCAGAAAGGGGCCAAGAGTATGTTTTGATCTGCCCCTGAGGGTGAGGGTAACTCAGGTTCTTGTTTATAGATCCATTGGGACAAGTTAGAGTGAAACAAACCTGAATGATTGATGTTTTAGTTATTATTATATTTAGTAATATAGCAATTCAAAGACATAAAGAATAACACTGAAGAAAATGTATAAGGAGAAGAAAGAAAAACAAAAGATAAGAGTAGAAAGGTATCACCATCTGTAGATCTTGTAACAAGACTTGCTTGTTGCAGTTCAGATGTCCTTTGGTCAAAATGGTGCAGTCTTGATCTCTTGGGAGTGGGGAAAAGCCTGGAAAACACAAAGTTCAATGGGTTAATATACGCTTAGGTTTACATGGGAACACCCAAGTAACTCCCCTGGGGTGTAGTTTTACACTGTCTGTGGAAACACTGTGGATCATGCACAGTCCTCCCGTGGAAGGCCCCAAAAATCAGTGTGGGGACCCATCAGGGGTCTGTGCTTTGACCCCTGACATGTTATGACACATTTTGGTGACATGACAGCTGCCGCTCGCATCAATAGTTGAACCAGTTTTGCCCTCTCAGAAAGGAATAATACCTCAGGACTGTGTGTGGATGTCTCAGTACCTGCCCAGGTGGGAGTTTTACAGCTGAGCCAACTGTGTAAGGGAGTATTGTCATGATAAAAATCACTGTCTTTTCAAGACCCTCCTGTCTGGTTCAAAACCCAGCTTCTAGCCTCTGGTGGTGGGCATTCACTCTCTCTGCATTATGCAGATCAGAGATTTTGCCATCACGTACACAAAGCATCTTTTCCTCCCCATTGGCCTGGAAGTTTAATCCTGCCCCCACCAAGGTTGCCACTGTGTCCGCAAATGGCCAATTGCTCTGTGTCATTTACTGTCTACATGTCTGTCCCCCACAGAGCGCTAAAGAAACTTCCTCCTCATCCAGGAGCCACTCTGGCAGTCACACCCACACCACCTGAGCTGGGAAATTGTGTAAATTATATCAATCAGAGTCGAGGAATGTCAGTTTTTTTCAAGAATTGCAAAATAGATAAAGGTTTGGCTGTAGGTGATCAGTATTGATATTACTCATGATGCAGTACATTTTAGTTAAAGTTTTCATTTATGGTCTTGTAAAAAAATAGGAGGATTTCTTTCTCTGATGTTTTAAGGTACCACTCTTATAGAGAAGGAGAGGTGTGTACAGCAAGAATAGGATGCTTTGAAAGATGTAAAGTTGTCTCATATAATTTGAATTTTTGTGGAAAGACGTATTTGCTGACTAATAGCAATATTATTCGGCTACAAATTTTAAGATCAGAAGTTAAAAATAATAGAAGAATTAGAAATAATTTGAAAATAAATAAAATGTTAAATATAATAATATATAACATTAAATATAAACCTTTATATTAAAAAGATATCTGTGTATAGCTGCTGATATTGCATTAAAAGGACAGGTCTGCATATCAAAATGGGAAAGCAGGACAGTAAAGGGTGACTGACACAAGGAAGAAAAAAAGGCTGTAAAAAAGTACCCAGTAAGTCAGAAATAAGCTTCTAATCATCACAACAGTGAGGGTTTAGGACAGCTTTCCAGTAGTGTTTGTGCAAGTAAGAGTTTATTAACATTTAGATGGTCCTGATGCTGTGTATGAGAAAAATTTTATGACTGATTGAATGTGATTAAAATCTTATAGCCTATACTTCTATCCTGCCTTTTGAAATCTGGAATATGCTGGCAAAAAAAAATACACTGTTAAAAAGGCAAAAGTTATGCTTTCAAAAGTCACTTTCTCAAAAAACATTTTGTTTTATTTCCACAGGCACTATAAAACACTTATTTGGCAGGAAAGATGAGGGTAAATAGAAAGGGCTTTGCCAAATTAAAGTGCATAAAAGCAAACATTTAAAAAGATATGACCTATTATACACATCCTAGGTTGCAGCTTCTGGGTAGGTAACTAGGATGCTGATGTCCAGATAACAAAAGAGTAAGACAATTTCTGAATGATGGGTTCAGAAATCCCAAATGGTCTTAATTTAGATTATATTTTAGTTCCATGGGCTTTCCAACATTCCATTATCCCAGACCTTCAATATAAACTTCCAAGGGAATTAAATATTGTATGGCAAATCCCCTTATCATGGCTTTGAAATTCTTTACAGATGTCAAATTTCAAATACTATTAAAAAGATCAGATTATTTTCCTGAACTCCTGTGATATCACAATCCAAATAAAAGTGACATTTCTAAATTTATTCATTTCCTGATGCCAATTACATATTTGAAAGGGGCCAACTCCATTCTAGTTAGTATGGTTTTATGCATGTGAGCGACTTCTTTGTTTAACCCAATTTGCTATAGATTTATTTTGGTGAAGGAAACAAATGACATATCTAACATATTAGTTTGCTTTCTATGCTCAGAATTGGAGTCCTATTTAAGAAGACAAGAAAGAGAGTTTATGTATATTTTTTTTCCTGGCTCCAAGATCCATCAAGACCTGCAAGTCTAGCGTGAGCTCTGCTTTGTCTTGGTCAAAAATTCTTTTCCCATGTGTGAATCAAATTGAGATTGTGTTTTGCTCAATTAACTCCCTCTGATGTCAACATCTTCTGTTCAAGATTACATTGGTATAAAATGAGTAAAAATTAACTTAAGTGAATGCAGTTCTGTTTAGCCTTGCTCAAAGTAATAAAAAATGACTATGTTTTGACTGTCCATCGCAGTTCTGCTTTAGCTCAGACAGAAATGATTAAACACAATAAAAAAACTGATAGTGAGGATCCCAAGGCTGATAAAATTTTCATTAAGAATATAATTCACTTTGGGTTTTCAGTCACTCACATTTTACTATTTAGTGCTATTTCTGATGACTAAGGTATTTCACCTGGAATCTAACCAGTGGCTAGGAAAGATGTGATGTCATGTGTTGCAGTTCTTTGTGGATGTCTTAAGTCTCCTTATTATCTTTTTATCCATTTTTATCCATTTTTTATCATGTATGAAACAGAACCAGGCCATGTATTTGTTTAAGATAATATTCTACATTAGGAAAGAAAAAATGTCAAAGATTGAATACAATAGTGCAGCAAAAATATGCTGCACCTCAGAAAAAAATTAATATTTTTATTAAAAATGTATGGGGTGGATAATAGCTACAGGAACACTTGAAGATTTAAAATGGTCACTTAAGATACATAGATGGAGATGGACTGCAGATAGTATGTGTAACAGCACTGCACAGAAGGTCTTTTTAATAATTTTCATTGCTAATATAATCTTTATTCAAGCAATAGAATATATCTTGAACTTCAGTCTGCTTTCCACTGCATGCAGTAGCTAACTCTGTTTAAGTAATTTGGGATTCTATTAACATAAAACTGATGTAAAAATTTAATCAGGACCATTACATCCTCTGGCTGTAAACCAAATATGCATTTGGATTTTCTTGTTGGAATTCCAGTAGGACTATCATTAAAAACAAACAAACAAACCCGCAGAACTATTCCCCCCACAAAAAACCCCTCCAAACCCACCCCTACACATAATGAACTATGGAGATTAATCAAAATCCTGTAGCATCTTTACATTCTCTCTCTATTCAGTCTGTTTTTAGATGTAGAAAACTCAATAATAAATTTCTTTCTGTTTAGTTGGTTGAATGTAGTCTTGCATTCCTGAATTAATATTCCAGTAGTCAAGCTGCTCAAAGACTTGAGATTTTAGACAGCTTACACACAAAAGAGAACATATAAAACAACCTGCAAAGATAAAAGTAGAAATACATTATCAGATTCAGTCTTAACTGTACTTAATAAGGAAAAGTCTGGGTAGATCACTGTTGTATGTCTAAAATCCACAGCTATTTTATGTCTCTTATGAAACTTCCAGGAATTCTCTTTTTCATTTCTATTGGTCTTAGAATTTTCCAGAGCCAACTAGAACTTTATGTAAGTTTACAGCAGGATTTTATGCTATGTGAAAATTAATGTCAGTCATTTATTGTATTGAAGCAGCACTGTGCTATGCAAAAACACAGTGGGGTACAAACCTCATATCTAAGCATCTTTTGGGCTATGCAGGCAAGACAAAGGCAAAGTGTGAAAAGAGAAACAGCGCTGAAAAGGTAAATCATTTACATGCAGCCAGGACCCTGGCAGAGGCTTTGAAAAAAATCCAAATGTCTCTGAGGATCCCTGAGACTGTGGAACTAGCTCTGTCTCTCTCTTCTGCTCATTCCTCTTAGCAGATCAGCTGTGCAATTTTTAACAGATCTCTGGTGGGCACCTTTCAGCAGCCATGGGTGCTGACAACAGTTCTCAGCTCTTCCATGCTTCTTCAAACATTTTTCCCGAATGTATTGTTTTTTCCTCCTAATGTTTCTTTTTTGTACAGTCATTTCCATGCTGAGATAAATTTTGTAAAACTTTTAAGAACAAAATCTGAGTCTCCTGACTGATCCCTAAGTGTCCTGCTCAGGAAGGCAGTGCTTTAATTTAATCTCCACACTTGAATTATTTTATGGGAAACAGCTATTTGTGAATCAATGTTGTAAACTCACACTCACATAGGAAGCCAGTCTGGCTCCTCCAGTGTTTGCCAGTTTAAGTGCATTGAGGCAGATTTGCTTCACGATCATTTAGGTTGGATCTCTTGCTGTAAGCAATTGTCTTTGTGCTTGGCAATCTCAGGAGGATGGTACTATCTGACTTTCTTTGGGATTTTTTGGGAGCTGGACTTAATCTTATTTAATTGAGTCTTTCAATTCTGTTTCTTTTGTTTCTGATTTTTTAATGAATTTTCATGCCAATGTTTTTTTCTCCAGAACACAAGTCTTTTAGAGCACAACTATCACTATCTCAACTATTTTATGTCTATCTTTGCTTTTACATTTGTAATCTTGCACGGCTCTCATCTACAAACCTCCCTCTAATATCTGAAGGGAGGGTATCAAGAAGATGGATCCAGGCTCTTCTCAATGGTGCCCAGCAATAGGACAAGAGGTAACAGGCAGAAACTGATGCACAGGAAACTCCACCTGAACATGAGGAAGAACTTCATTCCTGTGCAGGTGACTGAGAACTGGAACAGGTTGCCCAGAGACGCTGTGGAGTCTCCCTCACTGAAAATATTCAAGAACAGTCTGGAGACAATCCTGTGTTCTGGGATGACCAGAATCATTAGGCAGGGAGGTTGGACCAGACAACCCACTGGTCCCTTCCAATGTGACCCATTCTGTGACTCTGTGAAACTCTTGAAAATCAGTATTACACTTCAGAAAGGCTAAATGAAGGTCAGATAGCTGTGTCAAATATAACTGAGATCTGCATTACACCCAGTTGTTGCACAGCAAATCTATGGGTCCCATAACCTTTATTTTCAGTGATTGTAGGCAAGATTCATTCCATCTCCTTTAGCCAAATAAGTTCAAAGATCAATTACGTGGAGTGTGATGTCCCATCCTTAAGGAGAGGAAGTACTTAAAACTCATGCTTGTGTCTGAAAGGAAGGACAAAGTCAGAGGATCCAAAAACAATAGGAAATTTTTTTAATAAATTGAATGCTTGACAGGGAAATTACTATGTTTGCCACTGCCACATATATAAACACACAGCAGTGGGTTTTGAATAAAAGTGTAGGGTGAAATGGAAGACAGAAAGGAAAAGAACTAAAGAGGGAGAGCTAAAAAGAGAAAGAAAGTGAGAAAAAGAGAGAAAAAGTGATCACCAATCCTGGTTCCAGTGTTGATCTAGCTGATAGGATGTTGGTCCTGGCTTCAGTGTCAATCCAGCCGATTGGATGTCAATCTTGACCTCAGCATGGATCCAGCTGCATCCCACTGATGGGATGTGCAGGGTCCTGGGGCCACCACCCAGTCTTGGTGGGGGTATATTTTTGTGAGTAGGTTTCTCTGCCTTGAAGACAGGTTTTCTTGCTTTCTATGCAAGCTAGTTATCATGTGAAGTCCATTCTTTCAGACCATTCTGGAAATGAGTAAGAGAGTTTTGCGATTCTTGGGTGGTCTTGATATGCCCCTACAGTCTGTTCCCACTTCTTGGCCTCATTCCTACACTTCTACTGTTTTTTGTTTTTTTTTGTTGTCTCTCTTAGACTAGAACAAGAATGTCTGTCCCAGAATACTGCTGCCTTATCTCTGCATGACCCCCCGCTTCTCCAGCCACACCTTGTTCTTTCTCACATCACGTTAATATTAACAGTCCTTTCTCATTGCTAACAATTCTTGTCTGTTATTAACCACAATCTTTGGTTGATTCCACAGTCATCTGACTGTGGGCGTTTGAGACATAAAAATTAAGCTCTCATCTTCTGTGATTCTACATGGGGTGAGAAGGGTGTGCTCCTGAAAGTAATTCATCCTGACAAAAGATGGTTTTCCAAGCAAAGTGGGATGAATCAGACCCAGAGCTTCTGTTATCACTTCATTGATTTTGAAAGGAGTCTTAAGTTACTAGTTTTGGCCAAAAAACTACCTGCTTTGGGGTTGGAGGAAGCGTGTTAGAGATGATTATCACTCTATGTGATCAAAAAGATTTTGTTGTTGTTATGAAGAAATGGAAATTCAGCAAATCAAAGACAGCTGCATACCTACCTCTGATAATTTGAAAAGGAACGACTTATAAAAACAACTTATGAAATAAACCAAGAAACAAGCTTTTAATTTATTCTGAATACCTATCCCCTCCTTCTTTCTCTCATGCCTACAGGTCTGCTTTTTTAAAAGTATTTTCAAAAAAATGAAATCAAATATCTTACCTAATCTATGTTCATTTATATGACATTTAGGAAAGCGCAAGCCACTAATTTATCTGAATATAAAAGTGGATGACAAAGAGAGGATGACAAGTGAAGAATTAGATCAATAGATTGAAAAGTGTTTGGATGCCATCTCATTTACTCCAAAGATCTAACTGAATAAAAAAACAAACAAACAAAAAAAAAACCCCAAAACAACTCTACAAAAGAACATTTATGAAGTTGATCAATAGAGTTTATTTAAAATCAAGGATTAATTATTTGAATTGGACTAGAACGGCTCTTTTGAAAATAGATAACATTCACCTCTCAAAATTGGATTTATTTGCAGATGATGACTAATTAAAAGTAAAGAATGTCTCTTGTCACTGCAGGCCAAAAAAAAACATTCCTCTAATACATATTGAAAGCCAAAATGCTCCTGACAACAACACAGAGTTAAACCACTATGTGATAGTGCTGCAGCATGCCCTGTCCTGTAGAGAGCTGAGTTCATGATCAAACAGGAATTTTACTTTGTAGACTGATGGAGGTTGGGAGGCTGTTGAGATGTAATGAAAAGATTTTCCTCTGGGAGGTTGCTGTTCATGTGCAAATGTCTATCACCCACTGTGAGATAATTCAGAGTGACATGAATCAATAACTTCACATCATAGAGACTTTCTGCTACTTGGTGAGCACTGGTGGTGGAGCATTGTAAAAGAGGTATCAACTCACTCTATAATGGGATGTAAAAATGGCTTCTCTTAAGAAGGGGCGTAATTGCATATAACTGTAACCTAAAGAAAAAATAATACATAAAAAGCAACTAGTGATGGGGAAAAAAAAATCCCCATTTAGTAGGTACTCTTACACACATTTCTCATGCTTCTAATAGGTGAGTAAATCACCTATATTTTGTGACATGGCAATCTCTAAATAATGTTTCCATTGAAAAATGCAGAAACTTTACTCAAAGGAAACAAAAAGCTGCAAGTCTTGTAGTGTGGTATAGCAATCTATTCTCAGTATCTATTCAATAATTCTCCTTAAAGATGATAACCAGGTTGGAACAATTAAATTTTGATCTAAACAAATTGCCTAGCTGCATCACATCCAAAAATGCTGGTAGTGTAAGCTACATCTGTGATATGAGGATTTGCACTATACGTAAGATTAAGAGTTAATGTTGAATGTTAAAATATAACAGTAAAGAGCTAGTCTGACATACATTTAAATGCTTTCAGCCAAGTGATATTTGCTACTGTGAAAACCTATTGACTCTATTTAGTCAAAAGGAGACAAATTGAGAGGTGTTTATTAACTTACATTACGAAAGTTATATTCCTGACCAAAAAATATACTTCTAACATGCTAGTAGCCTTCCTGAAGGTTTTATGGGAGCTAGAAATTATACAGGTCTTGTAATAGAAGAAAGCTGTAGCTTCCTATTTTCCTGTCTAGCACTTTTCTTCTCCTTAAATATGGAGCTGTTCCTACCATCCCTGAATAGACAATGAGTATAGCAAGAGCAGAGATGACTATCAATGTCCCGAAACGTGGTTGACATGCTAGAAAACATCCCAGTTTATTTCCTTGTGCTAGGATGCTTTATTTATCTGCTTTATACAAGTCAGATGATGATTGGAGTATCTTAGCTCCCCTTTCCATTGCATTCTCCCCTTCTTCCCCACTTTCTTCTCAACTCTTCACTTCCAGTACAGCAGAATTAACCCCATTCTTTCCAAGGCAGATGTTCCAAATATTGTGTCCAAATGGGCTATAAAGGCATAGCCCTTTGTTCAGACCTTGCTTACTTTTTTTCAATTCATTCTTTAAAACAACTTAACTTTAAAAAGACCAACTGGCCTACTCAACAAATGGTTGCTCTGCGTGGTTTCAGTTAGCACCTCAGTTATATCTCAAGAAAGAGCCATCCCAGAAATTCCGTGCTTTTGCACTTTCTGTACATAAGCCATTTTGTCAGCCATCTTACTCCCAGCCCTTTTTTTCTTTTCTTGTCACAGTTCAATTGCACATGTGTCATTCTCCAGCAGACAGACCAGGCCAGGAATAATGGCTTGGAAGAGAACGAAAGTCTCAAAGCAAGATGTTTCAAAAAAGGAACACTTTCATGCAGTGAACACTAGCCAAATTATGTATTTTTCAGATTTTGAAATGCTATAATAGTACTTCAGAGGTTTTGCCTTCACCAACCTCACGTCTGTAAGGCAAGTGGTATGATAAAGCTCTCTAAAATATTTAACTGAGAAATTATTTAATGTTTGAATGGAAATATTGCTAACCCAAGTTACCTGGTCAGATTTGCTGGCTGTGACCCACTCATTACTACTAATGATAACACCTTCTGCCAAAAGGGTGAAAAATATTTGCTCTTTTTAGGTTTCTTTTCATCTACTTCTAGAGTTCACTCTGTAATGGGAAATTTAGGTCTCTCTTTGCAGAGCTTAAGTGTTTCTGGAGACCTTCCCCAACTTTTACATTATGCCCTTGTTTTTAAAGCAGCTGAAGAGGGATGTAATACAGGAGGCTCCAATCTACCTCTATAAATAGAAATTAAATTTTATGACATCCTAGTTGCCTGAGTTTACTGTGCACAACAGAAGGATCTTGGAATTTGGATGATTTTGCTTTAAAAATTCTCTATTACAGTGTCAATTGTTTAGAAATGATAGAAAGAGCTTATTTTTTTCCCTTTTATGTATTTCTGTAACACTCACAAGAAATCATGAGATCCATATTATGTAGCAGGGAAATTTAATTTCTCCTGTGTTTCTTAGAAGAACTGAACTCCTGTTCTAGCATTAATTTCCTACCTATGGTTTATATGTTACATTTCCTATCACAAGTATTCCTATGGGTGTGAATCTGCAAAAGTCATTTAGAAACTTGGTATTTGGAAAGAATTCACTTAGGTTTCAGGATACCAGGCTTCAGTTCCCAGTTCTGTTGCTCTTTTTTTGGATAAACATAATCATCTCTTTCTGTGCCCTAATTCCACATTTGTGAAGTGGTCACTGAAGCACAGCTGTAGAGGAGGCTGACACAACAGAAAGTAAACATGTTTATTAAGATTAACATATCTTAATATTTGATTAGATATAGCTTTGGCCTAGATAAGAGACTACTTCAAACCTAAGAGATGTCCCCTCATAAGAAGAGGGGGGGTTCAGCTTTTTCTGTGTTTTGTCTGTGATTCAAAGACCCCACGAGGCACAAAGAATGATTGGGTGGACACTGACCAACAAAAACAAAACCAAAACGCATGAAGCCTCTGTCACACATGAGTGTTTTCCACTGCTTAAAGAATCATCAAAGCTTTTGTCAAAAAACAGGTTTTGGTATGAAGTTAGTGTGAATTTGTGACTAAAACAGTTATCCTTCTCTGCCAGCGTGTTCTCAATCAACTTATCCCCTGGTCTGAGCTGATATTGGGGATGGCCCTGATCCAGATGCAGCAGTTTATCATAGTGTCATTTGCAAACTTGATAAGGATGAAGAATTTTACTAAAAATGCCATTGATGAAGATTTTATACAATATTCATTCCAATATGGACCCTTGAAGGATACTCCCTTGTCCCTGTGTTCTGTGCACTTCATCAAAACTTCCAGGATAATCTGTTCCATAATCTTGCCAGGCACAGAGATTAAGATGGTAGTTCCCAGGGTCATTTTATTATCTTTTTTGATATTGTTTGTAATATCCTCTTTTCTCCCAGTCACCAGGGACTTCACCTGACTGCCACGACTTTCCAAATGTGATAGAGTAGCTTAATGATGACAGCTGTCAATTTTCCTGAGACCCTGGGATTCATCTTGTCAAGTCCCCTGGACTTGTGTGTGTTCAGGTTTCTCAGGTTATA
Organism: Toxostoma redivivum; assembly: GCA_013397375.1. Taxonomy (NCBI): domain Eukaryota; kingdom Metazoa; phylum Chordata; class Aves; order Passeriformes; family Mimidae; genus Toxostoma; species Toxostoma redivivum. The sequence continues at coordinate 108,075 of VXBI01012067.1, forward strand.
TTTTAACTGCTCTTCTTCTATTACCAGAGATTTAGAGACATGGGAAGAGTGATTGCCAGTAAAATCTGAGGCAAAAGAAAAAAAGAATACTTATGTTGCTGTGTAACAGATATAACAGATTTCACTGAATCCTGTGTCACACAAAGCAGTAGAAATCTGAAATTAGAAGCAAGTTGATTTCTTAGTGTATGAAGTACATAGTAATGAAAGAAAACAAACTAGAGGGCTTGTTGAGAAGTATATTTCAAAATATACATGAGCCAAGTGGCATAATATTTCTGAGGTGCAGAAAAATAATTTCCTCACCCTCTGCATGAGAAGTCTATTTCTTGAAATGTAAATGTTACATAAATCAATTTTTCAAAATAATCCTCTTGATTTCAATATTAACAAAATAAAATTATGATTGTCATGTGTTTATAAAAGTCTCAGTTAAATCCAGCTCTTTCCAGTTTCTATACAGTAAAGATGCAACCATCTCATGGTCAGAGTTCTGGGTTCTCACATAGGGACACTCAACTTTCTGAGAATTAATAAATTTCTCTTGTATTCTAGTTTAACTTCAGGTGGCAAGCACGCCCCTTGCAGCTGCTCATTCACTCCCCCACCAGTGGAATGGGAGAGAGAATCAGAAGACTAAAAGTGAGAAAACTTAGGTGTTGAGATAAAATCCCTTTTAATGGGGAAAGAAAGAGCTGAACATGCAAGCAAAGTAAAACAAAGAATTCATTCACCACTTCCCAGAGGCAGGAAAGTTTTCTGTCATCCCTAGGAACTCAGGGATCCATTATGCATAACAAAGTCACATGCCATCACTCTAAACATCTTCCTCACTCTTCCCCTATCTTTTATTTGCTGAAGACAACATCATATGATATGAAACCTTCCTTAGGTCAGTTGAAGAGTTCTATGTTCCCTCCCAACTACTTGTGCACACAGAGCTTAGTCAGAGGCTGGGGTGATTGTCAGAGGCAGAAAAGACCTCGAGTCTCTGTAAGCTCCGCTCAGCTGTGACAAGAATATATCTGTGTCACCAACTCTGCTTCCAGAACCTGCCCAAAACACGACCCCATATCAGTTACTATGAAGAAAAATTAAGTCTACCCTGGCCAAAACCAGTATATCTTGAAAGTTTGTGTCTGCTGCATTTAAAATGCAAATAGGACCCTGCAAGTAAGAACTACAATTCAGTTAAAAGAACACTCTGTAAACCACAAAAAACCAAAACTAATAGCTTTGAGACATCTAAGCACCCTTACTTCTCTCAGCAGAAGGCTAATTTGGGAAAATATGTATGTTTATTCAAGCTTGTCACCGGTCACCACAGCATTTCTTCTCATGACCAGGGACTGTGTATATTATCAGCTAGTTGTCATTCTCCTCTATGTACACAAAAGATTGCAAATGGTCCTTACCTGAAATAAATAAATAAATCTTTCTTCTTTGCCGTGGCATATTCAGCAGTGCAATTATATAACATGTCAACCAAATATAGGAAATGTGAGCAGCCTATGTCCCTGGCACTCTGTAAGTCAGAGGAAGAAAAAGAGGGCAAACCAATGCAGTAATATTAAGTTTCCTCATTTGGATAGAAAAGACAAAGGGGACATAATAATCTGTCTAAGGGAGAGGCTTGGATTTTTTTTTTTTTTGAAGTAATTATTGTCCTGCAACCACACATGTAGCTTGGAGCAGCTGAATGGCTCTATCTCTTCTTTGCAAACTTCTGACCCACTGAAGATAGGCAGAATTTTATTCAAGATCCAAACTCCTGTTTTGATGAAATCCTAAAACTGCTTTCACTTTGGGGTTTTCTCTCACCAGCTTTTTCTGAATTTCCTGGCAACTCTGTGTAAGAGGTTGGATAAAATACATCAGCATTATTTGGCAGAGGTTTAGCACCCAACACTTAACATAAAGAAGATGTGACCAGCTGTAGAGGACAGGCATCTGGTCTACTGGTACCAGCTCTGCTTATGGATGTCTGAAGAACAACCAGGACAATCTGCTAGAACCAGGTTCCATGTACACTCTTAGTGTATTTTACATGCTTTCAGACTCAAGCCTTCAACCTTGTTATCTTCTACATTTATAAGTATTGCTACTGAAGTCAATGAAACTAGAAAAAAGCATCAAGAAAATAATGAAATTAAGCATCATACTGTATTGTGGGAAAGTGTTGTCAAGGAATTTCTTTTAAAAAGAAATCTCATTATAACTGTACCTTTGGATATCAGGACAGTGGTTCATCATGATCAGTTTAGTAGCACAAATGCATATAGGACACTCATAATAAAAAAAAATGGAGTTGAAAGAGAGAAAGAATGATTGCTTGCTACTACAAGTTCTACATGACCTTGAAAATGGAAGATCACAAAGAATTCTAATATATGATGCAACATAGAAAAGATTTAAAATACTCTTAAAAGAAACAGCTGTAGCAAGATGAGAAGAAAACAGATAATTGACACCAGATGTCCCTCTCAGACAGTGATGAAAGAGTAATTACAGAGGGAGAGAGAGCATCCTGCAGAGAGCAGATGAGCTTTACCAGCAGCTCTACAAGAATACATAGAGACAAACATGACAAGTTTCACCACCTCCTATGACATAAAGAGACATGAAGAAAAAAAATCTTATCTTATGCCTTCAAATAGAAGATAAAGTTGTGAAATCTTAAAGAGGAAAAAATACCTGGAACAGATGGCATCACTAGTAGTATCATAAAAATTGGAGGGAAACCAGTAACCCAGCAAGAAAAGCTAATCAACTTGAACTATAGTGAACAAAGTGTCAAAGGACTGGAATTATATTATAATCACTCTTCTGCACTGTAAAAATGCCAAAGGTGCTAAGAGACATGCAGCCTTCTTACAGACTTCCAGCCATCTCTTATATTGTTGAGCACATTAGCTGAGCAATTGACTTTTGTAACAGTTACAGTTCAACTACCCTAAAATAGATAAAAATACTTAATAAAGCATATTTCATATTCATCTAGTAAACTACTAAATACACATCATTTCATATCTGAGATAAAGACTCTCTGTCAGACTGTCTACATGCCTAAGTAATGCTATAGCAATGTGTGAAAAGTAAATTCCTCCAAATCAAACTCTAACAAAATGACTCAGTACTCTACACACACTCCCTAGGGAGAGTATGAGAGGGATCATGAACTATATGTGACAGATGTTACCAGAGTGCTTAAAGCTCTACTGGAAAGCAATTGCATTATAGTGATGAGGGTGACTTGAGAATCTATAAAGAGGAGAAAATTATGAGCAAAAATAACCTCTGAATATGTCTACATATACCTTCTGCATAAATTTTAATATTGATAAGAACGTTTTCAATATATAACAGACATTTTGTAAAATTTGAGCCTAATACTTTTTAAAGAATTTTTAAAGTTATTTTAGATAAAGTGTTCAGAACCAATCTGATTGGATTCATTCAGTACCTGAAATTATATAAAGATCCTTAATTCTTAGACACTTAACATGCATCTTTAATAAACTCATCAGTATTTCATAGGTGCCGATTAATACTGAGACCCTATTATGTGTCTGTATCTTATATTACTTTTTGGATACTGGAGAAAACAGCTGTTAAATGACCTTTTACTTTATGATTTTTTTCCTAATTTGATTCTAATCTGCTAACACTGTGTTAGTCCAAAAACCCAGCAAATTGTTTTGTTGTTCTAAAAACCAGAATTAGTTTTGAATAGTATGTTCATGACAAATACGAACTTCTATTTCCTTGGAATGTTTTAGCTAATTTTTTTAAATCAGCTAATATTTGTTGGAACATAGAAAGATTAAAGCATGCTTGAGCTTTTTTGTCACACTGTCAAAATGCTTCCTGAGGAATTCTAATGTTAACACTATATTTCTAAGACACTCTGGCAAGAATATTGATGGGACAGTGAGTGAAGAATTTAAATGTGACTTCAGGTTAACTTCCTGACAGATTAGAAATATGGGAAATTTTCCCTCATGGGAGAGTTGAAACATTATAAAATTACACAAAGGAATGATTTAGTCATCACTAAGAGTGCATTTATGCTTTAATATTAAAATACTGTGTTCAGAAATAAATCTTAATTGGAGGGAAAATGCCTTATCCGTACAGATAGTATCTTTGTTGGTAGATGAAGGCATAACTGTATCTATTCAATGAGCTTTGGATTAGAGCCATGGTTCTAGTAGGTACCAAGTAGCTACAAGTATGTTGGTTGTTATTAACCCGTTTTTTAAAAAACACTGGTAAAATAATTTGGATGTCGGTCTAACAATTATGATTTCTTGAACACTTGAATTGATACATGCAAAAAGGCGCTTTTGCACCCAAGAAAAGCTTGATACTATTGATGTATTTGTGGTTTTCAGCAGCGGAAATTTCAAAGAGAAAATTAAAAACCCACAAAATACATTTTCAATGAAGGTATGAATGTTCCACATAGGGAGCTTATGGTCTTGAATAACACCATTGGGTGTACTCCATCAAGACAACTGGCAGTCCAAAGAAAGAACATTACCAAACACACAAAATGATAATTATGCAACTGTCATTAGTCAAATCAGGAGGTGGTGGAAGAAAACTCTAAGTGACAGATGGAAACATTTTTTTTTCTTTTCCTTTCTCCATTTCCATTTCCTTCCCTCTCTCTGCCTAGATGAGACATTTTGTGCACTGGAATTTCCTGGGAAAGTAGGGCATTAAAAATAAAGATGAATCACTTTCTCTTAATTTGAGTTTAGAAATGCTTTGTGCATTTGTCCAAAACAGGTAAATAATGAACAACATTGTTCCCCAATGGACTCTGTTTTCCTCTGTTCAGAGTAAATATATACAAAATCATTCTATGTCTGGTTGTGAGTTGAGAAAGACAAAATTAATTGTAGAAATAGAACCAAGCAGCATTTTCTGGGGAGAGTTATATGATTACATGAAAGGGACTAGTGTCTTTCTAAAGTAAGAATCTCTGCTGATATTACTCCCTAGCTAGTTTACAATGTGTATTTCCTTTGAATAATGTAACTCATTCCTCTAGAAAACAATAATGCTTTCAATGGAACTATTTACATTTAAGCACAAGTTTAGGTGTTTTCCCAGATCAGGACCTCATAATATTATCAATTCTCTCTTAGTTACCACAATAGAAATTATAAGACCTGAGTGAATAATCTCTAGAAAATCATAAAAACATAAAGCAAACCTTTTCAAAGTTTGCTGTTCCCAAAAGGATTAAAATACCAAAGCAGTTTTTGAAATTCTGGTTTTGGTATATACTTGATCCAACAGAATTGCCAAGAATCCAAAGGAAAATAAAGAAATTCAAAATGCCTGAGGGTTTTTTTATAATATGTGGCCCATTTTCCAAACCCAGTAATCTTCATATATGCTCCAACTGATTTAGAATTTTTTTCTATACTAAAATTAAAACTCAAACTGTTTATTAGCACAACTCACTCCCAGTGTTTCAACTTGAGTTTCCTCCATTACAAAAATCAATATTAAAGTGTGCCAGTATAAACTTCATGGAATTCTCCCCTGCTCTATTACACATCCAAAACTAAGGGGCAGAAATCGGAGAAATGTATTTATTTGATGTTCTAATATTTTCATGCACATTTTTGGGTCATGTACAGCCTCTCATCCACTGTCTGCCTCACGGCCTTCTTAGTAAGGTTGCTCTGAATCCCTTTATCCCACAGTCTGTGTTGATAATGGGGGTTCCCCTGACACAGGTGCAGCACCTGGCACCATGGCCCCACAAATTAAGTTTGTCCTGTCCACATCATCCTGGTTTTCAGGAGTGTCAGCAGCATTTCTCCGCCTGGTGTTATCTGCAAACTTGCTGAGTATTCACTCAATCACTTTTCTATGTCTCTGATGAAGGCATTACAGAGCACTGATCTCAATACAGATCCTTGAGGGTCGGCATTTGCCAGCAGTGTCCATCAGGACATTTAGCCATTGGCCAATATCTTCTGGTTGTGACTGTCCAATCAATATGCAACCAAATAGGGTGAGGCACTTGGATTACCTCGGAAGGTCATCCAGTCCAACCCCATTGAAGGCCTTGTCCTTTCCAGGATTACTAACCCAGATTCAGTGACTGAAGTTCAAGGAAGATCACAGAAAAATTTCCGTTGATTTCAATATGTCCTTCACACCTCTCAGAAAACATGACTTGAAGTCAGAGTGTGAGAATAGTAAGTGTTAAAGAACTTTTGAAGTAATGTGAATATTTATTCCAATCTAAAATACCCACAGCATGTAATTGTTTCAGATTGCAATAACTACTTTTTAACGCTTCTTTTATGTTGCTTTCTGATATCTAGAAGCTGTATACTTTTTTAGGATCAATATTCATCTAATGGACTGAAATGGAGAGGTAACAGTATTTTTGATATAAAAATTTAATGATGACTCAAATTTTAAAAGAGTCTTTACGGGCTATTCTTGAAGACAAAAAAATGTTGGTAAAGTACTCAACTTTAGGCATAAAAAACAAATATATTACTTTTTAAAATTATAATTGCTGCTTCATATTTTTCTAGATATATAAATATACCTGTAGTAGAATAAACATGTTTTCTAAGATGGCTCTGAATATTAGATCAAATAATGTTTCAGGAATCTCTGTATTACAGCAGTATGGTGCTATACATCCTATTTCTTTATTCATGTTCATAAACTAAAGAAGTAAGAGTAAAATTACTGGATGACTTGCCTGAATATTTGGCTGAATCGATCTATGGCTGTTTGGAGAGGTGGATTTATTGATTTTTTTTGTCATTTCAGACACCTCAGGGAGCTGCTAAAGATGACATTAGATCTCAGAGTGTCACAACAAAAATTAGAGCTGACAAAGTGATCTATCTCCTGCCCTGATTTACCTAATCAAATTTTCAGATAGATTAAGAAAAATATTAAGAAATTGTTGTAATTTTGGCTTGCATTACTTCAGTTAGCTTCATAGCAGGTTACCTAGAATTCTAGTATGATTTAATTATTAGTTTATTGACACACATTTTTTACATACCTAAGTATAAAATGGCAGTAAGCATCTTCATGAACTTTCAGATGTCTTGTCAGTGAATCAACCAATATTTCATTTATCTACTATAAAATTATATTCCAAATTATTTTATATAGTCCCTTTCATGAGTTTATTTTGGAGTCAAGTCAGTTTCTTACACAGCACGAGTGCTTTATTTTAAGTTTATATATAGTTCCTTTGATAACTGAGGTGTAGAATGCCTACTAAACCTAACATATGATGTGTGGTTTAGGTCATAGTCTTGTTGTAAAAAATACTCTTTGAATCATTTTTGACAGTTTTATAAGCCTTCTTATATCAAAGCCATCAATGAAGCACGCCTCATTAATTGTGTGAACATCTATTGCCCTTCATGTATAAGTTTCAAAGTTAGAATTCAGGTTTTTCCTTCCTGCAATGATATGAAGGTACTTGTCTTTCTAATAAGTGTTGCTCCAAAAGAAAATGATTCATAGCTTTTTCACAGCTTTCTGAGAAGTTACTTTTACGTCATTTTAAAAAATGCAATTGACTTATGCAGTTAAGAAGGAAAATTGTCAAAAATAATTGCCCATTGTTCACCAATTGAAAAAGAAAAGCTGAAATGCATCCCAGAGTGTAGGCCTAACTTTGGAATGTTAGCCCAAACCTCATCCTCCTGTGGGGATTAGACAACATGATTGTAGACCCCAAAGCTGAGGAGCCCTGTTAGATCCTATAGTCAAGGGTGGGAAGATAGCAGGAGTAGAATAATTCTAGGAATGAAGAATCCATCCCATTGAATATTTGAAACACTCTTATAGCTAGAAAATGAAAGAACAAGTTGTCTCAGTAGTGATTGCCAATTATGCTCTTTCTTAAGAAACAACTAAGAATAGGTAAAAATACAGTATAATATAAATCAATGTAATATAGCAAAAATATAGGTACAATGAGAAAATTGGGAAGAAGATACTATCAGTTTAATCAGGCACTTTTAAAAAGATTTGAAATATCTAAAATTATAGATTCATACCTATTTTTAATAAAATATCCGATAGCATAAACCCAGAGGAATAACTAGTAAACATCTATCACTTTCTAAATGCAACAAAAAAACTCAAATTCCTTTAAATTAAAGCAAATTGCACAGAAATAGCAAATAGTGACAGCAATAATTATTGAATTTCTATATTCATAGAAAATGGGGACTTCATAAATATCAAATAATTTCCTAAACCATGTACAGTGTATGCTAGTTTTCAACAGCTATAAATTCAACAATTATATCCACTTACCCTTTTTTGGTTATCCTGTTTGGTTGGTTGTTTGGTTGGGTTTTTGGGGGTTTTTTGGTGTTTATTTTATTTTTTTTTTATTTGCTTTGTTTTGTTTCTTTTGTTGCTTACTTGTTTTGCTTGTTTTTTGCTTTTTTGGGGTTTTTCTTGGCAATATTTATTCCATTAAATAAAATTTCCATTTTGTTTGTGCTTAAAGAAAATGGTAATTTGGCAGAAAATAAGCCTACTGACTCACCAGGAAACTGCAGAAAGGATTTATGCTGTCTAAATCCCATACTCTCAGTCAAAAGGTATGAATATGAATGCAGCTTGTAAAACACCAAGTGGAACTTGGGAAGTAAATGCATATTGAAGGCTAGAGGAATCAAAGGCTAGCACTATTAAAACAGATGTTTAGAGCTGATTTTTTTTAAAGGCTTTAGTAGTGTAAATATTTTTTACACCTGTAAAAAATACGGTTGTAGTGTCTTACTACTCAAAGGAATGACTGACAGATGTAATAAAACACTGTAAGTCAAGAAAACCTTCTGTTAGCACTATGGAAGAATACTTTAAAAATCAAAAAGCAGTAATTGTTCATATTGCACTTTGTTTGACCTCTGGCAGCTTCACCTCTCTTATAGAGTGCTCTGTCAGTCTATGAAAAGAGATTTCTATCTATGAAAAAAGTATTCCTTTCCCCCCAAAGAAGGCTGCAAGTCTATTCTGATTTAATGGCAGAGAGAAGTGAGATGAACAATTTTGCACTCACAGTGGATGCAGGCTTGACATTCTCCCAGGGCTTTATTTCAGGCTAAAAAGCAGTATTCAAGAAAGGAATGCTTTTTATACAATGCCCCCATCTTTTACCAACATGATGCAAACTAGGAAAACAAGAAGATTGTTGTTGAGAATACATTGAGTAATGTCCAATTTCCACAGTTATCCTGGCTAACCCCAACATTTTAGCTTACTTAGTGCATAAAGTGAAAGTCTAGAGTTCGATTAAATTTGATGGAAGGAAAAGGTGATTTTAAGAGAAAAAAGTTTCAACTCCATGATGAGAAACAGGAAAAACAGAGATGTTCTTACTTTAAATCAATGGCTCAATTTGCATATTTTAAATCTAGGGACATATTTTAAACACCTACTGGGGTTGGAGCATCTCATGAAAAGGCAGGTTAAGTCTATGAATCTAAGAAAGTCCTTGAATTTGGTCCTTCAGGTATTTCACAAACTCTTGGCCCATTGAATTCATAATAAACAAACAGGGCACTGTTAAGTGCCAAAGGGCTACTCTATATTTAATTAGAAACCTGAGCTTTCTGAAGCTGGCTTAGTGGGAAAACAGGAGAGAAAGTTATTGATCAGCTAGCGGATAAGTGCTCCCATGCCCACATAATGAACACACCAAAGCTTTAAGACTGGTCTCTTAAAGTCTTCAAGAGTATCTGCAGGTCAGCTTTCAATGCCTAATTCAAAGTGAAGATGCTCAATTGCACATGGATATATTACAACTTATTCAGATGAAAAATAAGTCTGAATGACAGGGATATGTACATCTTGCAGAAGGGCAAAAAACTAACTCAGAAGCTAATACTATATTCCTTGTAAATTATTCACTCAAATGTAGTCAGTATGAAATAGTGTTGCAACAACCAATGTGCCAATATCCCACAAGTCCCAGAAGAAATATTTTGCTTGAGGTGGGTAGTGGCAAGTGAATACTTGATTTTGACTGTTTGCAGTTACTGAAAAAAAGAAGGTATTGATCAAAGATAGCTAGTTCAAGTAAATTTTAGAAAAGTTTTCTTTGTGTTTACTTTTAAAAAAAAAAGCTTTATATTTCTCCTGCAGTTATTAAACGATATCTTGTTATTGAACAGAAAATCAGAAATATCAAAACTGAAGTGGGCCACTGGAAAAGGATTTAGCAAACAATTACATTTTTAGTAATTCTCCTCCAGAAAATTACGCATTACACAGATTTGCTGGAGCCCCATAAACCTGCTTAAAGAGATTAAGCTTTCCTGTAGTTTTCACCACACTAACTACACTTGTTATGTTAATATTATGCCTAATATTGCAGCAGATCAGATTGGGATATTTTATTACTCATATGACATACTACACTTTCCAGAAGAGTTGCTTTTCATAACCATTATGTCATGCACTCTCCCTAATTTGTTTGGAGGAAATATCTTTCCACCATTAAAATGAAATTCACTACTTGACTGAGCATCTACATTTTGAGCTAAAATAGATGGAACCTGTTCTACCACCCATGAGTGTCTTTCTCCCCATCTAGAATAGCATGCAAAGCTTATGTGTGATGCTCATAAGAACACTTGAATGGCTGCATTGATCCTTCTAGCTTGGTAAAGACACTTACAAGAAAACATTATCATTCCTAGTTTCAGTCCTGAAACCAACAGCTTTCCATCTCTTCAGGCCCTATAAAAAGCCAGGATTAGAAATCAGCAAAATATTGTTTCTAGTCTACTGTCCCTTCTTCAGATGCAGTCTCATATATCCCACAGAACTGACAGAAACAATTAGGAGATATCAAAACAGTAATCCATTCTTTGATATGGCATAGAAAGCTGGTTTTTTTTGGTTTTTTTTGTTTTGTTTTGTTTTTTGTTTTTGATAAATCAATATTTGAAGACATACAAATCTGTCTTTGACATGTAGGTACATTTTTTTAAAGATTTCAAGATTTCACAAGAGGCAGATTATATAGCTGGCTATTTAGACAATTTGTTGGAGAAAATTTCACCTTGGTGCTGAGATGAGCCTCAGGTTTAGCTAGGTTCAGGAGTACTGGCAACCACTCATGTAAGCAGGGACTGCTTTCTGGTCATGGTGAAATCAAGGGAATTGGAGGTTTTCATTACTTTGCAGTGCCAAGATATTGATTTGCAGATAATGGCAACAGAAGAAATACAGCAATTTATTTTGCTGTAATTTAATTCTTGGCTTTAAAACAAAATGGTTAAATTATATCAGATTTAAGTAGAAGTTAGATGGCTAATCTATTGTGTGTTTTGTTCTTTGTGTTGCATTCTTGCTGCCCTATTTTTCTTAAATGTGCTTAGAATATGAAATACTTACAATTTTCTAGAACTATATCACTTTTGACTTACAGTTGCTGGAATTTTATATTCAGCTTTTAATATTTTAATAAGGCAGACTGGTTTTAAAATATCTGTCCTAATAACATCTATCTAATCTGTGAGAACAATGACCTTGACCAACAATAGCATGTTGGATATTCACTGAGTTGAGTTCTGATGTAATTGTATTTAAATCTAAGAGGATTTTCTCAGTCTTCTTTTGCTTTAGCTCTATACTACCTTTTGTGTCTGTAACTACGTCTAGTTGATTTAAATTTACTACATTTTTTCTTATTTTAGCTACTGTACTTTTATGGAAGAGATGAAGAATGTTTAAGACTGAACATGTTATATAAAATGTAGGAAGAAAGCACAGGTATGGTTTAATCACATAAATATGAAACTACAGTTTGTATGTGTCATTGGTATGGGCCCATCAGCTTCTTTCTACCTACCTGGACAATTTAACCATATATATCCTCCTTCCCTGCAAATTTACAGAATGATATTGAAATAAATGGCATCATTAAGGATGGCATGTTTCATTTCATTATCGTCTAAATATCATAATGCTGCTTCTTCAACATCGAGATATAGTTAGGCATTCTTCTAAATCCATGAATTTCTGCTGTTCTCTTTTCAAGTCACCAGCCTGTTAGAGCATGCAGCAAGTATGTTTTCATGGTATTCTCTTGGTGAGAATACTGTGGATAGCTCTGAATCAGTAAAGGGATTTAGACTTTCTGAAGGATCTTATAGAAATCTTATAAGATTTACCATTTAGGGATGCAAACAATATTCACCCCAAAGCCAGGGTACTGTACACTGAAAAAATATTCCTATGTAATTGGTTGCCACTTCTCAGTTTCTGAGTTAACCTAATCTCAATTAAACCTTCCCGCTTTCTGCAATATATTCTATTGTGAATAAAATCAATATGAGTCTTAATCTACACTTAAGGAGCACCCATAGCATTAGCAGCTGAAAAGTTCACTTAAAAGTCCAGTGTTTATGGAGTAAGGACAAAACAAGAGAAAATAAAAACAACAAAAACAAAACATAACGAAAAACAAACAAACAAAACAACAAAACAAAAAACCAAACCCAAATCCTATTTTTTTTTTTTAATGCAGTAGGAATGGAAAAAATATCAAGGAAAGGACAAGAGTGAAATTAAAATCTCTGTAGAAAGGTAAGAGGTAAAAGTGATCTTCAGTCTTCTACACAGGCAAGTCCTTCCTGACTACGGTCTGTGGGTGAAATGAGTCAAAGGAGAAGACAGAACATTGTGATACAGAGCACTGACCACTACAGCTCAGCTTGATCAAATACAAAGTTAGTCTATATACAGGTGATGGTGCAGACTTTTTCATCAGAGTATGTGAAAAAGTGAGGCTCTTCCTGAGAGTATCTTGCAAGCAAAGTATATACTCTTGCTCAGTGACATGAGATTTCAGTTTCATTTCATGGCTAAATCTGTGATACAAAATTTTCTACAAATGCAGCAAATGATTTCATTTTATTTGTGTGTGTGTGTGCGTGTGTGTTTGGTTTGCTTCTGCTGAAATAGATCTTTTTACGAATACTGACATTGAAGTTACCATAGAAACCACCAATGTGCTGGAAAACTTCAGGACAGAATTTGAAAGGCTACAGTAATCATATCACATGTCACATAATATGAATGTGCAAAAAGTGGGCAATTTCCACCTCTGCTATATTCTGAAAAAATCCACAGATTTTGAGGTGAACACAACACTGAACATATCAGACTATCCAAACTGAGTACAAATCTGTTAATCTACAATAGCTGTGAGATGAGCATGCACTCATCACATCTACCTTATTCACAGAAAAAATCTCCAAACTCCACAGTCATACAATTTTGCAAAATAATTAAAACATGCCAAAGAGTTGATAACAGAATCATAGGATCAGTGATAAAATTTCTGGGTTTGCTGTAGTTTTTAGTTTTGACATCAGGAATTAAAAACTCCTGATAAATCTAGGTACTGCAAGCCATTTGCAATGTGATGTATATTGCCTAAAAAACAAATCCTCTATGCACAGAAAGATTAAGAATTCTTCACAACTCAAAGATAACTTCAAATCACTGGTTATGTCACACTGACTTGTCTATATGCCATGGGAGGCCTCCCTTCCATTAGCTCATTAATTGTAGAGATTGTCAAGTTTTTAGCTCTTGTTTATGAATTAATTCACATTAGCTTCATAACTTGAATGCAAACACAGCTCCTCACCTGATACTTTGGCATTTCCTTGTTTTTCCTTCTGTATTTTTTTTTATGAGAAAATGAACAATTCTATTTACTAAAAATACTCTGGAATTTATACTGACATTATATCACAGAAACTTTTCTGTGGCAAATTAAACACCATGTGTTATCAGGGTTAGTTAAGAAATGAGAACAAAAGAGAAACAAGCAAACGGTTCAAAGAACAAAGAATACAGATGTTATGTCATTAAAAATGAAAATGCATTAATTGTTTAACTAACCTGTATAACAATCGCACCTTTGTTTTGGGCTGATGGGAAAAAAAAACAAACTGCCAGAAAAGTATTGAATGCAAGGAAGGAGAAAAAGTAGCCATTAATGTGTACTCATATGCTCTCCAGACTGTAAATTGAACATAGACATTTAAATACATTATCTTCTTAAAAAGAGATGAGGAAAAGTGGTTGAAAATATTCTAGGTGCTTTCTGCCAGTGATGACCTATGCCCTTTTTGCTAACCTGCCTTGCCCCTCTACTTAATTCTGTTCTACCTCAATTTCCAACATATAAACTTGAAGAAAATAAATATACCAAGGTTGTGATCTCTGGAGGGCTCTCTCTTGGCTATTTGATTGTTATGCTTTAGGAATACTAACACTATTTCCTCCTTCAACCCCATTTTCCACTCAATTCTTGCTTTACCTCTTCATCACCCGGTGGTGTTGGGAGTTAATAAAACTGCAGGATTGACACAGTAAACATTGAAAACTATGATATAGACAACAGTCTTAAAAGCATATAATAAGGGAATTAAATTTGAGTTCCTTTTAGTTGACCTCTGGTGTTCAGATTTTCAGGATAGACCTGGGTTATTTTTCTCTACAGAAAGAGGCATTTCAGAAAATAGCTTTGTGCAATATTTATGAATTGCACTGTGATGTTAGCTGCTTTTGATTTTTTTTTTTGTGTGTGTCTGTAAACCCTTCTGATGTTCTTGTTGTTAGAAAGGTTAAGTTGAACTGCAAATTGAAATATTTATGTGAAAATCCCATTAAAATATGCCAAGTCATCTTCAATGTCAGAGCCCCCATAGCTGTCCTGGTGTCATTGAGCGGCAACATCACCTCCTCAAAGACAATGAGGGATGCTCCCAGGCACCCTCACACACATTCACCCTCACAGCACAAGGGTGAGTCTGAAGTGGGTGTGGAAAGGCAGTTACAGCTCATCTTTACTCGGGTGAAGTAGCAGAGGCATTCTTCTGTCCTGGTGACTCTCTGGTCTTACCCCACAGGTGGTCTGAGTACCACTCTTCATACTTCTTACAAGTGACCTATACACTGCCAGGAAAAATCCCGTCAATGACTGTAGATGTGATCTAACAGGAAAGATGCAGCTCATTAAAATGAAAGAGCTATCACAGATGCATGTAAAAGAATTAGAAAACAAATACTAGGGACACATAGCTCAATTTTCTCGTTTTCCTCTTCACAAAATACACTGCTCTTATTTTTAATTTTTTTTCTTTGTTGCTTTAGAGAGCACCTGGAAAGCAAAAATGAGATATTCTTCTAGTGATTAACTGGCAACCAGACAAAATTACTGACAAAAGTTTTTGAAAATATCTTTTGATTTCATACATCTCTGTTCTTGAGATCCAATCTGATATTCCTCAGAAGACCGTGTTTTCAGAATCTTGAACATTTCTTCTCATAAAGAGGCCTTAATATGCCTCTTAGATCACCTAAAGGTGCTTTTATTTGTGCATGAGAAAATGAAAGCATCCAAAATCAAAGAGAGAGCAAAGACTAAGCTGTGACACTCAAAGCTTGCAGCGTGATTGCTACTTCTCTCTGCTCAAGAAAAGAAAGAAGCATTGGCAATGATTTTTCTAATGCAGGTTTTTTTTAATCTTGTGCATCTCTTTCAGATGTGTTGTCCAGATGCAGATGCAGAATCTGTTTGCCCTTACTATTTACTTAAGGGGAATTTATTGTGTGGTGTGATTGATTTTCTCCACTTTGTATCTGCTGTCAATATTCCTCCCAGGTTTGCTGTGGAGTGATAGACGGCGAGATGCAATCTGTTGCATACTGAGCTGAAGTCAGACTTGAGTACTATTGTGCACTGTGCCATCATTTATATTGTAGGTGAGTCATGAAACCACTTTTTCTTGTAAAAAACAGGTATATTTCTTACAATTACTTCATTCAGTAATTTGCTGTTCTGCACTAATGAGGACTTAAATATTCTGAAACAAGAGAAATGAAATTTGTAATTCATGAACAAACATGCCTTTCAGGACAAAAATCTAAGAATTAAGAGGCCAGATTATGGACCTTTACTTAAAACTGCAAAGTACCTATTTATGGAAGTTACTAGGTCTTCTCAGCTGAGCATATGCACACTGGGGTAGAACCTACATTGTTTAAGTAATGTCAGTCTGCCCCTGCAATTTTAAAGGTTATTATACAGCTAATGAGGACTAGCAAGTCATGATGTGACAGCAGTCTTTAGCTCTGCAGCTGACACTAACTTGTCAAAAGGTACTTGATTAATTATAACATTGTAAGATAATGCCTTGTGAGCTCATACCAGGCAAATTACTCTTCACGGAGCACTGACAGTGCATCCCTCTTCCACCTATGTAATTTATTCTAAGTGTAACAGTCACAGGAAACACACAGCCTTGGAAAATTATAGCTGCAAAATGACAAACACAAAGCAAACTAAATTGCAAGCTTGAAACCATTTCTCATGGGGTGTAATTATAATCACACATCAATCCCCCAGAAGGAATAACATGCTATGGAAAAACCAATGCAGAACTTCATTATCTGTCACCTACACTAAAGCATACTTCACCCTCTCTGATTACCATTGTTTCCTTTCTCATATATTTGTAAAAAAACCCACATCAGTGCATACCTTGCAGCAATGTTTTTGTGTTGTGACCTGTGCTATGCCTGCACTGGTTTCCAACGGCCTTCTACTATGAGGCTTCAATTTTGAAAATAATATGTAATGACAGTGCTGTATTTTCAGAAGAACATAGGAAGTTTCTGAAATTCAGCATTTAAAAATAAAAAACACCCCCCCCCCAAAAAAAAAAACAGAAAAGAACCTGGGAAGGATATTGTTATGACGTCTTACTGCAATTTAATTTTCTAGCAAGGCAGAATGACCTCCCCAGTTCAAAAAGGAAAAGAAAAACCCAGTGTACCCAGTGTCTTCAAAGCTGCTAAAATAACATCTAAAGCCTCTAGAAATGAAAAAGATAAGACATCCCCTGTGTCACTATTATTAAGAAACATAATTTTTATTAGATGGCCTAAGAAGGAGTACACCCTTGGGGTGAAGCCGAAGTAATAATTTTTTTTAGTAATGAATTACTTCCCTTCATGAAGTACATCTGGATACCAAGAATCATATTATTTCTAGTCATAAGTATTAATTTTCTCAGTGTGAGATGTCTGCAATATGGCAATTGAGCAGGAGAAAATTTTGTATAAGATCACAAAACAGCTGTACCATCACTAGGCATCTAGAGACTTTTCACCACTGAACTCTTTCATGTTGAAGAGGTCCAAAGACTTCTATATAAGAAGGGAGAAGAAGACTAACTCCCTAGAAAAAATGCTAGATATGCTTTGCAAATTAAAGATTGTTTTGTCGGGTAACAGCACTCAGAAAAATTATAAAGGACCTTGCAAAAGGAAACATAATATCACAAAAAACCCTATCAGAAATCCAAACAAATAAAGAAAGAAAGAGAAATGAGATTTGACTCTAAGCTTATTCAGTATAACAGTGAGTTGATTGAAATTGATTTGTCTCAGATCTTAGGTAATGGAAAAAAATTAATATGAATATTAAAGAACTACAATGCGATTAAAAACCTTTTTTGAATCCGCCTCAATTCACAAGCACACAGACTATTTTGTGCTCCAGTGACAACAGACATTGTTCTAACAATGAGCACCTGCCTTACTAGGAGGTGTAATTGCCCATAGTGCCACTTAGAAGGAGAATCTAATGGAAATATTTGAGTGGATTAAATAGTTTCTCTTGGTGTTAAAACACAGCAAGCAGTCAATGAAGGTAAACATGTAAGAAAGGTTAGATAAAATGTAGGCTTAACCAGTGCATAGCTATTAAATTCACAGGTCTCTCAATTCTTGCAGAGAAAAGTAAAATAGTTTCTAGAGTTTATGACATGGTAGTCGAGCTATACTCCTGTGTTCATTATTTCCAGGTTATAGTCTCCAGTTAATACATCATTGGTGATAAAGTGTCATGTAACATCCTCAGTTGTAGATTGCATTAACAAGACTAATCTTTTGCTAATGTAGAAGTACTCTCAGAAATAGAGAGAAGTTATCCCTGGAAAAACACAGGGCTTATGTGCTAGATGTGTATATTCCATGGGTTTTTCTTAAGTGCCATAGCAGTATTGACAAAATTTGTCACTAAAACCACCCTCAGATACTTTTAACCTTGTGGAGGACTTCAGACAGTGTGGCTGACATTTCCTACGTTTTTTTCTCTGGGAATTTCAGCACATATGACTCATTAGAGAAATGGATAAGTAAAATAAACAATTCAATATTTAAATCTATGCATGATTTCCTGGAACAGCCATGGTATGGCAGCTGAAATTTGTCACAGACATAGGCCTCACTGAAAAATCTACAGTCTTGTTTTAGGAAGAAAATGTTTTTGCCAA
Organism: Toxostoma redivivum; assembly: GCA_013397375.1. Taxonomy (NCBI): domain Eukaryota; kingdom Metazoa; phylum Chordata; class Aves; order Passeriformes; family Mimidae; genus Toxostoma; species Toxostoma redivivum. Next base: position 126,467 of record VXBI01012067.1, read on the forward strand.
GGTCTGGGAATCTGAGAACTGTAGTCTATGCATACATATTATGGACTGTGCTTTAACTGAAAAAGATTGACCAAGAAGCAATATTATCCTAGGAGTACAATTGGAAAGACAGCTAGTAAGAAGTTTTCACACACCAAAATAGAATAGGATTTATTTTTTGATGCTAAATGGGTATTTCGAGCAAGTATGCATGTTTTTTTTTTTGCAGAATTACTTGCATCATGTACTTGCAGACTAGTTTTACCAAGTTGCACACAAAATTGCACATGTGGCCACGTACCTGTCTCACCCACAAGAAGAAATTATTTGCTTTTTTCGACCTTCTTTTTAGGCAGTTCTCTGACAATAAGACATTTCTCTGACTCTGTAATCAGGTCATGCAAGAATGTGATACTTAAATGGCAAAAGCTTTTGCCAAATTTCAGCTCATATGCTCCCTTCTCCAAGTTTCTCTCATTTGCATCATCTCAGAGCCTATGGAGATCCATTTTGAAAACAGAAAAAAGCATTTGAAGGAACAGGATACCTGATGGGAGATTCAGCTACCATCTTCTTAGACAGAATACCCTAGCTGTCTCTAGAAGATGTGGAAATTGACATCCACTTGAATAGCTGTGCATGCTTTATCAGGAGGGATTTGTATTTGCAAGTTGCACAAAAAGCTCTTTTGATGGTACCTTATTTTTAAAAGAAAAAGATTCAAATTCAAAAAGAATTTTAGAATTACTTCAATAAAACGGGCAGGGCTGGGTGAAGAAGAGAAAGAAAGAGGTCACAGAAATGAAAAGTTATTCACTAAGATGCCATGAATGTCAGGGGAAAAAAAATTCAGCTTACATGCTTTTACTCCAGTCAACATCAAAACTCAATTTCTGCATCTACAAATATCACATAATTAGCAAGCAGTCAGTGAACAACAGTTTCAAGATCAATTTCTGCAATTCTGTGGATAAACCAGACCACAAGACTCATACAAAATGTTAGTAAACACATTTTATTAGTATTCTAACAGGATTAATCTGCTCAGACTCTGATCCAATAGATGCACTTAGAGCTCTGCACTCCCTCTGCTCACATACAGCCTCACTGCAGGTATGGCTCACAGGCCCCAGTCCCTTCTCCAGACAGGATGGATTGCCCCATTTATCCTGCTCCCAAGGCCTCTCCAGCCTAGCACATGCCCCTGCAGCTGCCCAGAACCCACAAACTTGCTGGTGGGAAAGCCCCTGTGCCCCTCAAACTCTGGGGGGTGGAGGTCCCACATGTTGCTGCACACTGCCATCAGCTGATTGTCAGCTTCCTCGTTGATAACTTCCTCAGAGAATGGTTGAGTTTGTTTCAAATATACTCATGGGTGAGAATTTTGGGTGCTGCAGCCAGGCAGAGGGGCTGCCCTCCCCCTCCTGCCCTGCCAGCTGCTGTTCCTAGTCTCTGCCACCCGGAGGAGGGGGCGCCCAATGCCACCCAGGGCTCCCAGGCTGCTTGCACAGCTATCAGGAAATTGTGGGCATTAGGGAAAAATAGAGGGAAATGGATCAAGAGCAGCTTATTTTGATGGAGATGGAAACTACTCACTCTCAAAGCAGATAAAAAACAACAGAGATGAAAGCAATAGCTTTATAATGTAAAGAATTTTCAGAGCCTCATTTTATAATTATTTTGAAATCTTAGATAACAGTAAAAACAAAAGAGATACAGAAGCTGTCCACATTCATTACAAGGATGGGTTAATTCTGTCCTATGATGTACCTTATCAGAGTTTTACAAAAACACTTCTCTATACAGTAATGTCACCCCTGAAAAAATAAAAGTCAGCTGATAAGCTATGTCTTTTTAAATTAACGATCTTTGATTTTTTTAATCCTCTGATTTTATTTAAATAGTGATATATATAATTGTCTGTCCTCTTCTTTTTTTGGTACTCTTCCGCCTTTAATTGGATAAAGATCCACACCAGTCAACTACCAAAAGAATTTGAATAGTCTTCAAATTTTCAAAGAAACATGGTATTTGCTGTTTCTGTGTACTGGCTAATATGTTACAAATGTAGAAGTATATACTGGATAATCTAAAAAATGTACAAATTATGCATAACATGCATTATGAATACTGATGGCAATAGCTGTCCTTATATTTTGCTCTTCCCCATTGTTTCCTCTGGTTCTTTAAAGTGGAAGTTTTATCCTCTGCTTTGCAAATCCTGCAGGTTGTTTCAGGCATAAATGTCCCCAAGCCAGATGCCACATCTCCACTCCACATTAAGATAACACAGTTACACACTATCCTTATGCTACGTTTTTCCTTCAGGGAAGAGATGTTGGTAAGTAACTCTGGAAGGGACCCATATCTCAGAGCTGGGGACTGGGGACATGCTGCAGATGCACCTGCAGTGAGGTTTAGGTATTGTCCAGCTGTTCAAGAATTCAGAAAGAAAAGCACAGAGAATCTCTAAATTCTTTTCAGAAAGCATGTTTGTACTTTCTTGGTGCTCTAGAGAAAGTCCATTTAACTACTGAAAAGGAATAAACAGGGGATATATACCTAGGAACTCCAGCATAAGTACAGAAGGTTTAAAAGGTTGCAGGTACAGTTCAATATCTATCATTAACCTGATTAAGGGAAAAAAACCCACAACTTTTCAGTTACATGTATAGAATGATTTTTAGTGTTTCTTGCCAACTTATCCATTTGCAATTTTATCTCCACATTCTTATTTACAGCTTACATTGTAAGTAATATGATTGAAGTCATTCTATGCCATGTAAAACTAAAAGATAAAAATATATTGAAAAAAAATGTTTTCTTGAAAAATATCAGAAGTTACATCTTTAGAAAGCCTGAAAATAATCAGAACAAATGATTTACAAGAAATAACTGACTTGATTTTTTTCTGTTGTTCTGGAGATGAAGACAAAACTGTAGAATATGCTCAATAATATACATAATTCATTGAGTGCTTCGCAAAAATGTTTTTTATTGCAGGGAACATTCACATCAAATTGCAGTCATTACTACTGTATGTGCAATTAAGACTGTTTAAATTTATAAAAAATATGTATTGCATTTTATTTCCATATTCCCAGTTTACCATCCTCATTGAGTACTGTAAGGCAAATATAATCCAGAGTGAGATGCAAAGCTATCTGATCATTGGGATGGGGCAAATTGTCAGTTTCACAATTCATCATTAAAAGCAGAATTTATCATAGACACAATGTATGTGCATGCTGGTCGTTACTCATGATAGCCACATTTCTGTTACAGATGCCATGTTACCCATGGCAGGTATAAGTTCATAGAAAGAAAAAGAATACTGAGAATTCAAAAATTTTTTCAAGTTTAAAATTATTTTTTTTCACTTTAGTTCTCCGGAATTTCTCCAGAATATACGTGATATTTATTACACTTATTACACAAGTGGATGAGCCAAAACAAAGATCTTTTTCTCAGGGTCACACAGAAATCTATAGCATTTCTGGAAAAAAGAAAATCTTGATTTATCTTGTTTCTAACTAGAAGTAAAGAAGAAATATACTAAATGAAAATACAAATTATGCATTGGATTATCAAAACTACTAAGGGAACCATAGGTAAGCAAGCTAAGCATATACGTATAACAAAATTTGAAAGCAAAACTTGGCTGCCGAGTCTTACAAAGTGTCAATTCCTCTGTAGATGTGGAAAGCTGTGATCTTTTACACATCATGCTATTAGAAGAATTGGCAGGGTTATTCTACAACCAAGTTGACCATCATGCGTGTAATGAAGATCTAAAAGTGCTTCAGAATATTTATGAATTATTTTTGGCTGGAGTACTGCACAACTACATTTTTAAGTGTCATCAGAAGAGTTAAATAAAAATATATGTTTGGAAAAATTCATCCTCCACTGAGCCAAGTCACCATCCTAAAACAATTGTTCTCCATTAATTGCATGCAAATATAATGCACATTACTGAACATGCTTTGTTATATTACTGGCCTTACTGATTTCCTTATGATGCACTAAGTCAGAGTTTGGAACTATTTTAAGAACATTGGGTTATAATCAGCGTTTGCTTTTAGATGCGTTGATGCCCACTGTACATCACTTCACAAAACCCTTGTTCATGAATGAAGACTTTTACCTTGAATGATGCAGCTGGACTCCTTTTACTGGAAAAAAAATCAACTGTACACATGTCAAATTTGAAAAAAAAAAATCATCATTTGAGAGGGGGAAGGGGGGAAGAGGCTATAAACAGTAAAAATGCCATGGAGAGGGATGGGATAGTGTTTAATCTAATGAATAGAGGTATCTTTTCTGCTCTGACATTTCAATTCAGAATTCTCAATCTCAGTCAGGTTTCTGCTGTCTCACAAACCACTGCTACAAAGAGCAGGATATTTTACTGAAACCCTTGGGAAAAAACAAAGCCATTATGAAATTATTGGATATTCTTTGTGCTTTCTGTAGTCTTTCATGCTATATCTGTATTACAGAGCTCAGTATATTGTCTTGACTTCGGCTTTTGATGCTGTCACCTATAATATCCTCAAAGGGAAGCTCAGGAAATGCAATTAGATGAAAGGAGAATGAGGTGGATCAAGAGCTGGCTGAATGGCAAAGCTCAGAGCATCATGATCAGCAAAGCAAATTCCAGCTGGAGGTGTGTAGTCAGAGATATTTCCTAGGGATCAATACTGGCTCCAGTCTTATTTAAGTTGTTTATCAATGACCAGGGCAAAGGGATAGAAAGTACCCTGACCACGTCCACTGATGCCACAAAAGTCAGGGGTGTGATTGATACACCTGAGGGCTGTGCTGCCATACAGCAGGACCTAGACAGGCTGAACTGCTGGGCAGAGAGAAACCAAGTGAGGTTCAACAAGGGCCAGTGCAGGATTCTGCACTTGGGGAGAAATAACCCCAAGCACCAGCACAGGCTGGGGCTCAACCTACTGGGAAGCAGCTCTACAGAGAAGGTCCTGGGAGTCTTGGTGTTTTGCAAGCTGACCATGAGCCAATGGTGGCCTTGTGGCCAGGAGGGCCAATGGTATCTTGGCGTGTAGCAGGAAGCAGGTGCTCAACAGGTGAAGGAAGTTGATCTTGCCCCTCTGCTTGGCCTGAATAAGGCCACATCTGAAATACTCTGTCCAAGTCTGGGCGCCTCAGTAAACGACATAAAGAGAGACAGTCCAGCAGAGGGCCACAAATATATTGAGGGATCTGGAGCGTCTCTTGTATGAGAAGAGACTGAGGGAGCTGGGCCTGTTTAGTCTAGAGAAGAGAGAGAAGGGATCTTATTAATGCAAAGAAATATCTTGAAGGTGAATGTTAAGAGAATGGTGCAAGGCTTCTCAGTGGTGTGCAGTGACAGGATGAGGAGCAATGACCATAAACTAAACCACAAGTAGTTCTACCTCAACATGAGGAAGAATTTCTTTACCTTAACTTTGACATGGAGATTGGATTAGATGATCTCTAAGGTCCTTTAGATGAGGTCCCCTGCCAACCCTAATGATTCTCAGATTCTGTGACATGCACTACTCTCAAAGTGTCTCCTGCATCCCAGTCTTCATAGGAGGAAAACAACCCACTCCTGTTCTGAGCAGTAGCCACAGTGTACTGCTTTAATACATGCCAATTCAGGATGAACAGGAGACCTCCTATGACAGGATCTTCTTTAGGAGATAAATGATGGCTTGGAGGGTCCTCTCTATTGCCAGATTTGTTCCCAAGAAATGTTTGGGCTTCAGCACATAAAGTGTTCACCCTATAAGCCTTGCTCTATATTCCAGCTCTACCATCCGGTACAACAGCTTTAACAACAGCTTTAATAAGAAAGAAATTTACGAGATGACAATCTCAGAGAATAGAAAAAAAGTGTTTCTCTTTTATACATTGGAGAAAAATAGCTAGATCATGAGGAAAAAATCAAAGTGAAAAAGAATTTAAATTATTATTCTTTCATTGGAAGTGTACAAACTCTGTTAATTAAAAAGTCACATCACTAAAGCCTAGAATTTTGGCTGTTGCCTCACTGCTGATGACCACTTCATAACCCTTCTTGTGGGCCATTTCATGGCTCAGCCTGTGCATTGCTGGCTGGGACAGGTCAAAAGCCTCTTCCTTGTGCAAATAACAAGAATAAGGCTCATATTTGAAGTTGCATTTTTTTCCCAATCTTTAGTAAGTTATCTTAGAAAAATAAGCATACAGTATCAAGTAAAACTTATTTTATGTTTCCTTACTTGTCTTGGTTTCATTTGAATTTCCCGGCCAACGCACCAAATAATGTCATGGTTTAGATTTGCCAATTTAAATATACTCATTTCCTGTTGTGAGACAGAACCAGGAGCAGAAGCAAGGCAAGCATATAACTTTTAAGGGTATAAAAAGAAATTCATTAACTACACAAAGAAGGAAGAAAAACAAATTCAGAATAAGATTTTCAGACCACTCCTTCCCTCTTTCTCCCAACCTTCGTAACAACAAAACAAACATACAAAAACTACTTCAGTCAGTTCCCAACTTAGTCTTTTTTTTCAGTTCACTTCAGAGAGAGAAGTCTCCTCTTTTCAAGTCATAGGGATTTCTCCACAAGGAGGAAGAAGAGTCCTCTTGTGGTTTCATTTTCATGATTTTTACATCCACCTGGGAAAAAGTCTCGCAAAGTCGTGAAGCTCCTCCCATCTTCACAGCTTTCCCAACGCTGTGACTATGGGCCATGTTAAACTCATGGGGTATTACTTTTAAGACTGAATTGTTCCAAAAGTTTTCTTCATCTCTTTTCTCTCTGTTCATGCTTCATCTTCAGAAAACCCAGATCCCCTTCCTTCCTCAGGGTAGATTCTTAACACAGGTACTTTGGGTCACATGATCTATCAAATGGAAACATCTCCAAGTCCCATATCTTTTTTCTCATGGTTTATAGGAATATTCACTGTAACATCAGTTCATCCCTACAATGTACAAAAGCATTTTTCAGCCATTTTCACAGCATCTCCTCATTCTCCTTCCATCTCAAAAACTTAGCTCTTGCTTCACTGACTTCAGAGAACCTCCTTCTTCCCTTCTCACTCCAGAGAGGATTGAAAAAGTCTGCCAGTCTTATCTGAGCATTGAAAGAGTTAAAATTTTGCACAGGGAGAAGAAAAAAAATAACCAAGGCTACAATGCTGGAGCTTTGCCAGAATCTCGGAAAGCCCGCCAGGCTGGAAAAGGGGTGGGGGGTGGGGAAAGCAGCTGGGATCTTAAATCAGCCTGAGCCCATGGCCACTGTGGATGGCCACCTCTCCTCCCTGCCGGGCCATGCCAGCTCCCCACACAGGGGCCCTGCCCTGCTCCTGCCAGGCCCGCAGGCTGCAGTGGGGCCAGGCCAGGCCGGGCCCTGCCCTGTTTACTTTTCTGGCAGTGGTGCAGGTAAGAGAGCAAATTCCACTTACCTCCTCCAAAATGTGTGTTCACAGAGCGAAACAACTTTTTCCAATTGGATTTTCAGGCTATCAGTAACCAAACCACCCCTCAATTGGTCCCAATCAACTCACAGAGGAAGTTTCCTCATAGAGGAAAACTTCTGAGTCTGTCTTCCCATGTCAAACTACCACATTACTGAACAATGCAAAAAGAATGCTAAGTTTTATTCTACCTTAACTGAGACCCCCACTGGTAACAGAGCTGTTAAGCAGAGCTATCTGGAAGTCATTTACAGTCCTCACAGGGGGTCTGTCTGCAGACTTAATTTCATTTGAACATGCTGTATCACTTTATGTCTTTTAAACAATCTTCTGATAAACTCAACAAAAAGAATCTTTTTGTACAAAGAGTAAGTTGAAACACATCTTTGGGAATTATTGTTTTTGCAAGGGTTTGTGTCCTAGGGATCTTAGAGGGAAACAATGGTTATTACATTCCAGCAGTTACAGATTGTGCAAGTAAAATCTGACTGAAAAATTAAATAGTGTTTTAATATATTTTAACATTGTTTTATAGGCTTTTCTTACACAGTCTGTCTGAGGACAGAAATTTAACAAAATAAATAAAAGTAGTCACAAAGAAATCTTCATCACAATTGAAAATTCTTTCTTTGTGAGATCATTGTTCACCCCAAAATATTGCTTTCTCATTTTAAACTGAATTCTCTATGAAGAAAAATAAATTAAAAATAATAATAAAAAAAGATACACATTGTTCTGTTCACCTCTCTTTTGATAGTAATGACATAATAAATATGATGGTGTTGTTATTAGTATTATGTTGGTACTTAAGAGCCAATTCAAACAGGTTTGAATTCCAAATAGGTAACTGTACTTCTTTAAAGAGCTTAAAAAGCAAAAAAAGCTTTAAAAAAATAAAGTAAGAAATCAGTATAACTGGGAAGAATGTGTATACAAACATGTTGGCAATGATTTTTAATGGTATATCAACATATTTAGCAGATACCGGGGGACAGAAAAAGCAGAAAAAAGGCAAATGAAACACACAAATGATTGTGGTAGACATGCAATGAGAATGAGTAGTCTTGGTTTCTTTGGTAATAAAACAGTACAAAAAACTTTACCCTGAACCAATTCTTTGAGACAAGTCAAGACACAGATATGTCAAGAAACACATTTCTTGTATGTTAATATCTTTCTCTACTTCTTCCTCTGTATTTTACCCATTGGTCTGTAGGTGAGTATATCTAGAGGGATTCTTGACTTTCCAATTGTGGACGGTGGCGTTTCATGTCTGAAAGATATATATGTATGTATACACACATTTTATAAATGATAATGACAATCTTAAACCCCCAGCCAGATAAGGTTAGAGTGTGGAAAGTACAATTTCTGTGATTTATGTCTACATAGATATGTATAGTGACATTGCAAGAACTGCTATACTGTCTAGTCAATGGAAACATTAACATATTTTTTCCAATTTTAGGTCAAAACAATTATGCAAGACTTAAAATTGCCATGATAAAGCAGAAGATGACACAGGACTAAAACATATTCTCTTAAAGAGTGATACTTCAGAACCATTTTCCCTAAAGAACACTAATGTTAAAAATTATCATTTCTCAATTAAGGTGACAGCTGCTTATAAAAGTTCATTATGCATAAAAGGGATTATTTTTAAATCCTGCATAAGTGGAAAAGAAACCTCTGACGAATAATTTACACATTAAAATAAAGGACTTAATGAGATTGCCTGGGATTAATTAGAAGAAAAATAGTAATTTATAAGACCAAAGCTTGCTTTAGGAAAGGAAACTATGAATAAAGTTTTTAAGTGGAGTTAGAATAGTTCACAGCTCTCAAACTTCATGTATTCTTTGTAGCGACATTTCCTAAGAACCTGTGGACTCAAAGTTGAAGCAAAAAAAGATGATGTTTGGAAAAGTTATCATTAATTTATACCATAAGCTTAGTGCTGTTAGAAAAAAGAGGAAACTAGACATTATACACTGTATAAGACCCCATATTTTTCTATATCCTTCTTGTATGTACTACTATAAACATTCATCATACTCATCTGTAAATATAAAAAAATCCCCTCACTTTTCTTACTTCACAAATTTGTATAATTGCAGAATCACAGACTAAGTTGAATGGGAAGGGACCCACAATGATCATTGTCCAAGTCCTGGCTCTACAAGCACCATCCTCAAAAGTCATACCTTGTGACTGAGCTTCTTGAACTCTCTCAGTCTGGTGCTAGGACCACTTCCCTGGGGAGCTGTTCCAGTGCCCAGACACCCTCTGGGTGAAGAACCTTTTTCTAATATCCAATCTAAACCTCCCCTGACACAACTTCAGCCCATTCCCTTGGGTTCTGTAACTATTCACCACAGAGAACAGATCAGTGCCTGCCCCTCCTCTTCCCCTCACAGGAAGCTGTGACTGCAGTGAGGTCTCCTCTCAGTCTCCTCCAGGCTGAACAGACCAAGTGACCTCAGCTGCTCCTCATATGGCTTCCCCTCCAGGCCCTTCACCATCTTTGTTACTCTCCTTTGGATGCTCTGTAATAGCTCAATGCCTTTCTTATATTGTGGCACCCAAAGCTGTCCCCAGCACTTGAGCTGAGGCCACCCCAGCTCAGAGCAGAGCAGGACAATCCCCTCCCTTGCCTGGCTGTGATGCTGTGCCTGATGCCCCCCAGGACAGGGTTGGCTCTCCTGGCTGCCAGGGCACTGCTGGCTCATGGTCAACTTGCCATTGACCAGGACCCCCAGGTCACTTTCTACTACACTGCTCTCCAGTATACATCCAGGGTGCTCTGTCCCTACATCCAGGGTTGTCCCATCCCAGGTGAAAATCCAACAGTTTTCCTTGTTAAACTTCAAATGGTTGGTGATTACCCAGTCTAATTTGTCCAGGTCTCTCTGCAGGGCCTCCCTGCCCTCAAGAGAGTCAGCAGCTCCTCCCAGCTTTCATCATCTGCAAACTTGCTTAGTATCCCTTCCAGTCCTGCATCCAAGTCATTTATGAAGATGTTGAAGAGCACAGGGCTGAAGATGGAGCCCTGCTGAACCCCAGCAGTGACAGGTCACCAGTCTGATGTCACCCCATTCACTGCAACCCTTTGACCTGACCTGTGAGCCAGTTGCCCACCCATCACATGATGTGCTGGACATTCTATCTAGATGGATCTTGTGAGAGACAGTATTGAAATCCAAAAATCATTGCATCAACTGACTTCCCTTGAGGTGGGTTACCTTGTCATAAAACGAGAACAGGTTTGATAAGCAGGACTTTCCTCTCATGAAGCTGTGCTGGCTGTGATCAATGACTGCATTGTCTCCCAGAATAATCTTCTCCTTAAGTTTACCAGCTGCTGTAGTGAGACTGACAGGCCTCTAGTTTCTGTGATCCTCCTCCATACTTCTTGAAAACCAGGACAATGTTTTCAAAGCTTCCAGTTATCTGGGACTTCTCTGGATTCCCAAGAAGGGTGTCTTCAAAGTGTGCCTTGGTTCCTTAAAGAATAATTTGTCAGCATTAGTGTCCTGGCTAGGAGGTCTATCCTAGACTCCCACAATGATATCTGTATTATTTGTCCCTTCATTCTTATCCAGGTGCTCTCAACAGTGCCATTGCCAGTTTTGAGCTTGATACATTCTACCCCTTATATTACATACAAAGTCACTCTTCTGCCCCTTCTGCCCTGCCTACCCCTCCTGAGGAGCCTGTAACCATCCAACAGGGTACTCCAGTCACTGGACTCATCCCATCAGGTTTCATTTACACCAGTGATATCCTATCTCTGGGGCCAGACCAAAACCTCAAGATCCTCTTGTTTGTTCCCCAAGCTGCAAGAATTAGCGTAGAAACATTTCAGGTGTGGTACTTTATAGTCAACACAGCCAACATTCTGTGAAAAAAATTTGAGGGATTCCATCAGTTCTTTTTTCATCAAATTTTAGCACACCATTCCACCACTCATCACTGGCAAGCCTGGTTTTGTCTTTTCCCCTCTTCCAAGCTAGTTTACAGCTCTGTCGATGAGCCCTGCTAGCTCCTGTGCTAGAACTCTTTTTCTCCTCTGAGGCAGGTGCATCCTTTCAGATATCAGTTGATCAGGTGTTAAATAGATCATTCCATGGTCAACAAACCCAACATTTTCCATCGACATTAACATCAGAGCCATGCATTGATTGGATAGGTCTGCCTATTCCTACCAATATTATTCCTTGTTCTGGAGGAATCGAGAAAATCACTACCTATGAGTTTCCCTCCTGATCCCTCTACCAATCATTACATGGCCCTGAAGTCTCTTTTGATTGCCCTTGGACATGTCTTTGTTATTTTGTCATTGCCAGTTGGAGCAACAAATAGTGGATAGTGATCCGAGGGCCTTGGTAGACTGAAGAGTTTTCCAGTGTCCCTTATCTATGCTCCTAGGAGACAGCAGACTTCCCTGTGAGTTGTGTCCTGTCTTCATACTGTATTCATTTCTTTCTTTCCCTGAGAGGGAGTCTCATTTTACAGCTACTCTTCTTTTCCTGTCAACAGTTGAGGCCTTGATGCTGGGTACTTGCTAATTTAATGAAAATATAAGTAATCTGTACTACTTAAAAACTTTTCTATTTAGCATACAAGAATTTTGGGACTGTAACTTGCCATAAAAAATATCCAAGATTTTTCTTTTGTTAAATATGTAAACAATTTGACATACCAGTGGAATATATAGGTTGTACAGAGTTTTCCAGACTTTCCTTTCCTATTTCATGTGTTATGACATATATACTGTCCAGAGTTTTCCCAACTTTTTCTTCCTATTTCATGTGCTTCTGAGCAATATGCATGTCAGCAGCATTGTCTTCCCGCCTGTTCTTGTTGATGTTGGCTGTCTCTTTGAATGCCCTGGAAGGTTTCTGGGCATGAGGGGGAGGAATGTTTTTTGGTTTTGCATTCTAAGTTTTAACATTACAGTGATGCTTTGAGCATGTTCTCACACTGCCATGGCACCTCCCACAGTCGGTTGTGCTCGGCATGTTTTCTGTAAGGGCAAACTTTCAGAGAATTGATCTGATCCATTGCAAAACCAGATACTTTAAAACTATATGCATTTCAAGTTTGTTCATACATTTTCTATTTGTCCTATGCCAATGCAGAGTTGTAAAAAAAAAAAAAAAAACTAAAAAGGCTCTCAAATTTATAATTTTGAGTCTGACATTTGATAAAGTTCTTGAATTTTCATTTTTATTCCTTTCCCTGTCCCAGGACTACAATTTGGTAAGTCTATATTTCCCAGTGGATAAATAAATAGATAGCTATCATCCATCATTGTTACAGTGCAGTACCACTGTCAGAGAGAAGTATAATAAAGTGGAAAATATTTATCTAAACTGCAAGGAAAGTATCAGTCTTACCCAATATTTGCCAGAATTTAGATGATTACTTTCCTAGGTATTTTTCAAACATATCTTTGGACAGGGATCCTAAAAAAATTAATTTTACTTCTCCTTTTACTTGCTTCTGTGAACAAAAGATTAGAAAAACATCAACAATGTTTGGTAAATCACTATTATTTTACTGAGAAGGATTAAATTATTTGTTACTTTCGAAAACCAATAAAGTTAAGTTTAATCAGATTAGCCTAATGCTTCTCACCAAGCAGTATTATCTTTTTACTAGTGGCATGTATATTTTTCCAAATTGCAGCCTACTGCAGTGCAATCTTTCATTTAGCTTTTAAAATGGAATTCATATCTGTGATTACATAATTCCATTTTGCTGTTGTGTAATGAAATTATATTGGAAGTGATGTAGACTCTGGAATACAAGCTTATGTATAACATCTTTGGGAGAGATCCAGAAATAGCTTAATACCTATTTAGATTGGCTACTTGGAAAAATTTCTTCACAGAAAGGGCTGTCAAATCTGAGGAAATTGATGAGTCACCATCCATGGAGGTATTTGTGTACATAGGGCACTGAGGCACATGGTTTAGTGGTGAACTTGGCAGTGCTGAGTTAACAGTTGGACTGGGTAAACTCAAAGTTCTTTTCCAACTTAAACAATGCTATAATTCTCTGATCCTATATGTTTTGCCAGGCCTTTTTGTTATATCTAGTATCTGTTGGGGAGGAAGTGAAAGCATGAGTGAGTACAGGCTTTACTACTATGTCTCCAGGTTTTAGAGATAGATGCTTAAGAATATTTCCCACACAAATATGTTTTCTCCAGAATATGCATGAGTGAGAAGTACATAGTTCTGATGTAAGAACTTGAAGACTGGATAAAAGCATGCCCCTCACTGGTACATCTGCTAATTCCGTCTTTGCCCCCAGAAATTTTATGACTAGAGGATAGTGATTTAGTACTATATTTGTTTTTAAAATAAAATTGGCAGTTTAAAACCATATATAGAGATGTGTTTTCAGTAACTTCTCAATCTCCCCTACCTTTGCAACACCCTTTGACGCATCAGAGATGGTTCAGTAGAACTGGGGAGTGAAGGTGGCTTATGAGCTCCCTAAATGTGCAGTCATTGAATTACTCATCCAGGGATCTTATATGAAGCCTCAGATAGGGAAAAGAGAGCCTGGGAAGAGTCAGAATTTGCTTCTATTAAATGCTTAATTTTCACTAAGTTGATAGCAGCAGAAACCAGAGAGACTCTTCATCTTCAGAGTAGTCCTGCAGTCACAGCTTCTGCTACTCCTCTTCAATCCATGTCTGTAACATTTTATTGCTATCTACATTCAAGCCTTTGGAAATTTGCAGGAGTAATTACAGCTGGCTGCCTTATATCCTGAGTGAGTGAATATAACTGTTTCTGTCACTGTGTGGGTAAAAAAAACCAACAAAACCAAACCTAGACAGATTGTCTTCATGTTTTAAATAACAGCTTTTAAAAAAGAATAATAATAAAAAAAGAGTCTGACTGAACCCTTCTGTGAGGGTTATAAAAAGGATTCCTAGGGAAGTCTTGCCTGCTGCATTCTCAGTCCAAGCAGGTTCATGTACTCAAGACCAATAAGATTCAAAGTACTCAGCAGTTCTCACTGCTGAATACTTGCTTGGTCCCTGTTGGCAGGAAGGGGTTAAAAGCAGAAGAGTGGTGAGGAGGATGGTAGATTTGTTCAAGTGACCTTGCAGCTGAGGTTGCCAAGGCCTGGAGAACAATAGTGTGGAAAACCCCATTTGCTATGCCTACTGCTCTTTATGCTCTCCCTGTTTTGAGAAGTAAAATCTTTGTGTATAGGTAACATGGATGATGTTTGGAGAGATTTGGAGGCACTCTCATGGACATGCTTGAGCTCCCTGTCTTAGGAGAGAGAAGATCAAAGCTCAGAGATCATAAAAAGGCTCATAAAAGAGGATATCACAGTATGGTGGTGAGCCTTTGATGAATTTGTGCAAATGGCAGGCCCACCTCCTCACCAGGATCAGCTGAGGCTGATGGTGCCTGTGTTGGCTGCTATTTGTGTGTCAGCTCTGGGATCCTCGGATTGGTGAGGTAGCGAAACAATTCGGGTCTTTACACTCCAGCCAGGGTTTTGTGATTGTTCCTGCCTGTGTCAAGTCACAGAGCCCTCTGCCCAACACTCTGGCCTGTGTATCTCTTTTGTAGATGACTAACTTTGTTAGCCACAGTGTCCCTTGGATAAAGGAGACAAAGCCCTTGTCTTCCAGGACAGGGGTCAGTAAAGCTGCAGCTGAGGATTGTAGCACTTTACGGTTAAGACTTTCAGCACAGAAAAGTAACTTGTACCTCTATCTGTCCTACTAGATTGAATCCCAAGCTGTAGGATTTTGGCCTTTATGGGTTTGCAGTGGGTTAAATATTGCATGCTGACACTATAGCCTGCTTTCAGATTCTTTTTCAGCTTATCGATCAAGGGTACGTGGTGAGGCTCAATCGTTGCTTTCCATGGCTTTGATACAAATCAGGCAATGGCAACAAGAAAACAAGATTGTTCTTGAAGTATAAGTAGGGGCTTTTTAACCCTACTTATAGTAAGGGTTAAAAAGGATATAGCATAAAAGGGTTTTTTTGGGCATACTTTTTTCATAGGGTGTTTCATTAAAAACCTCATTAGGGAAAGGATGATCAAAGCTGCTTCTGCCTTGGCCTTGGGAATTTGTTTTCTTTCTTCTCCCAGGCAGTTCAGAAAATACAGTGGAATTTTATTACCCTGGACCTCACCTACATGATTCTCAGGTAGCTGAAAACTATTGCTGCTGTCTCTACTGTTCCTGCTACTGTTTACTGATTCCAGCAATTGTCCTCTTCAGTGTATACACTTTATGTGTTCTGTTAAAGCGCTCATTTTTTATTAAAAAAAAAGGAAATCAGTCATACAATTTATTTATGGAATATACACCTGTATGAAGAGTTACTTCACTGGGGCTATGGAAGCTGTGACAGGCTACCACACAGATGTAATAAGGGATGAACACTGTCAGTAGCTGTCATGATCCAATCTTGCACGTATAGCCTCAGTACCAGCAGAAGGTAGGACAGGAACAGGATCTTACCTTTTCTTTTAACTGGTTACCAAAACTGTCTATGGTGGTATATGCCTCAAAGATGACAATGCTGTGGAGGAAGACAACCATCAGCAGGGTCAAACAGTTCCAAGGGAATTACCAAGGTGGAGGGTCCTGTTCCTGCAGCTGCTGTGAGTGTGTTTATGTGTGAATGTGCAGAGCTCTGAGTGTGCCTATGGGATTAAAGCTTTTGGGAATTATCTACAATAAATGTTCAGAAACTTGCATGGGGTTGCTAGTAGTATTTAAGTGTTCTGTAGCATTGGTTCTCCGTTACATTGCAGATACTGATCTTGAGATTCTTGTGCACAGACTGCTTGTCAATTATGTGCTGCTAATAATTCAAGGAATTACTTTCACAGCACCACAGGATCACATTATGATGAAACTTGGAAGGATACTCTGGAGGTCACTGGGTTGAACCCCTTGCTCAAGCAGAGCCATCTAGAACAGATTTTCCAGGACCACATACAAATAGCTTTTCAATATCTCTGAAGATGGAGATTCCACCTCTCTGGGCAACCTGTGCTGGTATTTTACCATGGTAATATTTAAAAAGGGTTTCCTATATTCAGAAGGAACCTTTTGTGTTTCAGTTTGTGCCTGTTGCCTTTGGGCACCACTGAAAAGAGTCTAGGTGTGTCTTCTGTGCACCATTCTCTAAGGTATTTACCTGAGATATTTATACACATTGATGAAATTCACTCTCCTAAGAAGGCTCCTAAGTCTTCTCCAGGGTGAACAGTCCCAGCTCTCTCGTCTTGTCCTCATACATGAGAGGCTTCAGGTCTTCTAATGATCCAGGCAGCCCTTTGTTGGATTCTTTCCAATATGTCCATGTCTCCTTTGTTCTGAGGCGTCCCAGAAATGGCTTCCAGCTAGACTTTGTGCCACTGATCATCACCCTAAGGTCCTAGCTGTTTAGATAGTTTTCAATTAACCTCACTACTCATCCTGCCCATATTTTGTCATCTTCTCTAAGTGGATCTTACCAGACAGGGTCAGGGGCCTGACTGAAGTCCAAGTAAACAGTATCTACTTCTTTGCCCTCACCTATCAGCAAGTAATTTTTTCATAGAAGGTTATCAAATATCCTGTACTTGGGTCACAATAACCCCAAGCAACAATATAGGTTTGGGGAAGAGAGGCTGAAAAACTGCTGAGAGGAAAATGGTGCAGATCAACAGCTTGCTGAACATGAGCCAGCGTGTGCCCCAGGTGGCCAAGAAGGACAATGACATCCTGGTATGTATCAAAATTAGTGCAGCCATCAGGAATAGGACAGTGACCATCCCTCTGTATTCAGCACTGGTAAGGTCACACCTCAAACCCTGCCTTCAGCTTTGACCCCTTCAGTACAAGAAGATTAAGATGTTGAAGCGTGTCCAGAGAAGGGCAACAGAGCTGGTGAAGGGAGCCCAAATTTTATGAGGAATATCTGTGGGAACTAAGTAGTTTAGCTTGCAAAAAAGGACACTCAGGGAGATCTTATCACTCTCTATAATTACATGAAAGTAGGTTTCAGTGAGGAGGGCGTTGGTCTCTTTTCACAAGTGTCCTGAGGTGACTTTATGATGCTTGTATCCTCAACTGTCTGCTCTGTTGGTGTTAAATATTGCGTTCTGCAGCTTTAAGACTGGTTCNGCAACAAAGTATAGGTAAAGAGAAAACATACTGAAGCTGTACTCCAGGAGGTCTGCATTAAAAATTAGGAAAACTTTCTTCACTGAAAGGGTTATCAAGCATTGAAAAGGCCGCCCAGGGAAGTGGGGAATAAGCATCCTTGGAGATATTTAAAAAATGTGTAGACGTGATGCTTAGGGAAATGATTTCATAGTGCTAGGTTAATAGTTGGACTCAACGACCCTTTCCCAATCTAAATATGATTCTATGATTCAGTTGGTCAAGCGTAACTTCCCCTAGTAAAACCAGGCTGGCTACTCCTCATCACCTGCTTGTCCTTCATGTGTCTAGAAATGAATTCCAGGATTAGCTGCTCCATCACCTACCCAGGAATCAAGATGAATCTGATTGGTTTGTAGTTCCCTGGATCCTCCTTTTGCCTTTTTTGAAGATAAGGGTGACATTTTCTTTCTTCTTTCTTCTATTCTTCACACACCTCTCCAGGAGCCTTCAAAAATAATTGAGAGTTGCCTCCATAATAACAGCAGCCAGCTCCCTCACAACTCATGGTTGCACCTCATCAGGACCCCTGAACTACTACCCTTAAGTCAAATTTTCCTGCTTGGTTTAGACTATGTGAACTTAGCAGTTTTTCTCTCCAGCACACAGTTCTTTGTGCAATTATAACTATAACTAGGAAATGCAACTGAGAATAAATGGAAGACACCTCTTATTTTTCCCAGAAAGCTGTGAATAATCTGTTTATTTGTTAAAGAGATTGACATTTAAAAGAAAAGTACATATGGATGTCTTTTAAAAATGTAATTTATTATTAAATAATAGGCACTCCCAGGCTTCTATCTTGGTTATTACATCAAGGTATTTTGATGTGAACATTTTGTTTCACGAACTGCATATTGTAACATTAATTAAATAAAAAAACCCTCCACCAATTATTTGATTTCAGTCCCTGGACTAAAAAGGAAGAAATAAAAAAAGAAAACCAGAACAAAAACAAACAAAAACCTGAAAAAAAACCCAACCCCACAAAAATGTTATTTTACATTATAGCTTTCCAACACAATTTTGGAAATGCACATAATTTTTGACGTAATATTCAGTAAATTGAATCAAAAAATACTTAGCTGCGTGACTGTTCTCTGAACAGTTTGAATTCTACTTCCATTAATTTTAAGAAATATTGATTAGTTTTTCATTTTGTCTATGGCTTTTGACAAGATACGTCCAGTTAATATCTTATAAACCGGGTGAGATGTATTGATAGTGAGTGGTGTTCATCTATATGAACATAGTCACAGTGAGTCAGGGTTAAGAATTAGAGAAATGTGAAAAATTCATCTTCTGTCCTTTAAATTAGTTTCTGATTTGTTTTTATTGTGTGTGCACGTTTCATCTTTCCAGCTTTGCTGTTCAGGTCCTTTGCATGCTAAGTAGACAACCATCATATTTAGCTATTTTCCTACTAATCATGTTTTTCTGTAAGCAAAAACACTAGGTGAAATCTCAGCCATGGAAACAACTGGAAATAGAAGCTGCAGCATTGATAATTAGTAAGAATAAATCATTCAGAGATCCTCAGTAGAGTTGCACCAGTATTGATTTTTCAGTTTAAGAGTGGAGAGCTTTTACGTCCCCAACAGGTCCTTCCTAAATCACTAATATCATCTGCCAGAATTGCAGCATCACAACATAAATCTTCTAGATAAGCCCTGTGCATGTCAAGAGCAAGACAGAAAAAGGCCACACAGCATATTGCAAAAAGGTCTTCTGGAGAAACTTTCTTCCACAATCTAGTAGTGATCCATAGAACTCCTTGTGAGGATCCAGTATGCCTGATTTTAAAAAGGAGTTGAAAGAATTAATGTCTCACCCTCAGAAGCTGCCTACATTTATCACACATCTTACAGGAACAGGAATCAGTCACAGAAAGCAGTGGATATTTCCCTAGCTCACCCTTAGCTTCTGGTATGCAGAGATCTGTGGCTGCTGAGAAAGCTTAGGTCTTTCCCATAAATGACATTAATCATGACTCAGGGAAACAGCAGAAGCTCCAGGCAGTGCAGGCTAAACATTTTTTTTTCTGTCTTCCTTTCCTCTTTCCAGTATATTTTTCCACATTAAGCAAAGCTTGTCTTAAGCTAACTAATCATGCATTTCTCTTGGGACATTTTTCTACAAGATTTAGAGGAAGTTAGTGGTCAATTCTTAGTCTTCTGACATCTGCGTCTTAAGAATGATGAAAATAATTCCAAAGAGATCCTTTTAGGTTTATATACCTTTCCTAAGGATATCACTTAATTGCAAAATATTTAATATTCATTTTGTGATGAACTTTGAGCTTTTACAAGCACTACAGTATGGTAATGAGTACTGTCTCTGATGTTGTAGTGTTCTTTCATACATTAAATTTCTGATAAATTTGCTGGTTTGATTCATAACAGGAATAAAGGAAGACCAGATTCCTTCTCTCTATTGAAGTTCCTTTTCCTTCTGGAAAAATAATAATTTTAGGAAGAGACCAATAAGTTTCTCAAGGTTGCAATATCTACTCACTGGAGCTTTAATGTAAGTTTTAGAAATAATCCAAGTTTAAAAGGTCCTAAGCTCTGCTGATACTGCATTTAATGGTAAACCACAAACTGAAAATGCACAATATGTCATGTTACTCTAAAGATACAGAGCTATCAAATTTATGAGCTACTAAATAACTGAAAGTGGAAACCTTTTGCAAAATTCAGGAGAACACATCGAAGAAATGCATTTATCTCAGGAAAGCAATACATATACCTTTCCCCTGTCATATCACAATTCTGAGAAAGCTTTCATTTCCAATTAAGTTGTCTGAGAAATACAAATTATGTGTCCACTCCACCTATTTTTAGGTATAGAATAACTTGCAAATTTGAAGGTTTCTTGTTTTCCTTGATTACCTTCCTGCTTCCTTCCCGCCATGAGGGAAGTAAGTTAAAACTGTTCATCTTGTGCTTCTGGTCTACATTTCTTCTCAAAAAATCCCCAATATATTGTGTTTTATAGACATTTATTTTCTTTCCCTGTGGAAAGTATCTGGCTTTTGAACAAGTATGTAGCTAGAAGAATAAAGTAAAACAAAAAACAAAGCACAAACCATAACCTCCTCATGTAAGTGGTATTCCAAAGAGGAACTGTAAGCTTGAAATCAGAAAATCTTTCTCCCTATATATATTTAATTTAGAGAGATTGACACTTTTTCCACTAAGAAGAGTTTTTTTGTTATACCATATTGGATCTGATGAATAATCAGTACTCACATACAGAAAGAGGGACACAATAAAATAGAGCAGAAGTGATATCCAGGGTCTAGGGCATCAGCATTTCAGAAAGCTGAGTACTAAAAAAGCTGAATCGTAGTACTGCATTCATCGTTTTACTACATGTGGAATTTAAGAAACTCAGATATGATTCTGTGTGTCATTTTTACTTTTTGAAGCAGAACTAAAAAAAGATAGAAGACTGCAGAAGTTTCTCTGTGTCATATGATTCAATAATGTTCCATTTGGCTGTGGAACTCCTGGAAATAATTACAAAACAGTTCGTAATATAAGTTTATCATAAAATATCTGACATAGTTCAGGGATTCATCATACTTATGTAAAGAATGGGACTCTTTTCTTTCAGAAAACAAGAACATAAAGAGGTATTTTGTTTCCTCTATATTGCAACAGACAAAATATCTTCCCAAAGCTATGAATTGACTTAAAGATTGTTCAAAAAGCTAGACTCCCCATTTAATGTGATAGTCCTGATATTTTTTTCAAAAAGCAGAGACTTTCTTCCCATTTTACATCTGTTTTACAATCAGTTCTGAACTTCCATTCCCTCCCTCTCTTCTCTAGCCTTTATTGTGTAAATCTTTTGGCCCCTGTATGATCCTCATGCAACTGGCTTTGTTAGCCTCTGAGCATCCTTTCACTCATTCCAGGTTACCAGTCCTCTATTTTACTGCATATCCCAATTAAGATTCTTCTTAATTTCCAAAAATCTGAATTTTGTATGGCCATAAACAGTAATTTGCAATAAAAATGGGAGAAAAATCCTACTTCCATTTTTATCTTTCAGAGTAGCTGCTGTTCTCATTTCTTGTGCTGGGAAGAAAATCTACAGGGAAGAAAGTAACTTCAGTCCTCCAGTTGTACTAGTTGTACTAACACGGGGTAGTACCAGAGTGCTGGAGCAAGTGTTGTAAGACTCCTTGCTCTCCCAGTTCAGAAAAATGAGCCTACATTACTCTAGTTTTCTTACTAATCACATTGAGTCCTTCCCTTAAATTTCTTAAACTTAGGTTTCTTGAAGGTTGATATTTAAAGAGCATAAACTGTAAACCTAAAATATCAGTGGGAAAATGATTCAGTAATTTCTTTTAAAACTGTTATTATGCTTATTTCTTTATGACCTGATTCTCAGGGAAATAAGGCCTTTCATTGCCTTGATTCCCTAAATTGAAATAAATATTAATATCAATTAAGCTTTCCTGACTCATTGCATTAAGAAGTTTTGCAGCAATGTCTGCTTTTCATTGATTCATTCTCTCCAAGATAATTTCTTGGGGATAATTTCTTCCTATTTTTCTTCCAACTTTCCCTTCCCTATTTTCAGTTGTATAGTATACAATTGGGAATGGGGTTTAAGGTGGGGTGTTCTCATAGCTCAACAACCTCGGCTTTGGGGCATGGCTTAAACACTTAGCAATGTATGGCATAGTTATCCTCAGTATGTTCTTGATGATTGTGATATGTATCTCATGTATTTTATATCATGTGCAATGAATGATCAATGGTGGTCTTGATAAAATAATGGCTTTACTGGTGCAGACAGTTTTAGCTATGCAACACATAAATGAAGAAGAGGGAATTGTTATCAAAAGGTAAGGCTTTATAAAAGAAGGGTGTGGTAACACAGCTCTGGCCTGTTACTTAGCCTAAGTAGAGGGAAACTATGGTAGAGTGGCTCAGCTGTAATAGGGGCAGAGAGATGTGAGGGACGTGAGAGATGTGCTGCGTAACTGCTGCATGTCCACATCGTGGTGTATGGTGCTTGGTTGGCTTGGGCTTGTTGTGCCTTGAAATGATGTAAACTGATAACCAGGGAACTGCTTGAAAAGGACAGACTTTTGGCAATAAGGAGCACTCCTCTGCACCTGCCTGGGGTCCCTGCATTGCTCATTGCTGCAACAATGCACCATCCCATTTCTTTTTGTCTCTTTAAGCAAAATGCATAAATCATTGCTTGAAATTGCTTTTGGGATTTAAATTTTGGATAATTTGTCTTGTACTATTGTGAGTAACTTTCCCTAGGAAAATAATTTTTCAGGCTTTCGGTAATCACAGTATAGAAAGCAGACCCATAGACCAAGACATCATAATTTTAAGGGTGATACTTTTTTGTCACACACAATGTGGGTGTACAACACATAATACCTGTGACTAGAATAAGTCATATATACACACTTTCAAAACTCAGAGCATTCATCTCGCTAAAATATATTAAAACTCCTGTGATACGGGTGTTGATTGATTTCTTTTTTATACGGAGCTGTAACTTAATTACGTTGCTTTTCTTACTTAAGAAATTAGAGCAATATGTAAAACTAATATTACATAATTAGAAATGTAATTATAGAAAATAACTATATAAAAATGGAACAGAACTTAGTACAATGTAGAAATCAAATGAGACAAGTTAAAAGAATGTAGCGTATTTTTGGTTTGTTAAATTAATTCTAATTCAAAGTAATCCAATCAACAAAATACTTCTATGAACATAAACTCGTTTTTTCATGCCAAAGCCTTTTCCAAACAAACTATATCTAGGACATGCAACACTTTATCAAGACAAACACAAAAGTCTAGTAAGAGACTTCTACACAAACACATAAAAATGACAAAATATTTAGAGCAGAGTTATTTTTTATGAGGGCTGAAACAGAAGGCTTTCTGACCCCAGTGGTCACAGGTGGATGTTTGCCTGTCTCTCCCTTCTCTGTTACCAAGATCAGAAATTGGGAGTGATGCCAAGGTAGACATAAAGGAGCCTGCTGCATCCAGCGCTAATGAAAACGTTTGCCAATGTTCTGAGCTCAGGCTGTGCATTAGGCATTGATTGAGAGTCATCCAGTCTGTCTGATCAATTCATAACACTGCACTCAACCATCAAAATATAAATTTGATTGAGAAACTTCTGGCCTCCATTACTGCACTGTACTTTTCTACATTTATAGATTAAGAAACTGTACAACCTTTCACGTAAGGAAAGAGACATGAGACTCTTTAGCTTAATGTCAGAGCCCTCTAACCAGGCTGTTTTAGGTATTTCAGAAATGCTGATTATGATGTTTAATATGAGATTTACCTATCTGAACAATGTTGATGTCACCCAGGATTTCTGTTTCAACACTTGTGAAGATACAAATTTAAGTTACACATAGAAAATGATAGCAGTTGCAATACAGAGTTCAATCACAATGTGAATATGATTCTTACTACTGTATCATAGAATATGCTCATCACCACAATTCTGGGAGTCCTCTTTCACCAGAAAGGAATATGCTCTTCCTCTCATGCTGTTCTTGGTAACTCAGGGAGGTATTCACACTGTTTTAATCAACTCAGGGAGAAATATTTGTACCACTTGTTGATCCACTCAACTGTTATAGCTGTTTTTCTAAAAGGAAGGCTACATTTTGTCCCCTTTTATTTGAGAAAAAGTTGTCTCCTTTATATAGCTGTAGTCAGTCACACATTTCCTGATCTTCATAAGATCATCACTCTTTACCACCTCCTCTGAGCTTTCTTTCATTTGAGTGGTTTATTTGTCACACCTAAAGAAAAGGACTCAAGGATTTCTATAAATGCTCATACGTACCTGAAAGGATGGTGCAAAGACAGATCCAGACTCTTTTCAGTGGTGCCCAGTGGCAGAACCATTTCCAATGGTCTTGAACCAGAAACAAGAGGATCTCTCTGGGCACAAGGAACTACTTTTTCACTGTGATGGTGACAGAACTGACACTACCCACCGCTGTCCGCACACCACGCTGACCACCCGACTAGCTCATGCGGTGGGTGGAGCGACAGGTGTGGCCCGTTCCTGAGATTCCTGGAATCCCAGGTCCGGGTAAGGCTAGAGCCTTTAACAACCAGCGATGTGTCCATGAAGAGTAAAGGGTCGGGAGAGACCTTTGGCTGCGTCCAGAGATAAGGTTTATTCAGGGAGCAACAGTGGAAGAAGACAACTGAAGGGAAGGAGGCAACCAAAGGTGAAATCTCAGGGTGTACAGCAACTTAAATAGGGGCCCTCCCCCCAGGGGAGGGTACAAGCGACAACCAATCCAGGGAAACCAGGGCAGATACACAAGGAGGGGATAGTGTTACAATAAACCAATAGGAAACAACTTGGGCGGGGTACAGTTTAAACTGAACAATCATCAACCAGTAAACATGTAACTGACAACGAACATTCCAGAATAAAGGGCGTGGCCAGGGGTGATTGATAACTTGGATGGGTAGGGACTTCAGGGATTGACAGGGAACAATCTAGAAGTATGGGAGGGGTCTGGGGTGACAGACGGGGCTAAGGGCGGGAAAGGGGACCTGGATTGGACCAACTGGGAGAATAACAGAGGGGGGGAAGATGGGGAAAAACCATTTTTGCAACTTATATAAAAACAAGTACAAACTTAGGAAAACTGGAGAAAATAACAAAACTGCAACACAGAACAGCAGCCCAAGTTCCCCAGAAAGGATATAGAGCCTCAATATTCAGTTATATACAAAAACCATCTGGGCAAGGTCCTGTGGGTCCTGCTCTTCATGGCCCTGCTTTAGCAAGGGGCTCAACCAGGCAACCTCCAGAGTCTCCTTCCAAGTTCAACCATTATTTGATTGTAATTCCTCTGCAGCACTATGTCTGTGTTGAGTGCTGGTAGTGATACAGTGTGATGATGTCTCCTGTACAGACAATGATAGGGTTGTAGGAATAGTTAGAGAAACATGTGGGCTGGTGTGTTTCTGAACACTAATTCTGGCACAAAAATCTCTGTGTTAATCTCTTTGTTAGTCCCTCGTGCAAGTACCAGAAGGCTTCAGACACAGAAGTAATTTCATGACACATTCAGCTTGTTAGTATGGATGCTGACACTCAGTCTGTTCCTTTGTGATCCTTAATAGCTATTCAGCTCCATAGAAAGACTTTCATAATTTCAGTCCAAATTCCAAATGTCGCAATTTCAAACACTGGAAAGTTAAGCACCTATTCTAAAATGCCTCTAATCACAATCCTCTTCAGTCAATGAGAAAGTACGATCTCCAGAAGCTAAATTGCCTGTCCACTTTCAGAACCTGGTCTAAAATCAGGTAAATCTCTCACCTCTGATGATAGAAGGAGCCTTAATGAATGTCTTGGATTAAATATTAAACTTCAGAGGCTTTTAGGCATTTTAGGCAAGATAAATCTCACCCTTGGGTCCACAAAACCTTCCCTCCACCCACTAAAACTACAAAGAAATCCTCTCTTTGCCAACATACTTAAAGATCTTTAGAACAAAAGGCCAAACACATAAAAAACATCATAAATATGCCACCAGAAGGAAGCAGAGAAGATCAGACACAGTCTTATAAAACTTAAAGGAGTAGAGATGTCTCTGTTAAACATATCCACCTGATCCCAAAGAGTCATGGACATTATGCTGCATAATCTAACTGAAGGTTTGTTTTTCCCCTGATTAATTAGCTCTTGCTGATCAGCAGGTGTTTCTCCTGTTAATGATAGTGACTGGTTTCCTAAAAACTTTCTTTCAGTCCATTCTTTTAGTAGTCCACTATTACATTTCCAGCTATCTGGACATCTTCCCTTTTTACTGCCTTGCCTGATGATTTCCCTTATTGTTTGGGAAAAGACAGCTTTTCTCCAAGCATTCCTTAAACAAAAATTATCTTCTCAGTGTTGTGAACTCTGATTTGTGAAGTATTTTTACTGTAGGTCATATTTACTATTTTGTGGCCTTTTAGTGCATTCTATGTATTCTGAAATCATCTATCTGAATACTTAACTATTTTGTTAAAAGATTTTCAGAATATTTAAATTTATGGATTTATTTTCATCTAAAGGAGTATGATTTAAATAAACAGAATTCAGACATCTAAGTATTTCCATGTGTGCTATCACAAGTAGTAATTTCACACCTCTTGTACAAAGACTTTAATACCTGCACTTCACAGGTGAGAAAAACTAAGGTATAAAGAGAAGAAGATGCTAGCAATTTGTTATACTGAATTAGCTAGGATACCAAATGGCAGTGAAATAAAATCTGTTGAGTATGAAGCTTTAAAATTATTCTTGATTCTCAGCAGACATCAACACTGGCAGATATTTCTTTGCAAAGAGTATATAAAGATTGGAAAGTGTTTTAGAAAAGTACATTTTGTCTCAGAAGGAATTGAACACTTGTTTGGGTTCTAAGAACCACAGATAACCTGTCCCACAAGCTACCTTTACAATAAAGAAGTATTAAAACTTAATTACTGATCATGTTTTAATTAAATGTCAATGTAATTAATCAGTATGCATAATCAACTCATGACATGATTCATAATACATTTTTTAAAAAGCCCAAAAGCTATTGAATCTTTAAACATCAGTTTCTTCAGGTAACCTAGGGTCAAAAGTACTAAAAGCCTCACTCCTGAATTTGTTGTTATTGCATGGCGTGCCTAGGGAATATGTGGTTTTTCCATCCTTATTAAATATACAGCATCTCAACCTTCTTTCCTTTACCTCCTTTGAGCAATGCATAAATTTAACTCAAAAATTGAATGTTTCAGCAAGTCATGAGCATGAAAAACCTCATTTTTACATGAAAATGTTTTTGCATCCTTTTTATCACACATGGTAGCATTTTCTCACTAAACACATTGTACTAAATATATATACCGAACAAAGTCACATATGTATATGTATATGCATATACATATACAGAGTATAAAGACACACTTGTTCAAATCAAAACATTTTGTATAAAATTGCATCTAGGTTTGTTTCTAAATTTGTAACTAAGTATCTTCCATATGTTTGTATGCAGCATGGGAAACATAATGTATGTGCTTGACTAAAACCTCTGGTTGATCCCTTGGATGACATTTTTCCCTAGAACAAAGTACACTTCCAAGTATTTGTATCTGCAAAAGCAGAATTCAACTGTATGGATGATATTCCTGTAAACTTAATGTTGAATTATGTAATAACTCTATGGTGCATTTTATTTCAGTAAGTAATAATGATAAAATTATGGAAAAAAACTATTCTCCTCATTACCCTCCCAAAAAAGCAACAATATTATTGTGAGGAATGTAGGTTTCAAATTCTGCATATAGGAATATATCATAAACACAGATTTAAACACAGATTAATCATCTTTTTACACCGATACTGTACTTTTGATTGGTTCTTGCTTGGCTATATCACTACAATAAGGTATGATATTGTTCCTAAGAGGGACTTTAACAACTGAGAGGGTCATACTATCGAGCTTATATAATATATCTCTTGTTCAATGCATTTTTCTCCAATGCATTTTATATTATCTTCTTAGTAAGTCAAACTGTTTTAAAAGGCTAATTCCCTATTATTAATATTTTTTTCCCCTTCATTCAAATTTATTTCTTATTTTTAAATGTCACTTGCTTATGTTCCGTCTTTGCTGTCTTGTCTCTATAGAAATATAAATTATACTTCTGGAAAGAAAGAAAGTAGGTAATAAATACTTCCCCATTTCAGTCTCCTGAAACATAAAGAAGAGCTATTTTAAAATAAAGTATTTTTTACATAATCTAATTTTCTCTGTTTCTGTTTAGGGGAAGTTTTGAGAACATTAGTTTTCAGCTGTACTTAGACAAAATTCCAACTCATAGCTGCTATGTATCTATTTGTGCTTTATTAATCCAAAAGCTAGTGACTGGTTATGGAGGAAGAGAAAAAAAAAATACCTATCAAAGCACAGTACAAATATATAGCCATATAAATTTACAGAACTCCAGTGTGGGTCTGAGGTGAAGAGAAGACAAAAAATAGGAAAAGCTAGTAGCAGCAGGCTTTATGCTCACTTTCTTATGAAAGTTAAATAAAGCCAGTTTCAAAGTCATCCTTTGTATTTTAGTATAGAATGCATTTCTCTATATGTGAGAAATGTGAAAATGTGATGAATGTGAAAATGCAAAATATGTGAGAAATATGAAATGTGTGATATACTGCCTGAAAAAGCATTATTCTAGTCAAGGCTCCCTTGAAGACTTCAGCTAGGTGCTACAAATCTCACTTTCTAAAAGTAGTTTGAGCCAGTGTTCCTTAATCTAAGATGACTGTAAAGATTGCTTGATTGGTGGGAATAGTTGCATTTTTTTCTAACACCACAGAAGAGACCTATTTTGTCATAGAACGAAAGTGGAACAAATGAAGTCTCATAGATGAAATGTTTATGTGTTTCTCCAAATATCCCTAATCTCTTTCTATTCTTAAATCTTCTTGGAAGTTATAGTGACAGTAGGACAATGCTTCTTCACTTTCAAATACTCAGGTGAACATCCCTGAACTTTTCATCTTCCTTCCTTTCCTCTTCCATTCTCATTTCCCCTCCTAGAAGTATTTTTCACTCGTGAAATGATCAGATTGAGGGCAATAAGACAACTGGTTCACAAAGATACCATGATCGAACCCAACATCTTAAACACTGAAATAAGGAAGGCTAATCCCTAATTACTTCAATGTTGCAAATAAAAAATCAAAACCATACCAACCAAACAAAACACAGCCAAAACACCTTCAAAGCTAATTGAGAAGGAAGAATCTGAAATTATTTGTCAGACTGACATCTTTGAGGCCTAGTAAAACACTTTGAGGTTTCAGGAGAATTTCTGTCTTGCAGGAACATCTACGCTTCAGCTGTCAATGTAGTTTAAAACCTCTGATCACTTACCTGACATATCTCTCCTGGAGACATCTGGATAGTGATATTAACCAAAAATCACATTTCCATTTACATTGAGTCTGGCATGTCTCCATTGTGTCCTCCTCTTGCCTCCCAGTCTTGATCTTAGCTATTTACCAGTTTTAAGATGAATTTCTGCAGTACAGCCACAGATAAGACTGACTCCCCAAAAAGAAAACTGCCAGCATAAGAATTAAGAGTTCAGTGACAGTATGCCACTCTCCTAGATTTTATGCAGGCTCCACTAGTAATTGCAGAAAGCCCTTTCCCTCTGCAGAGGAAGCTCTTGTACAGACCAGTTATGGTTAAACCCTTTAAAATCATGATGGCATTATCATATTATTACTGTCAAAATATAACTAATTTCAATTTGGAAATTCTGTTTCCAGGAAAATAATAATCACAGAAAGCTTGCACAGTGCTGAAAAGGATTTCATAATAACCTTATATCATTCCCAAGGCTGAATGAGATTTGATGCTGAGCATGTAGTTAATACATGCAAGACTCTGTTCCAGTTAAAATGATTCAGTGTTTTCAGAGAGCAATAAGAAGGTGAATATTTCCCTAGAGAATAGAATAAAAAAGCTTGGAAAAGAGTCCTTGGTTACTTTCCTCTTTCCCTTACTCTCTTGCTTCCAAATCCATGTGTGAATATGTATGTGTCAACACATATCCACTCACACACACACACAATCTCATGTATGTCCTACCACTAAGTTATAAAGTGTACTTGACGGTATCTATTAGGTGAAAGTCCTCTTAAATTTCTACCTTGAGTGTGGATGTAATTAATATGATCCATTACTTTTCACACAAAAATACTTAGCAAACCAGATATTTTTCTTTCATAGAAGTTGAAAACCATTTACCATTCCCTTCTCCCCAGCTGCAGTAGCATCTCTAAAAAGCAATGCATCTTTGAGATTATGGGATAGAAATCTTTTTGTGATTAGAGGCTGCAGCTTACAGGACACTGCAAGTGTAATACATCTTTTGTGTCTTCAAAGATCTTTTTTTTTCTTTTTAAAATAGAAAGAAAATTTTTGTGCGTACAAAGATTCAGAATGAGGATATCAGAAAAATCTTTATTACTATAAATCCCTTTATCTATTCCAGATATATAGTGAAAGTAATGTAGTTCAAACTTACTTAAGCTACAATACCAAGGTTGCTTGAAAATCTTCAGTGGACCAATGCTGGGAAGCTAACAATAATCATCTAAAGGGATAACTTTTTAAAAGAAATTAAAAAGTCAGCTTGAGGCCTGTTTAGCTTAATGTGGGAGTCAGGAGACAAAGACATCATATTTTTACATGGCTTTATTTTTCATAAGCAGGACTTCTAGAACAAAGAGAAAACCAGGTGAGACTTTGTAGTGCAGCATTTACGATACTCAAATATTCTCTGTTCTGATCCATTCAATCCCATGCCTGTGTTGGTACTGGGAGTTGCCTTGACACAGGTATGGTACCTTGCACTTGTTAAGCCATATGAAATTCCCTTTGAGTCCACTTTCTGATTTTGTCCAGATCCCTCTGGATGCCATCCTATCACTTACATGTGTCAACTGCCCCACTCAGCTTGGAGTAATTTGCCAAATTGATAAGTATGCACTTGATCCCATTATCTTTGTCATTGATGAAAATATTAAACAGTACTTGTCACAGTACTGATCTTTTAAGCTTATGGGGAAAAAATTTGAGTTCTTAGGAGAAAAATAAATTGTAAACAGAACTTGTCTCAAATGAATCATATTATGTAATAGACCTAAATTACTCTGACACCTCTTTCAACCTACTCCCTACAGTCAAAGAAGGAATTTAAAGCAACTGTCTGCACTGCATGGCCCAATTAAAAAAAAAATCTGAAGATTATGTATCTTTTGTTTTTAATAAAAGACCATTTCATTATATGAAAAGCTAAGGAGACCATGTGTCTCTGTGAAAGTTGGAGCCTGTCACTTAAATTATCTTCTAGGTTTTGTATTTCATACCTTGAGCAAGTCTCACAGCTCTTTTAAAGGATGATCTTCAATAGTGGCATTGATTCAGACATCATCTTTCACCTTCACTCTTTACTGCTGGTATGAAAAACATAGGACAAAAAGATCTTGAAAAGACAAGAAGAATAAATAGATGCCTGGAGAACATACATAGGGAACAGAATAGTTCAAGAAGTTTCCATAGTGTCTTTTGGAATACAAGGTTCTCAGAAATAGTTTTGAGAATCCTGTAGTTTACCTTGTGTAAAAACTGTTTACAAATGTAGTCAGTCTGCAGTGAGGTTGCCTGTTCATTCCAGTTGTTCAGGGTTGGCCATTAATCCTGCTAAGGGCAGGGATGCACATACAGCTGTGTTACATTTGTGCAGTGCCCTGCGGCCTCCAGTAATGAATGATGTGTGTTTATGCCAAAGGACAGAAAAAACCTGTGTTTCTGGCTAATCCCACGTCCCACATACAGAAAAATAAGGACTATAATATTGTGGATAATAGGATAATATTCCATTCTCTGTGTTCCCTTTACACCTTGGCATGTTTGTGGTACTCATTATCACTGAGAACCAGGGTTAGTAAGTGTCAGAGATATTCCAGCTTCAAAGGATGCAAAGCTGTTTCTATGGTACACAACAGCTAGGCCTTTGTTCCCCCCATTCTTTTCTTTTCATAAGGAGGGATGTTTTAGGTCAATGATGCCTTACAGCTCTGATTTCTCTAGCAGCAGTCATAAAGGTTTCAAAATATAAAAGTGATTCTCTAGCATGGTTAATTTGCAACACTGAAGTACACCTTCCCTGAAAAGATTTTGTTCAATGCTTTCAGTGATTGCTCATTTATGATGAAGAACACATTGTATAGTAGGACAGGAAGAAATCTTTCTGATTTAATGAGCTTGAGCATGTAAAAGTTATCAGGGTCTGAACTAAAAAATCCTTATGACATTCTGCAGAATTAATTTTAGGATACAAAAATTCATCTGTCTCTAGTGTGAATTGAGTGATTGAAGACTGGGATCATGAGAACAGTTAGTGCTTTAAATAGAACTTTCTTTCTTGTTTGTACAGACTACCTGCACAGGAACTACCTGCTATCTATATCTCAGACTGAATAAAATTGTCTTGCAGGAGATGGTTTAGTTCTTTGCTTTCCTTTACTATGAATAAAAGGCCAAACAAATACAGACTTCTTTTAACTTCAAGACCATGGACTCAGGAAAAGAAAATTCCCAAATCCTTCATGGTTTTTTGGTTTGCAGGCAGTCTTTGGATTTACATGCAGCTCCTCTAAATTATGACAAACAAGTTCTGAAATCAAGTTCATGCCTCCCCCACTCCCTTTTTCTTGTTTTAAAGTACTATCATAATAAAATAAAAGCAAATTCTTTCTAGAGTATTAAAAAATTCAGAATTATTTTGCTCCCAGAAGTGAGAAATCACTCTGACTTTTGAATGCTAAAAGCTTTGCATTATTTGTCCACAGTGAGGATTTTTTCCCTATATGATGTAGTAAGGAGAATAAGAAGTTGCAAACCAATTCTGTATAATGTACAATGTGTGTTCAAATTATTTATGGTGCTCTAAGTGAAAATTTATAATAGAAATGTAATTCAGGAGGTCTAATTTATACAAAGGAGTTTTCGGTTGCTATTTCTGTCAATTTTCTTGTCTCTGTAAGATTAAATAAAGAAAAAGTGCACAGTGGAGTCTTCAGAGAATTCATTAGTGTTTTTTTAATCTTTGTATTTTCTCTTAAAACCAATATTCAGAATCTATAATTCTTACTGTTTCTTATTGCTTTTTCCTCAAACAAATAAGTTCAATAAAGCACAGGAAAGTACTTCTATGAACTCTGTAGAAGAATAATTGGGTAGAAATCACAGAATGTTACTCGGAAGTTGTTTTTTTCCCTTTCAACTTACTCCTCTCAGAATGCTTCATGCAATTGCTTCAACTCTAAAGACAGGCTGAGAGTATTGGGGCTATTTGGCCTGGAGAACATTCTGGAGAGACTTTAGAGCACCTTCCAGTACCTAAAGAAGAGCTATAAAAAAAGTGGAGAGGGACTTTTTACAAGGTCATGTAGTGATAGGTTAAGTGATGAAGGCTTTGAACTGAAAGGGCATAGGTTTATGTTAGATATCAGGAGGAAATCTTTTACTGTGAGCGTGGTGAGGCACAGGAACAGGTTGCCCAGAGAAACTGTGAGTGCCCCATTCCTGAAAGTATTTAAGGCCAGGTTGGATGGGGCCCTGTGCCACCAACCTGATGCAATGGAAGATATCCCTGCCCATGGAANGTTAAGTGATGAAGGCTTTGAACTGAAAGGGCATAGGTTTATGTTAGATATCAGGAGGAAATCTTTTACTGTGAGCGTGGTGAGGCACAGGAACAGGTTGCCCAGAGAAACTGTGAGTGCCCCATTCCTGAAAGTATTTAAGGCCAGGTTGGATGGGGCCCTGTGCCACCAACCTGATGCAATGGAAGATATCCCTGCCCATGGAAGAGGAATTTGAACTAAAAGATTTTTAAGGTCCCTTCCAACACTAGACATTCTATGATCCTGTAATTCTATGAATTATTCCCATCCTATTATTCACATTCCATATTCAAAAAATGGTCGAACCAGGACAAGAGAAGTCAAAAAATAATATTTTAAAACATAGTTGCCTGAAGTTATGATGGTCAACTATGTTCTTTTTTGTGCAACAACAAATGCAAGTGACTTGTTAGCTAGTTCTCTGTGATCTATTACTGGGTTTTGTGTTTTGTTTTATTTTGTTTTTTTCTGCAAAGAAGAAACACCAATATGGATATATATGCACATAGAACATTGTAGTACCTTTTTTTTTTATTTTATAAAAATAAAATTTAGAATGTCCTCAATTTTTCTACTATGCTAGTAAATGCCTTTCTTTTATAGTCATCTCACTATTAACTGAGTTATAAGGTATTTTCCTGAAATTTCTTAGTGTTCCTCAAAGTAGGTGTCCAGCACCAAAATGAAAAAAGACAATTCAGGCACAGATCCATCTCAATGTCATTGTCAAGAATACAGATTTTAATCAGTTAGGGTATAATATGTGCTGATATTCAAAAGTATGTGAAAAAAGTTACCTGGAGAGATTTTGGAGCCTTATGTTCCATAATATTTAAACCACAACTTAACATGGTCCTGGGCAATCTGCTGTAGCTGACCTTGAGCAGAGGGTTTAGTCTAGACTTCCCAACTTCATTTATTCAGCAATAAGTAACAGTATTGTAAATTATCCTGGTGAACACTGCATGAAAAAAATTAACAGACTAACATACTCCATTATTTTATTGAATAACTATAGGCTCTTACATTTTAAAGAAAGAGCAATAGATTCATATAGTGTCTTCTGACAGAATCTGAAAGATTATTTCTAGTGCTAAAAAATTTATCACAAAACAGTATTTCACTGTTCCCATATAGTCCTGACAAGAAGTGGATTTAGATTACATGAGACTTCATGTTCAATATTAGCTTTTCCTTCCTCCATCTTTCCATCATGGAGGGTGTCATGTCCCATAGGCTTGAGCTATGTAAATTCATAGCTCTGCCGCAAAAAAAAAAAAAAAAA